>CM053789.1:749718703-750063703 GCA_028749045.1 Cupressus sempervirens | reverse complement strand
CGATCATTGGATGTTGTTGTTGGATGTACCTGTACAATTGATCCTTTCTATTTGATCTTATATTTCTATTGGATTGTTATATTCTATTGTACTATATTTGATTATCAGAGATCTTATTAGATGATGCATTTTATTTATGATGTATATCGTTTGAGCTTTTCATACCCTGTGATTTGTACAACAGATGATTATGCATTTTGATTATGCCAAGTGTCATCCTGTAATTATATATTATTTAAATGGATTTGTACTTGTGACTATTATTTGATGTGGTTTTGTTGTGTATTGTATTTAGTATTAATTAAACTTAAATGTGATTCAACATCATGGGACCCTTAAGAGATCTAATCTATTTTATGGATTGTGTTTATGTAAGTGATTAATGCTCCTACTATATTGTATCCATTGTTGTTAAGTAATTATCTTTAAAAAAAATGTTTGACAAAATTAGTGAAACTTTAGGTTAATTTCTTTTGGATTCTCTAGCAGGGCATTAGATCTAGTATCAAAGCCCAAGTTTCTACATTAGGAGCTCTACGTATATTGGAATGACACTAGATGACAACTAGTTGAGCTGAAATGAAACTTAAATAGTGTTATGTATCTATTACAACTTGAACACTTTGAAACTTCAAACTTGATTTCTTGAAACATAGAAAAAGGAAAAACTTGATTTTACTCTTCAGTTGGATTTCAGACATGTTTTCTTGTGATTGTGCTTGATGGTGGCATACCTTTGTTGACCTTGTGAGCACTGGTTGTTCTTACTTGGGTGTTGTAGGAGGATGGTGTCTAAGATTAGATTTGTTGTTAGGGGTCATAGTGTAGGTAGAGGTAGAGGTCATAAGAGAGGTAGACATAATAGTCCTCTTCCGACTCATAGACAAGAGAGCCATAGAGAAGATCATGCCGACTCAAAGGAGACTAATTTGAGACAGATGATGAGGACAATCTTAGAGCGCCTACCTCCTCCAAGGGGCGTTGATCAGGAGGAATTACATCATGTTGGGAATGAGGAAAGGTAGAGATCTAGGAGTCCTCAGAGAGACCTTCACAATGACAGATAGAGGTCAGTTAAGGCCACTCAGATGAAGAACCTTTAGAGGTTCAAGATTAAATCTTTCAATGGGGTTGTATCAGGTTATGTGGAAAAGTAGTGGTTAATTACTTTAGACAGATGTTTTGTGATGCAGGATGTTGACTCTAATGTCAAAGCAAGTTTTTCCATCACCCACCTGGAACTCTTTGGAGCTACATGGTGGAACATCGAGGAGAAGAAGCTAGGGGTAGATACGAATACTATCACATGGGAGTTATTTCTAGAGAACTTCTGTAGCATTTCCTACCAGAGGAATGACAACATCAAAGAGTAGATGAATTTCACAATTTGAGACAGTACACTATGACCATAGTAGAGTATTAACAAAAATTCTATGAGCTTATACCTTATGCATGGATTAGTGATAGCTCACCACTTATGACACATCATTTTATTTGGGGCCTTAATAACCATCTCATTGGGGGTGTTAAGGCATTTCATCCTAAAACCCCCAAGGAAGTGGTACAATGGGATATACTTGTAGAGTATCACCTTAGGACATGGTGGTTTTGTGAGAGCACCTGCAACATCGAGGTCCAAAGGTAACTAGGGAGTAGGTAGTAGTAGGAAGCCTCCTTCTTCTAGAGGCAATCAACAACAACAATAGGGAGGATCTTATGCTCCAACACAGAGTGGTGGTGGTTGTTCACACTCTAGGGATTCCCAATACTCTCAAAGCAATAAGTGCAACTAGTTTGATCAATCATCACAATGTACTTGTTCTTATGCTAGTGGGGGTAGTTTTTAATAGTGTAGCGCACCTAGAGTGCAAAGGAGATTTGATGGAGAATGTTTTTCATGTGGAAAATGTAGACAGAAGTCATCCTATTGTCCTTAATAGAAACCACAGTTCTTAGATCAGAGACCTACAACTTTAGAAACCACAGTTGGATCTATAGGTAGGTCGTAGAGGGTGTTTTTAGTGGATTCTTGCCCTCCTATAAGGGGAAAGGGTTCAATGGGACCTGCACAATGAGTGCTATTTGATCAGTGCTTGTTAATGCTTTCTAGTTACTTGTATAGAACTAAGGCAATTATTGTGACTTTCTTATTGTAACCTTTGAGTCTTCGATCAATTATCTTTTGATGCTTTCTAGTTGCTTGTATAGGATTGAGGTGATTATTGTATTTTATCTTTTGATGCTTTCTAGTTTCTTGTATAGGATTGAGATGATATTGAGATTCATCTTTAGGTGCTTTCCAATTGCTTGTAAAGGACTGAGGTGAGTACTATGTTTGATTTGTAGGTGCTTTCCAGTTGCGTGTGAAGGAATGAGGTGAAAATTGTGATTTTATGTTTTTTACTTTTATGAGCCTAGGGTAGATAATCTATGTATACATTGGGAAGTGGCTTGACATTATTGGAGATAAAAATATTGGAGTGATGAAAAGAAGTGAAGAAAGAGAAAAAACTTATTTGCTATCTTTATTTTATGATTGGGTTAAGGCTATGAAAGGTGCACTTGTTTTTATTGAGAATAATAATACATGACATTTGTTACCTTATCCTACTGGCAAGAATGTTCTAGGTACAAAATAGATTTTTAAGGATCATGTTGAATGAGAAAGGAGATGTGATTAGAAATAAGGAAAATATTGTTGGAAATATGGCTAAGAAGGATAAGTAGAGTTGATATTTATGGAAATATATATCCTATGTGAAGAAGGCACAATGTACAGTTGAAGCTTATACAGTTAGACATTGAAAATTGTCAAAGTATCACACAATTATTGAGTATAGAAGAGATAGTTCTGATGTGTACGAATATAAGAGTAATAATTGACACATGCATAGTTAAGGATAGAGAGTAAAATATGCTAGAATATAGTGAGTAAGTGTGTAAGTCTATAAAAATAGTAATGAAGGAGCTATGCAATAAACACCAGTAAAGGCAATGAATGGAGTAGAACATAGTATATCAAAAATTGAGTATTTATGGGTTAAAGAATTTACCCATTGTAAGTTGTTTTAATAAATGATAACATTTCATTAAATGGGGTTTAAAATGAATTAATAAGAGTTTATGCTTTTCCTCACCCATGCCTTGAGTGTTAGTACAAGATGGGATGGCAATATAAAGGATGCTTGGTTGTGACCTTGCTTTGTTAGTATGCCTTATCTATATGAAAGGATACAAGTGCCTCATAAATACATTAGTGGGGTAGAGTCTAGAGTGGCTAGTAGGGTAACCTTAGAGTTGGCTCATGTAATGACACTTGCCCACTTGCATAGTAGATTTCCTACGACTCTTTGTTGCCTCTGGATTTAGTTAATACTTGTGTCTTGATACCTTTGAGATAGTTTGCTTTCAGGTGTTTCCTTGACCTAGATTTTGGTTATGACTTGTGTTTCGGTATCTGTGTGGGACTTGATTTTATCTCCTTAGCATGGTTGGAGTGGGCCATTTAGGTTCCACAAGGTTGGGTGGTAGTGCATTTTCTTATACCACTGAGATCCTATCGTTGGATGTCATTGTTGGATTTACCTATAGAGTTGATCCTTTCTATCTGATCTTATATTTCTATTGGATGGTTATATTTTGTTGTATTGTATTTATTTATCAAAGATTTGTGAGATGATGTATTTTATTTATGATGTATATTCTTTGAGCTTTTCATACCCTATGACTTGTACAACCGATGATTATGCATTTTGATTATGCTAAGTGACATCCTATAATTGTATATTATTTAAATGGATTTGTACTTGTGATTATTCTTTGATGTGGTTTTGTTGTCTATTGGATTTAGTATTAATTAAACTTAAATGTGATTCAACGTCATGTGACCCTTAAGAGAGATGTAATATGTTTTATGGATTGTGTTTATGTATGTGATTAATGCTTCTACTATATTGTATCTATTGTTGTTAAGTTATTATCTTTAAAAAAGATGTTTGAAAAACTTAGTGAAAATTTAGGTTGATTTCTTTTGGGATTGTTGGAGGGGTGTTATATAATAACAAATAGTGAAGTTTATGATTTATAATTTCCAGTTGTACTTTGATGGATTAAATATGAAAAATTTGATACGCTTCTTATCAAGTAGTTGAGTTATGCATAGCCTTTCCATTCACTCATCCAAGGGGGCCCACTTGGTGAGTGAATGCTCTTTTATGGTAGAATTAGTTTCTTGCTTTGCTAGAAGTAAGTTAGTAATATGTTGCTCCTGCAACCATGAGTAATAGAACTAACAGTTATTCCTTAAAATAATTGCATTCGTTCCAAATTTAGTGTGATAATTTACACATTTCATTCATGTAGCTTAGTAATGAAACCTTGAGAGGCTTAAAGCATATACTTTGCATTCATCATTTCAAGTTTACATCCATGGTCGATATAGTAAATGAATTGAATAAGTCATTGGTTGTTGCTTGAGAATGTCCAAATTAACATGTCATATAGTTTAGTTTCCAAGTTGATATATTGGCCAACCATTAAGCTCATTTAATTCTCTGCATTATATTGTATAATCACCTTTTTATCAAACCTGTTGTGCATGCTTAAAATATAACATCAATCATACACTTACTCTTGAAAATGTCTCATGTCACCATTCCTTTTAGTGTGAACTTCATACGAAAAATAAAATAAAATCAGACAGTACAGTTCAATTGAAAAAAATATGACGTATCCCCCCAACTTAAAATGAGGCATGGGTCCCATCATGCCATGCTTGTGATCTTAGAAAATTAAGTACATAAAAATGCAAATCTATAAATGTAATGAATGAAATGTCCATACAAGAACATTATACTTACTTGTCCAACTCAATAGAAGGATTGCTTTGTTATCATGGGTTGAGAAGGGTGTGGTGGATGCGTGGCAAGATAGAAGATGAGATATATAGTTATTATGAAAAAGATGGCTTGCACAAGTGAAATCTTTTATTATGGAGCTTTGAAGTAAATTTAAAGAGTTGATTGAATCAAAGTTGAAAATCCAAACTCTGTTGCTGCAAGAGTAGTGGAAGTTCCTTGAAATTTAAATTGTTGTAGGAACTTAGCCCTACTCTATGATTTGTTGTATAGTTTGAGTCTATGATCGATGACCAAAAGTTTGAATCATATAGGATCTATACTGGAAAGATGCACAATGCCATTGTTATATATTACTTCAATTTCATACAGTCCTAACCATCTGATTTGGAATTTACCAGGATTGTGCTAGTATCTTGAGTCATAGAGTAGTGCCCAGTCGCCAACAGTGAACTGTTTGTCTATTATGAACTTGTCATGCCATTTCTTGCACTATTTCTAAATAATTTCAATATTATGTAAAGCAAACTTCCTATATTTATCAAGTCCATTAAGCTACAAGATTCATTCCCTTTGTGCCTCGTTGAGATAAATATTTAGTTCTAATGTAGTCTGGAATGTTTTATGTTCAAATTCAACTAGCATGACTGTTGGTGTAAATAAGTAGTTACTTATTACACTTACTTAAGTTTTACTTAGGTTAATGCATTATTTAATTATTTTGCATTATTTAATTATTATTTTAGCTCAGACACTTAGGAGTTTGTGTACTCTCATTGAGTTACGCAATTCTAATTATGCACATGGTGTCTACAACAAAGGAGTATGCATCATTGACTGAGTTGTCATGATGACAACACAGTTATCCGCACTCCTCATTTAGCACATGTTGTCTACTCCACTAATTTACGTGCTACACCATTGTAGGCTTATCCTCACATCACCACACTTAATCCCGTGCTTAATGGAGGATAACCCATATCTGGTGGACATGTGCTTGCTTATATGACATATCATGATGCTAACTTCTATGCATTCTAGAAGCTCTCCTGAGGCCTTTATATTCAAGCACTCCTAGTGTACTCTTGGATCCAGTTATTGAATGAATATCATCATTCTGATTATACTCTGTCTATTTTGGTCTACTGTGTGCTTGTGTTGAGTTCTTTAGTTCTTGGGTGAATTCTGGCCTAAGCCAAATTCTTACAATGACAACTCCTTTCCCATAGACTAGTTCAAAAGTAGTGAAACCTATTGTAGTTTTCCATGCTGTCCTATATGCCCATAGTGCTTCTAGAAGTCTAGATGCTTAATTTTTTAATGAATTTCTATTGTTTTGGTCATAATTGCTTCAATCTCTCTATTGGTTATTTTTGCTTATCTATTAGTTTAAGGGTGGTAAGGGGATGACTTACCATGTTGAATGGTGTATTCATTCATGACTTCAGTGATGAGATTAGAGGTGAATTGGACACCCTGATTAGTCACTAATTCCCTAGGGATACCAAACCTTTTAAAAATAACTTCATACAAGAAATTTGCAACATTATTGTCCCTAGCATGTTTCATAGGTTTTGCTTCAACCAATTTACTGACATAATTAGTAAAAACAAGGATGTAGGACTTACCTTTTGATGGAGGTTATATGGGTCCAAAAAAGTCAAATTCCCATTTGTCAAATGGTGTAACAATTGCTTGTGGATGTAGGTGCATTTCATCAGATTTACTAGGTCTACCCATTCTTTGGCATCTGTCACATTTCTTTGTGTATTATGCTACATATTTATGAAGAGTTGGCCAATAGTACCTAGTTGTCAATATTTTGGAAGTTGTTCTCTTTGTTGAGAAGTGCCCTCCACATGGTTCATCATGACATGCATACATAATATCATAGGTTTCATCTTCCCTCACACATTTGTGCAATAAATGATCAGGTTTAGTGTAGAACATGCATCCAACAATCTAAGAGGAATTGAATCTTTTTTCTACTAGAAACCTTCAGTCTTTGGGGGAGAAATATGACGGTGTTCCTCCCATAGAAAGGTAGTTACAATGTCAGCATACCATGGATTGTGGGCTATCAAAGAAAATAAGTGCTCATCTAGAAAATTGTCATCAATGGCTATAGGATCATCAAGTACTTGTATTCTCGAAAGAAAATCAGCCACCACATTAGCTCTTTATGGTTTTTCTATTGCCTTGATGTAAAACTTGTGCATGAGCAACAACCAATGGGCCAATATCCTTGAAATAGTGGGCTTATTCATTAGGTATTTTATGGTTGCATGATCATTGTGCACAAAATCTCATAGTCAGTCATATAGTGTTTGAACTTGTTAAGTGCATAGATGATACCTAGTAACTCTTTTTCTATGATAGTGTAGTTTAGTTATGCTCCTTTCAAATTCATGTTGATGTAGTATATTGCATGCTCAACTATTCCTTCTTTTTTTCCTAGCACAACACCTATGGTATAATCTGAAGCATTAGTATGAATATGAAATGATAGAATCTAATTAGGACCTTAGAGGACAAGTGATTTGGTCAATACTTCTTTCAACTTCTAGAATGATTTGTCACATTTGAGTCCCATGAAAACTTAGAGTCTTTCTTCAACAAGTATACAATGGGGCTGCTATTTGGCTAAAATCCTTTATAAATCTCCTATAATAACCAACAAGTCCAAGAATACTTTTGAAATCTTTTTATTTACATGGGATAGGAAGAGTGGTGATCACTTCTATCTTTTGGGATCAACTTGGATGTCGTGTGATGAAATGTAGTGGCCGAAAACAACCTCCTCTTGCATCATCATGTAAAACTTTTCACTATTCAAATAGAAGATTTTGTCTTGGAATTTTCTTAGGACCTTTTTCAAATTGGATTTAGCCTCTTCAAAATCATATGCATGTATAGTGAAATCATCCATATAAATCTCCATGCAATCGATAGACATGTCAGAAAAGATATTTAACATAGCCCACTAGAAAGTAGCAGGTGTGTTACATGGTCCAAAAGGTAGTATTGAGAAAGGAAATGTAGCCCAAGGACAAGTAAAGGCTATCTTATCTTGGTCCTCTAGTGCTATTTGAATCTAGTTATATCCACTGTATCCATCTAAGAAGGAAAAGTACTTATTACCAGCCAAATTGTCAAGAACCTAATCAATAAAGGGCAAAGGGTAGTGATGTTTTTTAGTGGATGCGTTAAGTTCCCTATAGTTGTCTACACATACTCTCTACTTACCTCCTTCTTTAGGCACAATGAACAAAGGTGAAACCCACTGGCTATTTGAAATGGGATAGATGAACCCAACATTCAACAATTTTTGTAACTTGGTCTTCACAACATCTCTTAATGTTGGATTACCTCTTCTTTGTGGATTCTTGGTAGGTTTACATTTAGGTGTAACATAAATTCTATGAGTACATAGCTTTGGATCAAGCCCCTTCATATCTATATAGTTCCATGAAAATGCTTGTTGATTTTCTTATAACAACTGAAGTAGACTATCTAGGTTGGGAGGAGAAATACTTTTACTAACATTTAGCTCTTTACCTAGACTTACTTCCACTTTATTCACCTTATCTAACATAGCTACCTTAGAAAATTGGAGGATTGAATCTTATGGGGTAGCCAGGTATGAAGGTAGCTAAAGGCTGCAAGAAAATGAGGTGCATTTTTAGGAGGGAGTATTGTCTTTAAGGAGAAATTCTTGTTACCACACAGAGGAAAATATTCACCATACTCATTAGATAGGATGTCTGTGAGGACATCATCATCTTCTTGAGGTATCGTAAATGGATTTCTATCAACCACCATTAATTGAATCAATAAATTTACTTTAGGTTCATTATCTCCCAAATTAGGCCACACATCTTGATCATCTTGTAAAAGTTGTTTAGCAAGAGAATATAAGACCAATTTTTTAATGTTTGAACCATTGGAAATAATCATTTTTCTAGAGTGACATGCTATGTAGGCACTTGCAGTGGCTAACTAAGGCCTTCTTAGAGTGATAGGATAACCCCCCAAGATGGCTTTGGGTGATAGGATGACAAAATCTACTAGATGTTCCTAGGAATCGAAAGTAATAGTAACATTCTCGATCATACCATCAAGTTTGATAGTAGAGCTATCAACAAGCTGGAGTATGGTAGGGGTTTCTCTTATACTAGTGATGTTTAAATGTAGGAACACTTCTTTGGTCATTACATTAATAGATGCTCCTAGATCCATCAAGGTATTTTGGACTTGAACTACATTGATGTGGATTATGACAACTAGACTTCCAGGGTTAGAATATTTAGGAACTGTGGACTTATTCAACATGAGATTGGACAACTGGCCTATTACATGAATAGTCTAGGGATCCTTCTTTTTCCTACTAGGATGCTTTATGCAGGCTTTCTTAATAGCTTTAGTATCTACTAGAATTTCCTTGAGGGCATCTAACAATGATATCTTGATAGTCACTTGCTTCAATTGATTCAACAATTCTCCAACAATAGGGTTCTCAACAAGAACAAAGGATTGAGAAAATCTTTGTGGAAATGCTGGAGGCTTGATTACAAGAGTTGGTTGTAGAATAGAAACACCTTCTTCCTCATCAGGTGCATCTTTAGTAGTGACCTTAGTGATTACTAGTCCTTTAGGAGTTGGGAGAGTAGTTCCAAACCATAGATGTATATCATTGATAAAATATGTTTTTTTGTTGGTTATCATTAGTGTTGATCTCTAAGATTAAGTTACATATTAGTTTCTAACAATTAGTCATTTCTAAGGCAATGTTGGATGGAGATCAGTGTGATTGAGCCATCCAAAGAAGGTTGAGCTACATAGGATGTGTTTATTTGTCAACACATGTCGAGCAAGTCAAAGGTTTTTGAGCACCCCAATTGAGACAAAGCAAGCATACAAGCCGAGTAATTCAGTTGAGACCAAGCAAGAAGGAAGTTAGCTATTATTGAGTGACATAATATATTGAGTTCATAGAAGTCGAGTGACAACATGAATGTTAGTTATGACTGAGCATCACAAGATTTAGGTGCTGAGTAAAGTAGCTTTGACATATGAGTTTGTAATTGACCAAACACTTATGTAAATGATTTTGACTGACCTCTACATGACTCTTAAAGATCAAAGAGACAATTAAGGAGGAGATTACACATTTCGTCAAATGGTATTCATCCCTAAGAAAGAAGATTAACCAATTAGAAAATTAGAAGGGAAATATGACAAAAGGATGAAATATGGATTGTTGATCCTAATCTAGAACTTTCAAGGATTACTTGTTTAAGAAGGGTTTTGACCCTAAGATCAGAGAGTGTGTGAGAGAGACTGAGAAGCACATGCATGTAAATGGAAGTGAAGTGAAGGAGTGAACAAGCTAAGTATAGAGCGAATGTGAAGTCTAAAAGAAGTTCAAACATTGCAACCAAAGTAGTGAAGGACATAATAGATATATTAGATAAGGAGATCATATTGAGAGTTTGAAGAGAGGAGATCCATAATTAGGTTTTAGAGAAAACCAAAGCATCAGGTATTGAATCAATTTTTACATATTGAGTTAAGGAAAATCTCTTAACAAAGTGGTTCTAACAAACCTATTTAAAATCTCCTAATAGAGTCATTGCTTTATTGTAAGTGTAAAATCCTTTAATAGGGTAAGACCTAACAGTCTTAAACAATTTTAATAGAGTAGACCTCTCATAGGGTAGATCATCTGATATGATCAAATTATAACCATAACAGGTTAACTTTATTGCTGCAATAGTGAAGATTTGTGGGTTTCATCTCCACCCTAGTTTTACCTTCATATTGAAGTGTTTTTGGGTAACCAAAATCATTGTGTTATGTGTTGATGATTTTCATGGATGGTATGCTTAGATAGATTTCATTTCAGCTTTACATCTTTATGTTGTATGGTATAAGATATGAGATATGAGATGGATTAGGTGTGATTTTTTTATTAGTAAAAAGTATCATAGATCCCGATTCACCCCTCCCTCATTATATTGTTTCTCATTAAGATTTCCAATAATTAATATCAGAGCTGAGTTCTCCTAAAAAAAGTTTAACAACTCGAGAGGATTAGATCTTGAAGATGGGAAAATCATTGAGAACTAGATGATTGAAATCTAGATCTTATTGCAACAACTTGAAGGAGAAAAAGAAGAGTTAAGGAAACCCTTAAATAAAAGGAAAGAAATGGCCATTCAACAAAATTATACACAATACGAGGAATTTGATGCACAAGGATAACTTAATAATGGAAATACTAGTGGTTGTGATGCAACAATAGCAGATATACTAGAGAAGAACAACATTCTAAACAAGGAAGTCAAAGAACTCAAGAGAGAATAAGAAATTCAATCAGTAAGATTATGTGAAGTGATTGAAAAAAAGAAGCAATCAAAAGAAGACAAATCCATGACTGAGGAAGACAAAAGACAAATGGCTACTAGACTTGAAGAAAGATCATTTGAGGTGTAAAAGCTAACAAACAATCAGTTGGACATGATGAACTAGTTGTTACTTGCAAATCAGGAGTTGAACATAAAGGACACAAAGATTAAATAAAATATGAGATTGCAAAGTGACCAACTAAGAAATGAGTTGAGATCTGAAAAGGAAATATTGGAGAGAAGGAACAAACCAAGTGAAGCTATTAGATACTTTGAAGAACTGATGAGATCACCAAGGTCATCCAGTGATACTTCTGGTCTAGTACATAACAAGCACTCTTCATCTACTGATACAAGAATGGAGAACAAAAAAATGAAAAATCCAAAGGAAAACCTACTTGTCATCATTGTGGTAAACTTGGACACACTGCTAACATATGCAGGAGAAAAAATGGTATGCAAAACACCGAACCTAAGTTTACTGGTAACTGTTTTAATTGTAAGAAGCAAGGACACCTAGCACATAAATGCATAACCAAGAAAAGTGATGCACCCACTACACCTAGGGTTGAAGGAAATTGTTATAACTGTGAAAAATATGGACATAGATTCATGAATGTAGATCCAAGGCAAAAATATAACTAGACATCTAAAAATAAAATACATGCACCTTGGCAAGGTAACTCTTACAATTGGGATTACAAAACATGGTATAGTTTTCATTATTGTGGAGAGCATGGGTGCATTCCAGGGAATTTCATTAAGACACATTTCAGAGATAACTGTAAGAAATGGTTGAATGGAAACCTAGTTTGTTTCAGTTGACTCAAAGTTGGACATGTTACCAAGAACTGCAAGACCTAAGAACCAACACTAAATAATGGAAACAATAAAGGAAAAGGGAAAGTTGAGATGAAGAAAACATGGAAAGTGATAGTGGAAGTTGGAAGAAGTGGAGAAAGAAAAGTTGAGATCACCCAATCCAATAGATAAGGTGATCACACCTCATCTAACTAAGCAAAAAAAGTATGTTAGTGATTGTATACTTAATGAAGTATCATACATCAGTTCCTCAAAAGTAAATGGTTAAAAGTCTATATCAACATGAATCAATATGTATTAGGACAAATTTGAAATATGTTTTACTATCAAGTATCAAGCATTAGTAATTTTGTCTGTATTAATCGAGCATTGCAATATAGACTGAGAACTTATGATGACCGAGATGATGTATTGTTTGAGAAAATTGGTATTAACCAAGCAAGGTGATAGTAACCTAGTATTTGAAAATTGGTGCAAAAGGCCAAGATAGTTTTTGTACACCTACTAAAGTACAAGTACATTGATTGCATCTCTGATTGGCAAAATTGAAGGTATATATCAAATTTGGTGTAATGCCCTGCCAAGAGATCCAAAGAATTAACCTAAAGTTTCACTAAGTTTGGTAGCATTTTTTTTTTTGAAACATGAAAGTAAAACCATTCATAACATTCACGGAAGCAATAGCAAAAAGTAAACATAAACAAACATAACAAGTTACATTCTTCATGGATCCCTTAACGTTAAATCACATCTAACATAACTATGAATACATGCATCTAATACAACATCTACATGAAATAATAATGAAAAGTCCAATGTTCATAAATTACATTTCAGATTGCTCAATCATCCACTGTACATGGCACAGGGTATGAAAGGCTAAAAAGAATATTCATCCAAGTAAATAAACTACATCATCATACTAACTCTAATCCATGATGCAATAACATAAATGAAACCACACATCATACATGATACATCAACATAAGAGATAACCATAAATCATCAAACATAATTAACTAAGTGCATGGTTCCTCTCAATCATAAATAACATCATTAGACCATCATGGATCCTAGCCATCCCTCCGTGCGTAACATTCCAAATCACCGAAGAGATCATCGGTATTAACATAGTAGGAATGTCACTCCTAAATCATATTACATCATATGCAGAAAGTAATCTAACATGCAAAGTAAAGCATAAGATGATCCTACAAATTAGATAACATCATCTATCACATGCTAATCATCAATATAAAGAAACATACTAGTAAATAACATCCATCATAAGATCCAAGAACTGGATGAAGATAAATACCAACAAGGAATGCTCCAGTCATGGTGTCTCGGATGGATCTCAAATGATAAGAGTGAAAATGCACTACCACCCGACCACGTGGTACCTAAATGGACCACTCCCACCGTGTTGAGGAGATAATCTCAAGTCCCAAATAGGTTATCAAAAATCACATAGCATAAATACTCTCTAGCTCCAGGAATCCTAAAAGTATACTAACTCAAAGGTTTCAATCACAAAACCGACATCTAATCCTAGAGACACAATGACATGTAGGAAACCTACTCTATAAGTAGGCAAGTGTCATCGCATAAATCATGTAGAAGTTACCCTAGCAGTTAGCTTAGGACTCCAGGGTCCCTACTGATCCTTATGCAGCCACTAGTATCCTCTCATATTGACAAGGCATACTATGGAATGCAAGGTCGCAACCAAACGTTCTCTCTACTCCCATCCTAGTCTGTACTAGCACTCAAGGCATGGATGAGAACAAAACAATTATCTTATTAGGTTCATTTAATCCCCATTTAGTGTAAATATTTTCACTTATTAAAACAACTTACAATGAGTTACCCTGGTAGCCACGTAGGGCCTTGGCCCCCATTGCAAGCCACTTCCCGACACTACAAGTAGATAACCTACCCTAAGCTCATGGAATCATAAATCACAAAATCACCACAGTCCTATACAAGCGACTAGAAAAATACCAAAAGAATAATCCATAAAAAGAGCATCAAATCTCCATGAGCAAATGAAAAGCTTCCATTAATAATCATGACCACAACCATTCTCTATTGGCAACTGAGGGTATCACTGATAATCAAAAAGTATCCATTGGTTCTCAATAACCAAAATATATCTCAAAATCATATTGATTGAAGACTCCAAAATGATTGAGTCAAAATATGTCACAACATGACATCATCAAGAAATAAATTAACATTTCAGTCCCATCATGGCGACTAGTTGATTGATGACTCAAAAATGATTAGTTCGAGTGTCTCATATACA
Source organism: Cupressus sempervirens (assembly GCA_028749045.1). Classification (NCBI taxonomy): domain Eukaryota; kingdom Viridiplantae; phylum Streptophyta; class Pinopsida; order Cupressales; family Cupressaceae; genus Cupressus; species Cupressus sempervirens. The sequence goes on along the minus strand of CM053789.1, from coordinate 750,049,310 downwards.
TACGTCTCAGCTTCACACATGAAGACTGAAAAGCAATAACAAGCAATAAATACAAACATCTCATAGAGCATGCCATCACATTACCATGGTTGGGTTTATAAAGAATCGAGATGAAATAATATCAACATGCCATCACATTCGCATAACTCCCAAGCTTTTGGTAGACATCCTAACTGGTCAACACTAGTCAACCCAAAAACCTAGACAGAAGCATAGAGAAAACACAATGCAAACATATGTTTTTGGTTTGCTAAAATTACATAGTTGAATTGAGTATGGAGGTTTTAGTTTTCTGTTTACAAGTATACTTCAAGTATATAAGATTAATCATTTGACCTACAAGTCAACCCGTTTGTTCCCTCGATAGCATTGTCCTTCCATTATTTAAAATTGCATTCTAAGAATAACTGAAGGATAAATATTTACTCATTAAATCATTTGACACTTAATAAAATCATTCGCTTTATTTTGCTAAGATCAATGTTACTAATTGAATAACTCTTCCTTATCATTAATTCAACTTTTCAACATAATCAAAGGATCATTATTCGTTTAAATTATAAGAAAGCTAGTTACTAGTTTTTGAATAAGAAGATTATAACTTTATTAAAATGATCAATTAAATCAATCAATTAACCTAGGTACACCATCCATGACTTTTAAAAAAAAAAAAAAAAAAGAGGGGTAAAAACTTTATTAACAATCAGAACCACTTAATACACATCAGCAGAGGGCCAAAGCCCAAGGAACCCTAAGAAATCATAGAAAACAAGAGCAAGCTGATCAACCTTTCCTAATTCCCCTAACATCCTCAGCAAGAGTCCTTTCCAAATCTTGACATAACTCTATGGGCATCTGCTCCCAATCATCAATCATCCCTCCATCTATATTTTCCGACGCCTATTTTGCCAAACTATCAGCTGCCCTATTCCATTCCCTTGGAATATGGGCATAAGACATTGAATCCATCAAGGAGCTAACCTGTAATATCTGTTGCACTATCAATGACAGCTGCCAACTAACATCTGAGATCTGCCTCTCAAGGAGAAGATTAACTAGAACTTGAGAGTCAAATTCACAGATCACCTTACGCCATCCAAGAGCATAAGCCTGCTTCAAAGCATGTAAAGATAGCCATCCCTTCCATCCTATTAACAGTCTCCACCCCTCTATTGGCCGAGAAAATAAAGACCACTGATCCTGAAGAATCCCTACCAATCCCACCTATGCCAGCCGGACTTGGATTACCCCTAGAAGAACCATCTGTATTAATTTTCAAAAAACCAGCCGGGGGAGGCAGCCACTCGCCCATCCTTTGGACTTTCTGCTTCACATGCCAGCCTCTCCTGACACAGGCTGAAGCCCGAGATAACCTCTATATTCCCAACATATTAGCCATCTTTGCATCGCTCTCCTCAAGTGGAAACACCAACTCACTCTTAGCATTGACAGACTCCTAGATCATACCCATAATTCTGAGCCAAACCTGGTGAATCCCCAACTTTTCACCCCGAAAAATTCTCCAATTTCTTTCTAACTAAACTTGCCATAACAAGAAGATGGGTCCAGCATACCAAACATCCTACAAAAAGGGAGTCAGGGAAGGGGGCCTCCCCAGACTCATCCAGAACTCCGCAAGGGAGGAGGCATGAATGCATGGCCATTTCCAAACATCCCACTAAGAATGCCAAAGTTGAAGAGTGAAAGAGCAGCGAAAGAAAAAATGCTTAGAATCTTCCTCTCCACAGCTATAGAGAACACACCTCGAAGGGCCATAAAAACCTCTCTTTTGGATATTGTCCCAGGTCAAGCATCTATTCCAGACCAAAGTCCAAATAAAGAAATTACACTTCGGCCAAGAAAGCTTATTCCAAACTCTCTTCCACCACTAAACCTCCCCTCCCACAAGTTGTTGGGAAAGCAACTCTTGATACCCAGATGAAACAGTGTAAGTACCCTTAGGATTAGGGGACCAGGCCAAAACATCCTCAGCTGAAAGGGAGCTACAGTTTCGGCCAGCTAATATGTATTGTAGTTCAGTGCACTCCATATCCAACCCAAAAATCAGCCATTCCTCTGGGCTCTTCCATCTTGCCTCCACCAACTATCCCTGAGTGTAAAAGGACTTAAAGTCGCTCACCCTTGTCCATCCAACTTCACAAAACCTCTGGGACAATATGCATAGATGAGGGAATTGAACAACCAGGGGAGGGTAGCCATCCCAAGCATCATCCCAGAAATGTGCCTCAGATCCACTTTTGCATATCCAAAAAAGGCCACCTTTAATGAGCGTAGCCCCTCTCTTAAGGGTGGTCCAAATCACCAAACCTTTCCCATAAAGGCTATACCAGGGAATATCCTTGTGGGAGATTCCAGGAAAGTACTTCTGAGACAAGATTCTAGCCCAAACATGGTCTTGTTCAACACACCATCGCCAATACAATTTGGCTGCCAAGGCAGTACCAGTTAGCATTGATTGTCTTAGTCCAAGACCCCCGAATTGCCTAGGACTACAAACAACCTCCCATTTAATAAGACTCCACTTAGATGTAGATAAACTTCCAGCCCATAAAAAATGTCTAGCTAAAGCATCTAAGTCCCTAACAAAGCTCATGGGAGCCACTTGAATCATACACCTATATAAAGGAAGAGCTTGAACCACAGATTGGATCAGCTGGACTCGACCCGCAAAGGATAGCCACCTATGGGTCCAATGAGTGACTTTGGCTCGAAATTTATCCAGAATGACCTGCCAAGACTCCCTAGACTGTCTACCCATAGAAATGGGAATCCCAAGATAGAGAAATGGAAGACTGCCAGTTTGGAATCTGAGAATATGAGCAATTCTCCTTTGAATAGACAATGGAGTGTTGAAGAAAAAGATGGAAGACTTGCCCTCATTAATTAGCTGACCTGAGGCTGTAAGGTAGACGTCCAACACCCTGTGAATGTTAGAAGCTTCCTGAATGGTAGCCATACCCATCAAAGCTGTATCATCCACAAACTGTACGTGTGATTGAACCGGAAGGCCCCCTCCCCACTGTTAGCCCTGAATGAAGCCCCCTGCTACATTCATCTTTATCAACCGACCCAAACCTTCTGCCAGAAGAATAAATAGGTACGGAGAGAGTGGGTCACCTTGCCGTAGACCACGAGAGGCCCCAAAATGATTAGAGTGCTCCCAATTAATCAAAATAGAGAAAGAGGTTGAAGTCACGTAACTCATAACCCAATAGATCCAATCCTTCTCAAAACCAAAGGCACCCAAAACCTTTTGGAGGAATGAGCAACGCACCCTGTCATACACCTTAGCCATATCTAGCTTGATGAACATAGCCTTGTCCTTAGATTTGGCCATGGAATGAATAGTCTCAGTAGCCACCACCACCCCATCCAAGATTTGGCGACCCACCACAAAGCCACTTTGCTCTTCAAAAATAAGCTTTGGAAGCCATGTTTTTAGCCTATTAGCAATCAACTTAGATATAATTTTATAAATGACATTGCAAAGAGAAATAGGGCGAAAGTGACTTAACCGATCAACCCCTTCCTCCTTGGGAATGAGAGCAAGGAAGGTAGAGTTTAAAGCCCAAAGCATCTGCTTATTCCTCTGGGATTCTTGAACACCTACCAGTAAATCTATCTTGATAGTGTCCCAAAATTCCTGGAAGAACTCAATCAAAAAACCATCTGGTCTAGGAGCTTTCCCTTTTTTCATCTGGAAAAAAGTCAACTCTAGCTCCTCCAAAGAAATGGCTCTCATAAGGTGCTCCTTCATATCCAAAGAGACCAAAGAAGGAATACAGGAAAGGACCTAAGCCTCTTCCACCGATTCAGTAAAGTATTGCATAGCTTCATTGGAGATATCCTGAAAGGAAGAAAGAACCTCCCCCCTATCATTCACCAAAGTTGATATAGCATTACCATGTCATCTAGCCTTCACTGAATTGAAGAAGAATGCAGTATTCTTATCACCCTCCTGAAGCCACTCAGTCTGAGCTTTTTGTTTCCAAAATATTTCCTCCCTCGGCTCCCATTCCTCCACAGATCTTAAGACTCTAGCTTCCTCACTTAACAGATGCTCAGACACCCCATCTTTCCTAATTTTCCTAGTGATATCATTCAACTCAGCTTGAGCCACCCTTTTCGCATGGAAGATATTGCCAAAACATTGCCGATTCCACCGTTTCAGCTAATATTTAGTGAACTGGAGGAGTTTAACAAAGATATACATTGTTGTACCATAGGCTGGTCTACCAATCTTCCACCACTCAACCACACATCCATACAGGTCCGAGTCCCTCAACCGCATGAGCTGGAATTTGAAAGGTGGCCTTTGAGGCAACCGGGTAGAAGAAATAGCAAGCCTAATGGGCCAATGGTCCAAACCACACCAATCCAAAATGTCAGAACTGGAAGACCACAATCTGCCCACCCAAAAACATGAAACCATAAACTGATCCAGTCGTTCAACAACACATCTATCTCCTACCCTTTTGTTGTTCCAAGTGAATTGACCATTACTGGGTTTAACATCCACTAGATTGAGTGCCAATATATTATCTCGGAATAACACCAAAGAGGGCTCAAGTCTAGCATTGCCCCCCCTTTTTTCAAATAAATCAAGGATAGCATTAAAATCCCCTGCCATAATCCATGGTAAGTAAGGAAATTGACTACGAACAAAATGAATATTATTCCATGCAAGAAGTTTACCTTGGAACTCAATAGGAGCATAGACATTGGTAAATAGAATAGATTCCCCCGACTCAGGGCACAAAGAAACCATGGATAAGGAGGATCTAAAAGATAACCACCATAAAGGATGAATCTTGCGAGGGTTCTAGAGACATGCCACCCCCCTGAAAAGCCCTGCGCACCAATGCACTGACACTGCCCACTCTTCCATAATTTAGGTGCCAGGCTCATCATGCACTCAATAGAGACCTTCGTTTCCTGAAGAAAAAGAACATTAGGAGAATGACTTCTAACCAATTCTCGAACAACTTTTTGTCTAGGGCCACTGTTCAGGCCCCTAACATTCCATGAAATAACGATCATTTTGGGGGGACGAAAAATGAGAATCCAGGGTCTTAACATATCCTGACTCCACCAGAGTTTCCCCAACCATCTTGATCTTCTCCAAGTCCTTCTTACATCCAATCTTACCGCTTTTCTCTAAAACCCCCTTCTTGCCATCCTTCTGAAGGATACCCAAATGGGAAGATGACTTGCCATGCTTGTCCATATCTGAAGCAGTCGTCCTTGCAGAGAGAACAGGGCCCTCTTCTCTCTAACCCAAATCAACATTTGACTCATGAACCAATTGGGCACCTGTATGCCCATCAGTGACCATAGGCGTATCAGATTCCACCTGTAGATCTGGGACAGGAATGGAAGTGGCAATTGCCAGGCTTTGATCTGCTGCTAATTGATCTACACTAGTAAAACCAGGAATGGCATCATGCTAACCCAGTTCATCCAGGACCTCAAACATGTTAAAAGTATCACCCTCATGTCTTTCCATTAAAGTCCTCTTCTGACCTCTTCTCCAGTTACGAGCCTTAACCTGAACAAAACCCTCAACATCCATACCATCACCAGAGGCGGGCTTCTTCCCTTTATCCAAACCAGGGGTATTTCCAGGAGGAGGCGGAGGCTGCTACTCCCCAGTTTTGGCCTTCGGGCATCTTCTCATCAAGTGCCCATATTCATGACACAAGCGACATCAAAAAGGAAGGGTTTCATAATCCAGTTGCTGCACCCAAGAGTGAGACCCTGCACACATATCCACCACATCTGGCAAAGGTTTACTCAAATCAAGCTCCATGCAAATCCGAGCAAAAGTCATTACCTTCTTACCAAGGGTTTGTGTTGAAGGCCCCACTGGCCTCCCAAGCATCGAGGCTAGCATATGAAGAACATCCTCCCGGCAACATTCTATTGGAAATCTGGGTAGACATACCCACACTAGAACCTGATTTGGAAGCTCCTCGGAGGGATTAAAACCTGCATGCCATGGCTTAACAAAAAGCCCAACTTGGTTATAAAAATAGGGCCCTCCCTCAAAAACCCTATTGCGATCCGCCATGCATGTGAATGTAACCATGAAATAGTTATTTGTAAGCAGGGAGACCTCCATTTCACCCTCTGGATCCCACATTCTCCGAGCCCAATTCTCCAGAAATTGCAGGGAGACTCTTAATCCCAAAAATTTACAATATAACGAGTGCTTTGAGTAATAATCAACATCTTCAGCAATCATTTCAAAAGGTATTACCAGCTTTGGTCTTTCTTTACATCTCTCAAGGCACCCGTTGATCTTCGAGATCTGGGATCCATTAAGCGAGCTCGAATCCGTAGCTCCTGACCTCTGAGAAAAGAGAGCATTATCGAACATCCTCACCCTCTTCCCTGATGGACACACTTCCTCCGCATCAAACAAATTTAAATCGGGCGTAGCCCTAGAAGGCTCACCCTGAGACATCGTTGGGCACCAACCTAGACAATCAACCCCAGGTCACCCCATCCAGGTACTCCCCCTACAGATCGACCACGCAGAAACCCTCAGAAACGCATCCAAGAAAATACAAACCCGCGTCCACCAATAATTATATTAGCTGTTCTTCCCCCCTACACAACCAGATGCACCCCCCAGCCAACGCAAGCACAGAAAGAACAAAAACGAGCTAGGGCACGACTGCCCTAGCTCGGTGTCGAGATGCAGAGCTCCGCCATTTGCTTCCAATCAATCCAAAAGTTACACCATCCATGACTTTTAACATTCTAATAATATTTAATTAAAACTTAATTAAATATTACTAAAATTTAAGCCTTTTAATATTAATCGTTATAATAATTAAATCATTACTAACAACCATTAAAATATCTAAAGTCATCATGAGAATGTGACTTATCAACTTTGATGTAAATACTTTACAATTACCCAACATCAATATTATCAATAATTATTTCAATTAAACCACACTGTATAACTTATTTATTAATTGAATTTAATTAATTTACAATTAGTTAAATTAACTAATATTTTACATGACTATATTAACAACTCAATGAATATCTCTCAATTAATAATTAACCATAGTTTCCATAACCTATATTTCGATGCATTAATATTTCCAATGATACGAGGATAACTATCTCTCAATATCATTATCTAATAATTACTTTAACCTTACGTCTCATATCTCCTAAGATGGTCTAACCAATTATTATAATTGATCTATAACTTATTGCTATACTTCAATTATTAACTAATCTCAATTTGAATTTAATAGAATTAATTAATAGTTATTCTAACTATACTTATCATTCATTAATAATCGCTAACCTTAACAATTATTAATAAATAATAAACTCATTAATAATTTCACTATTTAATTATAATGATCAATATTTGAATAAGATTCATCGTTCATTCAATCATTCAATGAATATCAAGTAAACATTAATATCTCTAGGAAAAATTGTTCTTTTAAAATCATATATAATTTTCTCAATTTTCCATTTGTGAGAATTCCAAAATTATTTGGACAACTTCAATATTTCAATTACAACATTTTTTATTAATCTTAATTACACTAATTCATTACTTAAATAAAATTTTATTAATACTATACATACATACATACATACATACATACATACATACATATATATATATATATATATATATATATATATATATATATATATAATAATTAATATTCAATACTTCATTATACTTAAAAAAAAATTGAATTACAATATTATATATATACACAGACACACATATACATACATATAATAATATTTGATAACTTCATGTATAAAAATAAAATTTCAAAACATAACATATTTTCATTACACATTACATTATACTGCGATGGAAATAAATTGCAGACTGCTGCAACTGCAGCGCCATCCCATACGGGAGGCCTGTCGCGGCAGTGGCCGCCGTGCAGCCTTTAATGGCTACTGGTAGATCCATTATCGTGGACAGTGACCGCCGAGGGCGGGGTGGGATGTGATTGCCTGCCCCTCCCCAAAACATATTAAATTTTTGTTTTTTTTAAATCGTATAAAATGATCAGCAACCTTTTTATATATATACAATTCATTTTTTAATAAAAGTTTTCCATTGCATTTTTTAATCGCGATTTTTAATAATCAGTGTTTAAATAACATATGTATACATATGTACATATATGTACATATATACATATATAGATATGTATATATATGTATATATATACATATGTATTTATGTACATATATATATATATATGTATATCTATATACATATATGTATGTATATCTATATACATATATGTATGTATATCTATATACATATATGTATGTATATACATATACATACATATGTACATATGTATACATATGTACATATGTATAGATATATATATATATATATATATATCTATACATATGTATATACATATACATACATATGTACATATGTATACATATGTACATATATATATATATATATATATATATATACATATGTATAAATATGTATATACATGTGTGTACACATGTGTACACATGTGTATACATATGTGTACACATGTGTATACATACATACATATATATATATATATATATATATATATATATATAAAACTAGCCCTAAAAGAGTTCGACAATGATAACAAAAATGTAACCTAGGGGTAGGCACTACATTTGGGAATTCATTTTCACTTTACCAAGCGAATTCAAGTGCACAAGTGATTTAGAGGTGATCAAGGTGAATTTAGCGACAAAGCAAGTGGATCACTGTGTGTTATTGGCAATTTGACAAAATTTAATAAGTGAAACCTTTATGTTTGAGCTACCTATTTTATGAGGTGGTTAAAAGAAAAGTTTATTTTGAAAACCCTAGTTCAAAATGACATCATCTACAATTGCAAGAAAAATAATGGAGAGAAATACACAAGTTGTAAGGAACTATTAGTTTCCCCCACCTAATTTTAGGAATCGTTCAAATTTTGAAGCAACAAAAGATGAAATTGACACTCTTTCGCTAATTCCACCAAAGGTTTTTGGCAATTCAAGATGTACAAACTTGTTACATATGCAAAATCAAAGAAGTCAGAGATTTTGAGCTGAGGGTAGCTTATGAGAAGTTGTGTGATAATGGAGTACAAAAGGAGGAGCATAAGATTGTTGTCGAGAAAGGGCTTACTTGTGCCCTAGGTTTTCCAAAAAATTTCAAAGTAGAATGGATAAAGATTGTATTGAGTCATATTCATAAAATGAAGGTATGGTTAGAAGGTGGGCCAAATAAGATCAACAAGGGCATCATATGCTGAGTAACAAGGTACCATACCCTAGACAGGCCAAAGTCAATAAGATGTGTAGTATGAAATGAAGTTGAGGAATTGACAAAAGCTAGATGGAATGGTTGACATATGTCAATCAATGGGATTGAAGACCCAGTTGTTGAATTTGTAGTAAGAGTGATTGCACATAAGTTTTATCAGTTGAGCTAACTAAATAGTGTTCCATGCATTGCAGTGGACCCAGGCTATAAAATTGTTAAAAAGGATCATAATTATGATCTTCTTGAGCTACAACTATAACAATTAATAGAGAATCTTGGAGCTATAAGGAAAGAAAAGAATACATTGTGTAAGTTTGGCTCTCTATTAGTTTGTATATTTTTCTATGTACAAAGTTCATTTCCTACCATTGGCACAGTAGCATGGGATAGGAGCAAACCAGCTATGGAGCAAATAAATAATTTGATAAGTTAGCTAGGAGAAAATTTTGAGGCAATAATGAATAACTATTTTGAGGAATTCAGAAATAAAATGAGAAATCATACGATGATTCCTAAATCCATTATAGATAAGTATTTTTATGATATATGTTTCATGGTAGACACAAATTTTGTTTATGCCCGACTATACCACCCAAAGTTTTGTGGTTAAGGCTAATGCCTTATGAGGTAAATGTTGATGAAGTCACAATAGTAGTGATTGCACTTTTGTCATAGGATGTTGATGCAAATGCCTAGCCATTTGACACATATGAGACAATAAAGGTTCAAATGAATACATAAATAAGTGAACCCAAGAAAGATAAGAAAAGAAAGAAGAAAATTAGATTTCTTGAAAGCGAAGGGGAAGAATGTGAAGATACAACTAAAGCTAAGGAATCTAAAGGCAAAGAGCTAGTTGTTGCCGAGCCCAAGGCAACAAAGCACAAGAAAATAATAATTAATGATCCAAATGTTAAAGAAGATCTCAAGAAAGGTGTGCAGAAGATTGTCACACACCAAGAGCTAAAAATAATAATAATAATGAGATCAAAGACAACTCATCCCATGGCTACCAAACTAAAAGAAAATCCAGCAAAGAGGAAACTGACTAGTTCACCAAAGTAGAACTTACCCAAACAACCAAAGAGAAAACTGGTTGTAACATAGGGGGAAGAAGATGATGAAGAAACTAAGTCTGACAATATGAGAAAACTTTAGATTCTACTGAGACCACCTCCAATGACTGTTGACCAGTTATGTGAGACGGTCAAAGAGTCAGGAAATATAGGAGCATTAAAGATAATCAATTTTGATTCTTTAAATAAATATGATCAAGAGAATCTTAAGAAAGCTTTAATATATATGATGGTACAATTAAAATCCACACATATAGAGCTAGGACAAGGCATTCTAGAAAATTTGTATAATAAGGTTAATGCTAAGTGGAAGTGGGCATTATCCACTAAAAGACAGATCAAGGAGAGCACGTTAGCACAAACAATGCCATATTTAGGGAAGACACATATGTCTATTGCCCTAAAAGATTTTGTGAAGAAATTTATGCCTAAGGAGAGGGCTTATAAAATTTGATGAATAAAGCTCATGAAGCTGAGCTAGAAAGCATAAATATATGGAAGGAAGCATTTGAATTGGTTACTCCATCAGGTAATAAAGAAGATAACGAAGGAGAAGAAATAGGTGAAGAAGTTGAGGAAGAAGAGGACAATGCATTAGATGTTGCAAAATTTGTAGAGGAAATTAGGAAATTGGTAGAAGGGTGTGAACAACAAGATGTCATAATTGAGGACATTCCTGATTCATCCCCACCTGATCAAAATGTGTTGACATAAGAAGACCTAAAAATTGATTAATCTGCTACATCTCTAAAAAGCACCAATCCAGTACTAGTACAAATCAAGGATTATCGAAGGATTGAAAGAACCAAAAATGATAATTTTGATGTTACATTAGTTATTGATGATAGAAGTTTCGAGCAACAAGATAGGGCTATAATTGTGTTCCACAATTTACTTGTATCCCAATGGCCCATATGATTGAGAAGGTTGAAGAAGAAAGAAACATAAATGATAGAAGAATTCAAGATACCCAGATAGAAAGAGGCTACATAAGCTCTTATGCAACTTTCAAGTGCCAAGTTAGCTAAGATACTAACTGTTACAACTGAATAACAGGTTATATGTACTCAATAAGAGCACAAACAAGTATCTATATCAATTGAAGAGCGTAAACAATTTCAGTCATCACTACCTAGTGATTCAACCCCTTGATATGGGATAGTGGCACAATCATATGAGATGATAGAAGAGTTCATAAGTCTAGATGAGGTAATCACTTTACTCATGTATGACTTAAATAATTTGACATTGGAACAAATCCAAGAGTTGAAAACTTTGTTGAGTCATAAGGCAAAGCAATAACAACTATGAAGAGAGCACAAAAAGAAGTTGGTATTACATACAATTAAGATCATTTTTGTTGATGCATTTGGAATCATTGATGTTCAAAGTCGACATCTAATTTTGGATCAGTTGGTGTAAATAGTTGACAAATTTCAAATGAAGGATATTGAAACTAATGTTAAATTGATGTAATGGTCTGAGACAAAGTTCAAGCACAAAGTTTTGGATAAAGTTTCTAGGGAACTTGTACACAAACAAGTAGATCTTTCTAATATAGTCAAATAGATGGAAGAAATTTTGAAGACTATTCATTCTTTATACATGAAGCTTTGTGATGTTGAATTATTTACATTGGAGAATCAATGATCAATTGATATAATTTAGGTAGATATGATGGCATGTTCACATTAATTGGGAAAGGACACAAGTTCAAGCTCACCTTCATATAATAAGTTGGCATTTGGTCAACAGAGGCTAGTTGAGTTACTAGCTAGAGACAATGGCATGAGGGCCAAATTGATTTCTATTTAAATTATGTTACTACCACATTTTGAAATCATTTAAAAGGAGTTATCTATAGCTTAGAGTTTGTTGAAGAAAGATACACAATTTTCAAGTGTTGAGAGCTTAGTTCATCTAGTTGCCAAGCTAGAGATTCATATTCAAGTTATGGAATCCACAAGAGATAGATGGAATAAAGGACTTGAAGCAATTTTGGCTACTCATCAATGTTTTTTTTATAAATGCAAGATATCCTAATAGCCCCAGCCAATCCCAAGCCATAAGTGACAAAAACAAGGGGGAAATATAGTAAGGAGAAAGATATCAAGGGGGAAATAAGGGAAGAAATTCTACATGACAAACATAAGACAAGGGAAAATACAACAAAGAAATGGAGAAATACAAAAATCAAATATAAAATTACCAAAGAAATTTTAGAAACAACATGCACATATTTTATAGTGGAGATTACATTTTTGATCGAGTTATAGTCTTAGGGGGAGTATTATTTTTTGCAAGGAATGCTTAGTCATGAAAAAGTGGTTTTGCCACTAATTTCAACTGGGGAGATTGTTGGTCTCTAAGTATAAGATTCCTATTAGTGTCTAACACTTAGTCATTTCTAAGGTAGTATTAGATGGTCATCACTATGATCGAGCCATCTAGAGAAGGCTGAGCTACATAGGATGTTTTATTTTTCAACACATGTCGAGCAAGTCAAATGTTGCTGAGCACCCCAGTGGAGATTGAGAAAGCATACAAGTCTATTAATTCAGTTGAGGATGAGCAAGAAGGAATTTAGTTATTGACAAGTGAGATAATATATTGAGTTTATAGAAGCCAAGTGAGAACATTAATGTTAGTTATGACCGAGTGTCAAAACATTTAGGTGTTGAGTAAACTAGTTTTGACATATGAGTTTGTAATTGCACAACAACTTAATGTAAATAATTATGGATGACCTCTACATGAATCTTAAAGATTGAAGAGGTAATTAAGGAGGATATTACACATTTTTTCATATGGTATTATTAATCAATCAAAAAATCAAAAGGAAAAAATGACAAAAAGATGAATATGGATTGTTGATCATAATCTAGAACTTTCAAGGATTACCTATTTAAGAAGGGTTACTACCCTTGGATAAGAAAGAGTGTGAGAGAGAATAAGGAGAACATCTATGTGAATGGAAGAAAAGTGAATGAGTGAACAAGCTAAGTATAGAGAGAAGGCTAACTCTAAAAGAAGTTCTGACAGTGCAATTAGAGCAGTGAAGGAAACAATAGATATATCAGATAAGAAGATTAGATTGAGATTTTGAAGAGAGGAGATCTGTAATCAATTTTTAGAGAAAACTGAAGGGTCATGTACTGAACTAGTTTTTATAAATTGAGTCAGGAAAAATCTCTTAACATAGTGGTTCTAACAAACCTATTTCAAATCTCCTAATAGATTCCTTACTTTATTGTAAGTGTAAAATCCTTTAATAGGGTAAGACCTAACAATTTTAAATGATTTTAACAGAGTAGACCCCTCATAGGGCAGATCATCTAATATGATCAAATTGTAACCCTAACATGTTAACTTTGTTGTTGTGACAATGAAGATTTGTGGGTTTCATCCCCAACCTAGTTTTACCTTTATATTAAAGTGTTTTTGGGTAACCAAAATCATTGTGTTATGTGTTGATGATTTTCATGGATGTTAGATAGATTTCATTTCAACATTACATGTTTATGTTTTATGGTATAAGATCTGAGATATGAGATGGATTAGGTGTGAATTGTTTTATTGGTAAAAAGTATTATACATCTTGATTCATCCCCCCATCAATATCTTGTTTCCCATTAAGATTTCTAACAATTAGAAGAGTAAACTTACTTTTGAGTTGGTATGTTATTGGGATTTGGTATTGTCTGAGTAAGCAACTCAATTTTCTTGGGTAGATTATAATTGGTTGTAGAAGGAGGAGGAATCAAGGCTTGTTGCTAAGGTTTTTGTAGGGGATCAAACTATTGGTTAGGTCACCACTGTGATGATTGTTGCTAGTGACCTTGTGGGGCTTGTCATTGGTTGGGTTATTGCTGCCAATTAGTAGGAGGAACTTGCCAATTCTATTATTGCTATTGGTCAGGTGGAGAATAATTCCATGGTTGGTTATTCCACATGGGCTAAGGTTGAGTAGGCCAAGAAAGATTCCAATAATTTGGATTTGATGGACCAACATTTTGGAAATTGGGATTTTGCTATTGATTATTAAAATTACCAAAATTTTGGAGAGGGTTTTGAGGCATACCTTTTCTCTGGGCCCATGGTCTTCATTGAGCAATGTACAACATATCTCCATTGTTATCAATTGTTTTGAACTCAATTGGCATATTTTGGGATTGAGTTTCCACATTAGCAACCATCTTACATTTGTAATTCCTCCTCTCTTGACAATGAGAGAAAATTCAGCTAACATAGCTTTAGCCTCTTCATGTTTCCTCCTTGCTTGCGTGGTGTCTAGTTGGGTAGAAACATTATTGATAATATCCTGCTTAAAGTTAGATAAAACATTCAAAGGATCCAATTTTTGATACTGTAGGTCCACTACTCTTTAGAGGATTAGAACAAATTCCTTTCCCCTTCTTCACATTGGCCCTTGAATAGTTTCTACTCCCAAGTGCTTTGTGTAATATCACCACTAGTCATGATGTCCAAAGCTTCCACATAAGTCTCACTAATACCTCTTAAGAAAAGATGCTTCATTGAGTTGATGTTCATTGTTCCTTTGCAAATTATAAAGGAATCTCGAAATGTAGTCTTCTAGAGTCCCATCATCTTTTTGTTGCATCTTGAATATATCATCTCGCCCCATGTCACTACCTCTAAAATAATCCTTGTATTTAGCAAGGAAAATATTATTCATTGTATCCCAATCTACTGCAACATTAGCTCCTAACCCCATAAGCCATCTTAGAGTTGCCTCTTTTAGAGTAGAGGGAAAAAAATTCATCTTATGAGTGTTAGTTGTATAGTCATAGCTCCTACAAAGGATTTCAAACTCAAAGAGAAAGGTCTTAGGGTATTCAGTAATCAAGCCATATTAGTGTAGAAGAAAGAATATTTTTAAGATTATTGTTGTCGTGGAGGTCAGGAATGGGAAATGGAAAGGTAGGCTATGCCATTCTTGGTGGTGGTGGTGATTGATTTCTTTGTTGGTAAATGATAATCTCTAGTAGATTGTCTTGATAGTCAGGTTCAACAAAGAGGTCATTCAAATGTAGGGATTATACTAAGGATGGAGGTGAAGGAAACTCTTCTTAGGCATCAACAAACATATTCTTAGGTTGGAAACCTCCTTCAAATGGATTTTCAAGAAGTGACTCTTCTTCAAATTCTGGTTCAGGCTCAATATCATCTTCTATTAGAAGAGGGTTATTTGGAAGAAATCTCCCAAAAAAATCTCTCCTTCTATGCATTTAGACAAAGTAATACTAAGCTTACCTCATGTGAAACTATTTAATATCTAACTATGCTAATAACTTCTAAAAATGACCCTTAGGAAAGGTTTAAATTGACACCATCCCCAACAATAATGCCAAAAATGGTTGGCCAATATATCAAATTCGAAACAAAACTTTATGACACGTGAATTTGGATATTCTCAAGAAGAAACCAATGAATTATTGAACTCATTTACTATATCAACCAGGGACATATACTTGAAATGATGTTTGCAAAGTATATGCTTAAAACCTCTCAAGATGTCATTACTAAACTACACGTATGAAATGTTTAAACTATCACACTGAATTTGGAATGAAAGCAATTATTCTATTGAAAGTAGAAATGAACCTACTATATTGCCTATGCTATAGGAACAACCACTAGTTATGTTACTCATGGTTGTAGAAGCAACATATTACTAACTTACTTCTAGCAAAGTAGGAAACTAATTCTACCAAAAAAGAGCATTCACTCACCAAGTAGGCTCCCTTGGATGAGTGAATGGAAAGACTATGCAAAACTCAACTACTAGATAAGAAGAGTACCATATTATTCATATTCAATCCATCAAAGTACAATTGGAAATTATAGATCATAAACTTCACTACTTGTTATTGCATTACAAAGGATTTTTTACTAACTTTGGAAAATCAAAGCAAATGCTTATTTATCCTATCTAATAGAAAAAACTTCCTATTTCTAAGAATTCCCATGATGCAGGTTCAACTGAATCTTCAATGAGTTACAACAAATATAGGGAATCATTAATCATAGAACAAGTCTTCCCGAGATAAAGTTTATCATGCTCCTGATTTAAGCAGGGGTGTTGACAGTTAAGATGACCCATTCCTCCTTCAACTATTTGTTGTAATAACTACATGATTATTAGCTCATTCTTGTGAAGGGTTAGTACAATGTCTAACTTTGAAACATACATCTAAAGCATTAATTCATAGAAAAGCATTTAATGTACTCACTAACTAATCTTCCCTTGCTACACATGGCTATAGGAACATACCCCATTATGCTAAAGGAAGGAAACATTATATTCATTCAACATGCACATATCTAATTCCATTAATCAACCAAAAGTTTTTATTTCTAATACCATATCCATAAACCATAAAGTATATGAAAGACATTAAAGTTCACAAATCCACATACTTATACAGTCATAATAGCCTAAAAGTCTTCATATGAACATAGGAAACTATCAAAAAGACCATGAAATGTATCAAAACAAATGTCATAAAATAGTCCCATCATAGGCCACCCCATAAAGGGGTTATTTTATTTTAAAAAAAAACTAAAAAGTATTTTTTAATAATTTTTTCTTTAAAAGAATAAATAGTATATTTAATATGTTTTATTAATAGTTTTTTAATATTATTTTTTAAAAAGTGTATTTTATTGTATTTAAATTATTTTTTAAATTTATTTTTATTAATTAATTTTTTTTTAAAATATCGGTAAACAAATTAGAAGCCATTATATTATTTCAATCCTTGAAATGAATTTATACAAGTTTTATCCCCATTTAGGTGCAAGCACTAAAGGAAAAAGAATGGGAAAGAAAACCCCAGTATTGCCCCTGACTTATTTAGTCCTGTATACATAATTATGTTTGCCTTTGTCTTTTTGCAAAGGTCTTTTAAGGGGCATACCCCTCCTTACATTCTTTTAGTAATCATTTTACAATGAATCCATAGAAGGTGTTTCTTTCTTTAAATTTTATAAGATATCCTCTCTTCCAACTCAAATTCCTTTTTCGCTTTTGGCCATCCTTTTTAATCTAATACTCTTTCGACCTTGCTTTCTTCAAATTTCAAACACTTAAGTTTTAATGTTAGTGATTAGTACAACAACAAACTTTACTTTCCAAATCTTATAATACTTCATACCACTTATGACTCATCAATGTTTCAAAGTTTGTAATCTTAGAATTCTTAATTAGCTTATATTAATTAGTTACAATGTCTAAAGGATGCTATATATATTTTTAATTTTGTTTTCTTATTATTGATTTAAATTATGTTCAGGTTTATTGTATGAACAAGGATAGTTAGTAGAAAAATTCAATTATTGAAGTGAAGTTGCCAACCTATGGGGATATATAAATTGTAAATCTCTATTTTTGAGTACCTCTTTACATATATCTAGATCTATAATTTATAAGTTGAAATACTAGATAATTATATTCCATTCTCTCTTAAATTTGCTCTACTAGGGATAATATGTTTTTAATTGAATTTAAGGATGGGTTTGATATAAATAACTATTTTAATCTCAAATTGGAGGATAATTTTGATTTCTACTGAGAAAAAATATTGATCAGTAAACAATCGAGGCCTTGTCAATTATATTATATTAATAAATCAAAATACACAATCTCCATTCAAACGAGCATTGGTAGGAAAGAATGGTGAAGAAAACCTCCAGTCTTGCTCGGGACAAAAGCCCTATATTATACAACTTTTAAGAGGGGCATACCCCCATTTTAAGTTTGAAATGCTTTAAAATACAAATTTAAAAGGGGCATACACTAGTTTTAAAATTACTACTAATATGTTCCTATCTTTCTTGAGATAACACAGGCTGGGTGAACCCACAATAATGGGTTCCACTTTAGTGGGACGAACAAAAATGAAAAAAATTGCAAAATGAGAAATTGAGTTTACCATATGTTCGCACAAACTTTTTTTAAAATCATGTTCGCATGAACATATTTCGTATGTTCGTGCGAACATATGTGATAAATATGTTTGTGCAAACATGATAAGCATGTTCGCATGAACATACGTTCGCTCGAATGCCATGTTCGCACGAACATGCAAAATCACAAAAAATTTAACCTTTTTTTCATTTTTTTTTTCTCTTTTGACTTCCATAATTGTAAGAGAATGATCTCCTCCTGTAAAATAAAACATGTCAAAATGTGCTGCTAGGAGTAAGCTTTCCAACGACTATAATTTTAATACATAATTTAATCATTAAGACTTTTAAATATGAGTTTAACTCATTATAGGTTCATTACCAATTGAACATCAACTGACTTTGACACCTCGGGAAAATTAGTAAATTAGGTCAATTTTTTTTTGAAAAATATGGAGGAACTGGCTTATTGAGATACCTTTCCATTCAAAATAAAATAAAATGGTTTATGATAAATTGACTTCAAATTATCTGTGTCAAATGGAACATATGTCTGAATTACGGTTCATGTCACTTCAAAACTTCATAAACTATACAATATTCAACCAAAATAAATCAAACCAAATGCATCCTTTGGATATTGATGTTACAAATCTAATGCTGAAAGAATTACTTCATCATTATTTCTAGAAAAAAGTTATGTGTGTCAAACGGACTGTCACTTTTTAAAATATTGAATTTTATTATGTACCACTTTTTGGAGGAGATAAAAAAATTTGACATAAATAATTTTTTTTTTAGATTAAAAAATATGGTTACAAAGTAGGAACAAAGTACTCAAAATCACTAGTTTATGTCATCTTGAAATTATTTATAGTTTTGGAGATATAGTCACTTGAATGTGATGTTTGTTGCAAAAATATTGATTTCAGTGTCAAAATTGGTCAAAAAGTGGAACTCATTATTATGGGATCACCTACCTTTTCCTTTTTTTTAACGATCCTATTTAATGTTTAGTACCTTCCATTTTGGGTATCTCTTTCTTTATTGCCTTTTTTTTTGTCATGCTGATTTTGTTCTACTCTGTCTATTGTTATGTCTGTTGTTCTTGATATTGATCTTTGTTTCCTGCATCTGAACCCCTCAAGCTCAAAAAACACATTAGTTTTCCAAACAACTAGTTAAGCCCCTTCTTTAACTAGATTTCCTATCTGAAATATTGGCAATATCATAAATTGTTGATGTTTGAATTTGGATTGGTCAGCTCAT
The DNA here is from genome assembly GCA_028749045.1 of Cupressus sempervirens. NCBI lineage: Eukaryota > Viridiplantae > Streptophyta > Pinopsida > Cupressales > Cupressaceae > Cupressus > Cupressus sempervirens. The sequence continues at coordinate 750,029,693 of CM053789.1, read as the reverse complement.
TAAAAACCACTTAGCTTAGTGTTTAATATTCTAACTATTCGAAGATTCATTCATTAGTTCCATTACTTCATTTTATTGATGTTTTATTTTCCATTGCAGATGTTAATATAATTTACATGATCTAATAACATATCAAATTTATTTTATTTATCAATAGAACAAATGCAATATCTTCTATCTAATATCTACCTTGGTACTATAGAGATACACATTCTAATCCTTTGATTTTGTATAGTTTATTTCTAATTAAAAGAGTACAAATAATAAGGATTTTCATGTGATAGAACTAGATGTAAAACCATCCTCTTGCTTTCTTAATTTTGCAAATTTCTACTACATTGAATTAGTTGTTTGACCTAATTTGGGAGGAGGATGAATCCTTATCCTCAATGTCCTAAGTTCTGTCAAAAATAGGGATTTCAAGCATGCTGGGTTCTAACCTGGATTTACCATCCCATACCTTTATTTCTTCTTCAGCCAAATAAATGTCCATCCAATTATTACATGAAGCTGGGAAAATATGGAAAAAGATAAATAAGAAAGCTAGATTTCTCTTAGCAATTGGGAACTAGTTAACCAATTTGTTGGAATCGAGCGAAGATACAAGGGGGTATAAATGGATCAATTGACACTGATTGATAGGAGTTTCATAATGACATAGTCTGCATATATAAATATCATATCTAATGCTAACAACCACCTTGTCAATGCTACCAATATACTCATGTTTAAACAACCACGTACATAGGATCAAGATACTAGATTTATCTATTTCTAAAAGACAAGCCATATCTAGGAACATTGTTGTGATATCACAGATAACTCTATACCAATCCATATTATTGACAAATTATTTTCCAATAATTCTATATACAACTCTTTTAATTAAGAAATGTGAGTTCTGCATAACTAGGGAAATATGAGATTCAGAAACGGGTTCATTAAAGGTAACTAGTGAAGGAGGCCCCTGAGGCTTGATGATCTCTTAATAGTGGAAGCCTTAACTAGGATGCCAACATGGGCCAGCTTAAATATACCCAATTCAAGGGAAACAAACTCAAAAGGAAAAAAAAAAAAATGTACCAATCAGGGAATGCCAATAGGCAAAAGGAACCCAAGCAAAGATAGCTAGTCGGGTAAAAACAACCATCAGACTGAAAGGTCAAAAAACATGCAAAAGGTAAATACAAATAGAAATATAATCACAATTTCCCCAAGTTATCCTTCCTTGGACCTACGTCTAAACTACTTTGGCATACAAGATGATTAAGGGAAAATAACCAAAATTCTAGCTGCATATTCAGAAGATTAAACACCAAATTAGGAGAAAATAAAAGAAAATTTCAAACACATCCCTGTTCAAGGGGATTCGAAAGCAAAAATTTATTTTATAAACAAGCTACTATACTATTGAAGAAAAATAAAAGAATACAAGTACCGATGGTAGAAAAGATAAGAAAAGCTTAGGATTGATCCATCATAATAGGAATCATTCTTCATGCTTCCAAAATACCACAATTAGGTCTTCTACTTCTTCTATCTAATTCCTTTAGCTGAGGAGACATAATGAAAGTTGTTTTCTCTTGGCTAGACTTATTGAAATTTGATAAAGAGAACTCCAATTTGTTGAGATCCACAAAGTCTACTCCTAGTTCAATGAAAGAACCAAAAGCTCCGAGGCAATTAAGAAGCCAGTCCTTATTTTGGTCCTCCACAATTCCCCTCCATTTAAGAAGAAAAGAAATGCTTGCTTCCATCTTCAACCATTATTTGTTGAATAGGTTGAAGTCCCTAATGTAAAGAATAGGATATCTAAGTGCAATCACATGAACATAGCTGCCAAGAGGATGAGACATGTATTCCTCTGCATATGGAATTTTCAAATTTGTATCAATACTAAGGACTGCATGTTCTAACCCCTCCAAATAGGTAGGGTCAAATAAATTTTAGCAAAGGTGCATGATATCCCACCGATCCACCCTGGCTTTGGCTAGACAAACAATAAACGCTCCCAGGATTGAACTATTAGTATGCTAGATGAAATCATTATTGAAAACCTTCTCACCTAAAGCTTGGTTAACAACTACTCTAAACATATCATCAATATGGTTAAGGAGTCTATTCCCATGCTCTGGCTTAACAAAGCCCCTAAATGCCATTGTTTAGACTTTATAAGCATGAAACAAACTAAGAGAAAACTCCATTCTAGGTTGCAACACTAAGAACACAACAAAATACAAGAAAAACCTAAAGCAATCGAGAACAAGGGGTGACAAAAAGGACATAAAAACATAGATATAAAAAGCAACATTCAAGAAATCCCTAGAACACTCTAGAAGGACGAAAATCATAATATGAGGAGGGAGGAGGAGAAACAACTAGAGCATACACAGGCAAAAACACCAAAAATCAAAAAAGGAAGGAAAGCAAACCCACGCTTGGAAAAGCTATGATTAAGGAATAAAGAATAAAAGGAAAGCTAAGAAGAGGAAAAAATAAAAAAGAAGAAGATATAAATATACCACCTACAGATCAACTAAGAAAGGAGAAGACAAATAAGACCCATATAGAGATAATAGCTAAGAGCCCACCCTATGTAATTAAAATACATAATGAAAGTTTTAAAAGTCTCACTTAGGAATTGACAAGGATCAAGTTTATACCTTATAGTATATTCTTGATGATAATATAAATTTTATTAATAATTAAAAAGACTCAAATTCTAAAAGCTAGTTACTAATGAGATCTAGCTATTAAGCTTGATTACACTTCCTTAGTTTATGTTATTATTATATTAGTTGAGCTGGTGATGATAAGGAAGAAGGATAGAAGCCTAAAGCCCATCATAATGATCATACTCCAAATTATAATGTTCCAAGTTCTCTCCATTCACTCCTTTGTTAGCTAGTAAATTGGCTACTTTGTTTCCTTCTTTGTATATATGTTGAATTTTAACTTGCTCAAACTTATCCACTAAATTCAAAATTGTTTCCAGTTTGGAATTAATGCACCAGTTAGGGGTATTTCATTTTTTTAATGCATTCAGGATAATTTGTGAGTCTCCTTCAATAACTAGTTTCTATATCTTTCATACCAAGCTTAGTTTTAAGCCTTCCTTGAGAGCTTCTAGTTATGCCATATTATTTGTCGTAACACTTATTGGTTCATCTCATTTTATAATCCAACCTCCATTATTTAGGTTTATGATACACCCTATTCTTTCCTTCCTTGGATTTCCTCTTGATGCTCCATCAATATTAATTTTGGTCCAACCTAGTGGGGGTGGTTCCCATTTACACTCCTTGCGTGCTTGAAGGTTTTTCTTTGTATATATTAACAGTGGATTAATGAGATTGATCCAATTTTTTCTCATATCAGCATCTGAGCTTGTGAATGACCCTTCTTCTTTGGCTACTCTTCTTAAATTGTTGTTCATAACTTCTATTATGCAGGCTTCTACTTTGTTAAAGAAGGAAAGAAGATCCAAGATTAAATTTTTGAAAATCCTCTTGTTCCTTTTCTTCCATATTTCCCATAATATAATTGAGAGTTAGATATTTCATAATTTTCTATATACTTTTTTACTTTCCCCAGTAGGCAAACATTTTAAGCGATTACTAAGATTTTTGGGAAAAGGGGAGATCTAGTTTAATTTTTGGATCAACCATTCCCAACACTTATGTGTATAAGAACACTGAAAAATTAAATACTCTATCATCTCTTCATTATCCCATTTGACTTTTTAAAGTCATCCCAATGGATGCAACCTTGTTGATCTCTCCTTGAGAAGTGATCATGATTGTAACCATGAGTGGTCTACACCATTGAGGCACTACTACATTTGAGGTCATTTTTCAACCAAAATTTTTGACCATTTATTAAATTCGTCGATATGGAAAGGGAAAATATGGCTTTTTAAAAATCTATGCCCGTGTTGGTCAAAATTTCAACCAACATGAGCTTAATATGTAAAAAGGGCAAATGTCGCTCATTTCATTGATTCTATTCAGCTTCAACGTGCGTGGGAGTTGAGGAACTAGAGCTATTTGACTAGAGATTTGCTCTGATGGGTGCATTGATCTTGAATTTATTTCACTTTTTTTCTGTTATCATTCAGTTCTAGAGAAAATAGCATTAGGGTAGGGTTTACATTTGCTGGGAAAGAGCTACATTGCACGATGTGAGCTATGGGCTAACTGAGGCTCAATTTGTTAAAATAGTATTGATATTTATTTTTTGGCAGTCGATGCGTTTTATATAGAGTTAAATTCATTATGATGTAATAATTTAGAATTCCTAAATCATTGGATATCGTAGGTAGATTGGGGTTTCATCCAGAAAATTTAAATTTAGTATTATGCTATAAGATACCTCATGTGTTGGTACCTGATGTTGAGACTTACATGTAGGCAAGTGTCTCACAGAAGAGTTATCACATTCATATGACAAAAAAAATGAACCATACTATAGCTCTTACATCTACCAGATATGGTGTTAGTAGAATGAACATGCTCAAAGCTTGCTTCTCTCGAGAAGTACTGCTTATGAAGAGAAACTCTTTTGTCTACATATTTAAAGTAGGACAGGTGAGTCACTTGGATCCCAAATTTGGGGAGCTCAAGCATTCCTTTTATTTATCTTATCAAAGAAAGAAGAATGAATCCTGACAAATATATAATGTAGATTGTAGTTATTGGGGCAATCACAATGACGCTATTTTTGCGCACAAAAATGCACCAGCAGAACATTACGGATGGAAGTCTATATATGGGAGCTATGTTCTTTAGTCTAGTCCATATGATGTTTAATGGATTTCCAGAAATGTTAATGACAGTTGGCCGCCTTCCAATTTTCTACAAGCAAAGAGACCTCCTATTCTATCCAACTTGGGCTTATGCATTACCAGCATGGATAGTGAAGATCCCACTATCTTTTCTAGAAGCATTGATTTGGGTTTCAGTTACATACTATGTTATTGGCTTTGCACCAGAAGCTGAGAGGTAACTCTAAAACTCTCTATCTTTTCTCATATGCAATCTTGGATGCATAAAAGTCATTCTGATCCACTCACAAGAGGTTTAATAGTTCTTTGTGAATAATACTGTTTCATAGATGTGAGAGAAATAATAAGAAATATAATGATTTTAATCTTAACTATTATACATCACTTTCTGTATTTATAATACTGTATTGAAGTGATTCTTTTCAACACCAACATTCCATCTATGGTCAAGAGATGGACAGAATAATTAGTTCTTCAAATTACTTTACCTAAACAATACTAAGCTCGGGCCTCCTTAATTTAAACAAAGCACTTAGTAATGATCTTCATGATAATTTCAAGAACACAAAAACTGGTGTGCTGTTGTAGCAGATAATTTGGAAGCTCACAATGTATTATTTGCAACTCAATTCTACCTCTTATTTACCAAGTTCAATGATCCTTACTTATTTGTTAGAAGTTGAGTTTAGAAAATGTTACACATTGAAAAAAATAGATTCATGCTGTGTAGCTCATGCTTATGATGCTCTGTACTCTGCTAGCTAGTCAAATTTGTATCCCCCACAATAGCCAGTTTTGGATTTTGTAAATATTTTATTTTAATTTCCTTTTAGTTATGCAATTAGAAACATGTTAGATGAGCAAAGAGATTTTTTTAAAACTTTGAATTCTATATAGAAGTGCGCACAAACATGGCTCGGTTTGTTAGGCAGAGGTGAAATCAATCTTTACAGTTAATAGTTTCTTCCTACAAATCACCATCTGCTAAATCTTATCAATACATATTTGGGCCTTGAACTCTAAAGTGTCCTAGTTTTTCTCATTCCAATGTTTCTTCCATGCAGATGGCAACCAACATTTCAATGCAAGCTCATTTTATTCAGTTTTCTGCGATCATTTTGATGTTATTTGAGAAAACAATTTTACTTTTTCCCCCAAAAATTAACTTGTTGAAACCCATCAGCTAAAAGATCTTTGTTCCACAAACTGGGAAGGTAGATAAGTGTTGATTTCTATTAATTACAAAACCCTCAACAAACCACTACAAGAACTATTCACTCCATCGAATTGATTGTCTCCTTGAACAACAATAGACAAAAGACTCCACAAAGATTGTTTGTGTTGTTATGTCGTCGAATTCGCGCACAGCATGCCGATGTATGATAAACATCTTATAAAGCTAACCATGTTGATGATATTTTAGTTATAGTGCTAGCTCAAAAGATCATATTACATGTTCAAGAAGCCATCCTTAAATTTATTTACAGCATAAAAATGGGTGTGGGGAGTATTGAGTGGGTATTGGAAGGGAGTGACAAAACAAGAGTTTGGGACAATATTTTCTAAAACTAGGAGGATTCTTTGGTATGTCATGAATGCATGTGCTGTGATTCAGTTTCTCTAAGTGAAGCCTGCATTCAAGAAGCCAGCCACCAAAGGTAGAAGACCTCTACGGTCACTACTCAACATCTTTACTTACTAGGATATTATATAATAGAAGAATTAGTCATGTTGTTTGTATACAAATAAACTAGTGGTCATCAACTTGTTAACCTTCTTGGACTATGCCATTTAAGATGAGATGTTGTTAAATCTTCACTAATTTTGTCCATGAATTGATACTGCTTAAATAGGCATATTCCTTTGTCTATGGGGAACATTTAAAGCAGACAACCTTTAAAAATCATTAGTCCCACATATTTTGGCTGATTAGGAATATAAGCACCTTCAATCATGTAAGGGAATGGACTCACATCATGTAAGTCTCAACATCATGTATATCTCGATTCTCATAACCCTGCTCCACAAGAAAATCCCCCTAGCACTGCATTAATCAAATGCATCAGGCGTGCACAATCGAGACAAAAGAAGAAAGGAGATTCTCATTTGGCTATAGATCATCTTATTCTAGGATTATTGGAGGATTCATAGATTGTGGACAACTTTGAAGAAGTAGGCATGAGTGCTTTGGGTGTTAAATCTAAAATTGAGAAGCTGAGGGTAGAAGGAAAGAAGTCAGAGACTACCTTTGGTCATACAAACTTCTAGGCTCTGAAGATCTATGGGCGCGACTTGGTGGAACTAGCTGGGAAGCTTGACCCAGTTATTGGTAGAGATGAAGAGACCAAGAGAATCATCAGAATTCTATGTCAGAGGATGAAGAACAATCCAGTGCTAATTGGAGAGGCTGGTGTTGGAAAGACTGCTATGGTGGAGGGACTGGCTCAAAGGATTGTTAGAGGAGATGTGCCAAGGCAAGTTGTTTTCTGCTAAACAGGTTCTTATTTTTAGCAATTCTGAAGTAAAGAAAAAGCTTAATAAGAGAGGAACATTTGACATTTATGCTGGTCTTTTTATTTTTATTTTATACCCTAGGGCTTCCTATAGGATAGATAGTAGTAAGCATACATTAGTACTTGCAGAAGGATTTCATAATCTATTTTATGTCAGTTATATTATTGTTCAAACTTTACATTCGAATTTTCCTTTGGTGGCAATATATACGTTACACTGTTCTACATGGCACACCTCTTTCTAAATTAGCAATTGACAGTTCAAATGATGCAACACTATGCCCCCTTATATATTACTACAAGCTGAAATTAATAACACTAAAGCAACTTGCACAAGCTATTCTAAGCTCTAGATATCTGGTCAGCATGATTCCTTGTGCATTTTGGTTAAAGATTGGCACGTGTCCTTGTAAACTAGTTTTGCCTTTGTAAGCTAACATATAATAAAATGTTGATGCTTGGGAATATTTAAGTAGTATTAGGATAGGGAGTGGCATTAAATTGCAGTTTTTGCAGTTGGTTTGGGACTTCATGAATTTGCACTTTGACGTTCATAAAATTTCTTTAGAATGTTGCAGTAATTTGGTGGAATTTAGATTGATAGAATTGGATATGGGAGCCCTAGTTGCTAGAACAACGTATAGGGGTGACTTTGAAGAAAGACTAAAATCTGTTTTGAAGGAGGTGGATGAATCCCAAGGAAGAGTCATTCTTTTTATTGATGAAATACATTTGGTTCTCGGTGCTGGTGAGTGTTTTTTTTTTTATTGTTTTCTTTCTCCATTTGATTAAATCTAAATATGTATCATTATAATTAGTTGTCTTCAATTTGACAAAGGGGGTTTGTCCTAGGACGTGCTGAGGGTTCAATGGATGCTGCTAATTTATTGAAACCAATGCTTGCCCACGACCATCTGAGGTGTGTGGGAGCAACTACACTGGACGAGTATCGAAAATATGTAGAGAAAGATGCTACATTCGAGCGCCGATTTCAGAAAGTTGGCCCTTGATTAATTTTATTGGTGCATTTTATTTTCAGGTGTGTATCACTGTAGGATCACAGATCACCTTGTGAGTAGATTATCTCAACAAGTGTCTTTGGCAGGTGTACGTGGCTAAACCAAGTGTGGCCGACACAATCAACATTTTTCATTGTCTGAAAGAAAAATACGAGGGTCACCATGGTGTGAGGATCATGGACAGAGCGTTAGTGGTTGCTGCCCAGTTATCGAGTCATTATATAACTGGTAAGTTCTTCAAATAGATATTCATATGATTTAATTGGTGATAGAAAAAGATGACATTGTGTGGCAGCTCTTTAGATATGAGATTTTATCATAAATGGACAAAATTTTGATTTTAATCGAGTGATTGTGTATAATTAATTACTTGATTTTAAAGTATAAGAAGTTTGTTGAAGCTTGAGACACTAATTTTCATTAAGTAGAATGTAGACATTTTGTGGGCTTTGTGAAATTGATTAATTATTGTTTGCTTGTTTGGACTATGAACATAACGGAATCTTCCTGACAAAGCAATTGATCTGATTGATGAGGCATGTGCAAATGTGAGAGTGCAATTAGATAGTCAACCTGAAGAAATTGATGCACTCGAAAGGAAACAAATTCAATTAGAAATTGAGCTCCACGCTCTTGAAAAGGAGAAAGACAGAGCAAGCAAGGCTTGGCTTGTGGAGGTTAGTATGGAGATCTACCTTTCTTTTAAAAAGACTGTTTTGCTATATTGCATGAGCATTGTATACACACATAGAAAGAGAAGATTACTGTGGTATGCAAGGGATTTTTGTAGGATAACATACTGTTCTTATTTTTCAAATTCCACAGGTTCAAAATGAGCTTAATGAGGTTAGAATGTTGAGATTTAATAAATGGTTATAAGAAGGTATTAATGGCCATGGACGAACTACCCACCAAATAGCATTGTCATTTTCATATTGTGGTGAGCATTCATATCTCTAAACAAAATGGGCACCAACATTAGTAGGAATGATCATGAGGGAGTTCCATTGTTTAACATTCAACCTCACAAGAAATGGTCTCTTGTGAATCGTTCCATGTGAAAAGATGCATCATATAGATTGATTTCATTCAATAAATGTGCAGTTGATTCCCAAAAAAGTGACATCTATATCTTTCAAAAGTTATGCTACTAAATGTTGGGCTCGATCTGGCATAATGAGTTACTTTACATTCCTCCTATGACCTTATTCTAAATCTCTCTAGGATAGATGTATATTATTAAATCCATTCTCTACTTTGCATGTTATATAGCAGCTTGAGGTGTCCCTTATTGCTTGCATTGTGGTAATAGCCAGTGTTTGTTTGTAGAAAAAGGATGAAGTTGAATTCCTTTTTCTAAAGAGATGAGCTACTTACTACAAACTCTCATGAGGAAATAGTAAGTTGGCAAGCACATTAGGGATACATTGGACAAAGTTCTGGTTCTTCATTTTGGAAGGGCCACAGATATTGTCTGCATGCAGCTTGATGAAATTGTAATGTTTCCTCTCTAATGCCACCAACTACAATTAGACCATCAACCCCTGCCCACTACTCAAAGAATAATGACTAAAACACAATGGAACTATGCTTCTAGCTCCACAGTCACTGTGAAAGATCTGTAACTTTCATAATAGTTCTCTAATCTCCAAGATACATTTGTAACCACCACCTGCTGCAATTAGCAATTTGGAAATCCCTGTGATGCTATAACTGTCTGTTTTTCCATTTTCAAAATTGAATTCTATTTTCTGTTTTTGGGGCAAGGAGCTTATTTTAGTCACATATGATCTCAAGGGGCATTAACCATCATATAGGTTAACCATTTGCAAATTTTATAGACTCCTGTTCAACTGGTACACTTTATTAACAAGAACAGATTTCCACAATCAGTCATAGTAGAGAGATGCATATTATGGATTCAAATTTGTTTTATCTCCTATAGCTCTTCTCATCCTGATGATGGATCACTAAGTGTGATTCGAAATGTTGATGCAAAAATGTGGCACACAATCGAATCCAGAATATGCATCTCTCTAGTACACTTTACTTTCAGTTGTATTTTATTTTTAAGAGTGCTTACAAGTTCCATCGTTGCCTTATTCTTTATTTATGAATTGTTTTTTTCATCATCAAATGTTTTGGTGTCTTGAAATTCATGTTCTATGTCATTAGCCCGTGTGAAATGACTAATAAGATTGCTCATTTCAATTTCCAATACTGAAGGTTCTTACTCTTCTGAGTTACTAGAGTTGAAGAATAAGTAATCTTTTTTTCATCAGGTTGAATTTCACTTGGTCGCTCTTGTTATGAGAAGCATCTTTTGACTGTTTTATGCCCCATACCTCCCATTTCATGTCTGTATGTTTCTTTTATTAGAAAATATCTAGAATCATAGAATGACTTGTCTGTCTTGGGTTTAACTGTAGCACTAATTATATTTTTATTAAAAAAATAATTTTTTTCTTTCAAATGATTTCATCCCTTTCACTTGAAGAAAATAACAGCCTAGTTCCAAACACTACATGGTTTTCTTAGCCTTGATGAGGAGTTGTTGATGCACAATGAATTATGGAAAACAAATGTCTGACACCAACCACAATTTCATTTTGAAAAGTGAAAATTATTAGTTGGGCCTGTATAATAAAGTTTCTTGTTTGTTCATTTAATCTTTTATTTTTGATTAATAACTTACTCATTAAAAATTATGCAAATCTTTCACCTCCACATTTTAGCCCTCTTGTGATCTGTGTCTTGCAAAAGTGCCTTCGAATTGTCGAGTCAAGTTCCAAAAGTCAAAAGCTTGCCCACCGGACAATGATTTCATTCTATGTAGCCAGTGTGATGAACTTTCTTTTGCAGGCTTAGGTGTGTATCTGTTCTTCCTCATATAGTTCATTCTGAGTTTGAAGTCAGATCCTTATGTTGACAAGTGGATATTTCCTCTCACAGGCTAATTCAAGGTCATTATCTTTCACAATTGTGACTACTTTGCTTCCAAAAATCAATCAAGTATATCAATCTGATCATGGTTCAGAAGATTTTCTTTGTGAATGGAGTCCATTGAGAAGTTTGCTTCATTTTTCTCAAGGCATATTATCCAAAGAGCAAGTGAGACCCAGTTTGGAATCAATAGATACTCACTTTTTGGGAGAAGGCAATCCTACTGTTCAACGATCTCTTTCCCAAGTGCTATCACTTGTAGAGAATACAGATTGTGAGAGGAAATCTGGTGTAGCAACTGCATTTGCATCCTCCATAGTATCTGCAATGCCAGAGGAAATAGTGGAAAACTTTCCTTCCCTTGTTACATTATGCCATAAAGTGTTTGGAAAGAACTTTTTTGTCTTGTTGGCTTTGTTGTGTGCGCACAGAGATCTTTTTGGTAGAATTGCTGAGGCCTGGGATGATTATTTCTTATTGGGTCTGAAGCTTGCCAGATATTTTTATCAGGCAAGTAGAGATAATGGTAATCTCCAAGTACATCATGTTGATAAGCAAGACTCTTCTTTGGATGATGGGTTCAAATTTTATCAAATGAGACATAAAAGTACAGAGAAGCAGTCACTCTCTGTTTCCATGGGTGGTGGATGTTCTAATGATTCGGCTACTGTAGCTTTTGTTTCTTTTATCCAATCCATACCATTCTTTGTTTTGTTTATGTTAAGTGCAAATTGTTATCAATCAAAGCTTTTGAGCTGCGTGTACATGAAAGCCATTCTGGAGGAAAAATTATGTCAAGTTTCTTTTGATTACATTAACATGCTACAGTTGATTTTGCATTGGATTTTACAAATAGAATCATCATCGAGCGAAGAGGTAGACTCAAAAGAGCAACTAGAAACTTGCTTTTCTCTCTTAAGGCATCTTCTCTCTTAAGAGCAACTAGAAACTTGCTTTTCTTATTGGGTCTAAAGCTTGCAAGATATTTTTACACGTGTTCTGGAAGGTTACTTTTCAAACAATTTTATCTCAAGATGCACTTTTCTTAATGGATAGAATGCACTATGAACCTTTTAAATTGGTAGTTTCACAAATCTTGATTTTGTTTTAAAATAGGATAACAATTTAGTGGATGTCTTGTTTGAGATTAAAATGGTGGGTATATGTCTAATCTAGTTCTGTACCGTATTGCCTACCAGCTTTCTTCAACACATTGAAAAAGTTCTTTAAATGGAATTCTCTACTTTTTGTTTTCTACATGTTTTGAGTTTTTTGTTTTTGGTGAATTGCTGTGAAAGGAGATTCCTCCCATTATATTGAAAGAAAGTAATTTGATTACAATGACTTCCTGTAATTTGGCTAAGATCATGATGCGAATGCCTTGAGTGATATCTTGCAGTCTTTTGATTTGATCAGGAGAAAATAGATTTATTGAAGTTTATAAAATAAGCATTTGTTTGCATGTTATTCATTGCCAGTCTTTTCATCAGAGTGATGCATGCATCATGTCTTCGCTCTTGCTTGCTATTGAAATGCATCCTCAACCAGGCCTCCTTTTGAATCTCTTCTCAAACTAGCAAATGCCATCAGTGCCACAAACCTATAGACTCGATTCACTATGTTGTTGATCACTCTTCTACCACATTCAAATTTGTTGAGTGATTTGAATTTTGTTTAGTAGATGTATTCCTATTTTAAGCTGTAGACAACGAATCAAAAATAGACTTGGTGAGCGTACTTCAATTGTTAGCTTGGCGAGCTGACTTGGGGAGCCAGCTTGGCGATCTAACATGGTGAGTGGGCTTAAAGTGGCAACTTGGTGGGGCAAGTTGGCAAGCCGACTTAGCGAGGCCACTTAGAGACGCGACATGGCGAGCTGACTTGGTGAGCAAGCTCGATGAGCAGACCTAAAGACTGACCTTGATGAGGCACTTTGGTGGGGTGACTTGATGACCGAACTCAAAGAGTCAACTTGGCGAGCATACTTGAATAGTCGACTTGGTGGGCAAGTTGGTGAGCTGCCTTAGTGAGTCCACTTGGTGAGGCGAGAGGTGAGTCAACTTGGTGCGGCGACTTGGTGAGCTGACTTGGTGAGCGGACTTAAAGACTGACCTTGGTGAGGTGCTTTGGTGGAGTGACTTGATGAGCGAACTTAAAGAGTCAACTTTGTGAGCGTACTCGAATAATCGACTTGGTGACATGACTTGGTGGGCTGGCTTGGCGAGCCGACCTGGCGTGCGTACTTGAATAGTAGACTTGGTGAGCGCACTTGAATTGTCAGCTTGGCGAGCAGACTTGGGGACTTGGTGGGACATGTGGGTGAGGTGACTTGGTGAGGCGACTTGGTGACATGAATTGGTGGGCTAGCTTGGAGAGCCAACCTTAAAGAGTCAACTTTGTGAGTGTACTCAAATAATCGACTTGGTGACATGACTTGGTGGGCTTGGCGAGCTGACCTGGTGTGCGTACTTGAATAGTAGACTTGGTGAGCTGACTTAAAGAGTCAACTCATTGAGGTGACTCGGTGGGGGTGACTTGGTGGGCTAACCTGGAGAGTTGACCTAAGGGGCAGACTTGGTGAGCAAACTTAAAGAGTTGACTTGGTGAGCGTACTTGAATTGTCAGCTTGGCAAGCTGACTATGGGAGTCAGCCTGGCAAGCTGATATGGCAAGTCGACTTAAAGTGGCGACTTGGTGGTGCAAGTTGGTGAGCTGACTTATCGAGGCCACTTGGTGAGGCAACTTCACGAAGTGACTTGGTGAGCTGACCTACTAAGTGTACTTAAAGACTGACCTTGATGAGGTGCTTTGGTTGGGTGACTTGATGAGAAAACTTAAATTGTCAACTTGGTGGGTCGACCAAGTGAGTTTACATGGTGAGCGACCTTAGAGAAGAAACTCTATGGGGCAACTTCGTAAGCACATTGAGTGAGCCCACTTGCTGGGGCAAGTTGGTAAAACCACTGGGTGAGTTGACTTCGTGAGCTGACTTAATGAGTCAACTCGTTGAGATGACTGGGTGGGGGTGACTTGGTGAGCTGACCTGGAGAGTTGGCCCAGGGGGCATACTTGGTGAGAAAACTTAGAGAGTCGACTTGGTGAGCGTACTTCAATTGTTAGCTTGGCGAGCTGACTTGGGGAGTCAGCTTGGAGATCTAACATGGTGAGTGGGCTTAAAGTGGCAACTTGGTGGGGCAAGTTGGCGAGCTGACTTAGCGAGGCCACTTAGAGACATGACATGGCGAGCTGACTTGGTGAGCAAGCTCGATGAGTGGACCTAAAGACTGACCTTGATGAGGCACTTTGGTGGGGTGACTTGATGACTGAACTCAAAGAGTCAACTTGGCGAGCATACTTGCACTAGTGCATTTGGGTTCATTTTTCGACCTTCATTGATCAAATTTTTGACCCAATTTCAAAATTTATCTGGTCAAAATTTAGACCAACTCACCGGTACATGATTTGTCTCAATCATATAACTAATTATATATTTTTCATATTAGTTACTGTTAGTGTTTTTTAGGCATTCTATAAAACAGTTCACATGCCTTGCGTATGATATGACATTTTGCATGCATCCTACACTCTCTCTCATTCAGCTAATGATGGATTATGTAGAGTGATCTGAAATCGTGATGCTAAAAAACACACAATCAAATCCAAAATGAACTTGCACTACAAATGGATTGTGGAAATCTGATATTGGTAAAATTGCATGCATGTCTACCAAGATAATCACAACTTAAACATATATTTGTCCTAGTAGACATGCATGCAAAATTAACAATATCAGATTTCCACAATCCATTTGTAATGCAAGTTCGTTTTGGATTTGATTATGTGTGTTTTTTAGCATCATGGTTTCAGATCACTCTCCGTAATCCATCATCAGTCGAATGAGAGAGTGCAGGATGCATGCAAAATGCCATATCATATGCAAGGCATGTGACTGTTTTATAGAATGCTTGAAATTTTTTTTACACCTACCTGTTGGTCGAAATTTCTACCTTCATTGGTCAAAATTTCTACCTTCATTGGTCAAAATTTTTAACCTTCATTGGTCGAAATTTCTACCTTTATTGGTCGAAATTTTCTACCTTCATTGGTCAAAATTTCGACCAATTCCTGGTAGAACTTGCACCATGGCTATGGAGGTTTTTCGACCAACGTATTGGTCAAAATTTTGACCAACCAGAAGGTTGGTTGAAATTTCGGCCGAAAAAATTCTGACCAATGGGTTGGTCGAAGTTGGTTGAAGTTTGATAAAAAATTGGGTCAAATTTTCGACCAATAATGGTCAAAAAATGGTCTCAAATGTACTAGTGAGGTGATTGCATTTGTGTTTTGTATTAGTTGCTTTGATTATGCTTTGGCTAATTTTTGAGATTATGATGTAATTTATGGTTCATTGAGGTTTGTGCCAGTGGTTACTAGGATCAATGTGGTATAATGATTTTATTCCATGATTACCCTGAGATGTGTGCAGAGATTGCACTATGTACTATTACCGTGCTACACTAGACTAGGTTCCTATAGTAGTGATCGGTCATGTTTATGACTGTGTTCTTATATGTTTTAAGTACCTTTTTCATGTTGTTTAAACAATCATTATTAAATGCTTAAGTAATTAGAAATGGATTTCCCATGTTGGATTCTTTGGTTATGTGTTGCGGATATTTACCTTGTTATATTTTGATCTGAGAGATACTTGTAACTCATGTTATGTTGTAGTTTTGAGATGACCTGAGGGTCAAATGTTATACATTGATTTTAGTATCATAGATATTAGACTACTATGCTATTCAGTTGATCATATTTCATGATGATGACAGTGTGTTTTATGATGATGTCTGGTCATCTGGTATTTGGAAATATATTTGATTATGTTATGTGGTGAATTTAATGCTATGGTTATTTACTTCATTCCTGTGTTGTTATGCTTTATGTGAGCATGAGTGATGTAAATGAATTATTTTAGTATAATTAAATAAATGGTTAAATTAGGTAATTTAATGCATTTATTGCTTCGACTATGTTATTATATGCAATTGCACTTGATCACGTTGTTTAGTGTGTAGGATTTATATCCTTGGCAGTGGCACATGGAGTTAGTGATTCAACCATTCATATTTTACCAATGTCATCCCTGTATGGTCAATGTATCCTTATTTTAATTGTTTAATTAATCCTTTTAGTGATTATTAAATCCAAACTCATTTACATTATGTGATTAGACCAGTGAGCGTGTCTGTGCATTTAGAGGTTCGCATTGTCGCAAAAGTTGTTTAGTGATTTATGTGATTTTGGGTTTTTAGGCTTTAAATCTTCTTAAATTTAATTTTTGGTAGCTTTTCCTTAGGTGAATTCTTGTTACGAGGAATAACCTATTTTTGTTTAGGTTGATTCAGAGTCTAGCTAGTCTAATTGGCTAATTGCCCTAATCGACTATTCACTCGAAAAGTGAATAAGTATTGAAAAAGGGATTTTATTATTCACTTATCACTTTTGAATTAGAAAGTTTTAAGAGTAAAACCCAAACTCCTCTTCATGAGGATTTACTATTTTGTTCATTGTGAGAGCTATAGGCATGGGATCATCGCTAGATCAGTCTTGTTGGATCTAGCTCAGGGAGACTTTGGATTGTCGCAATTTTTAGCTACTTCTCTAGAATTTTTATTTTATGGTTCAGATTCCCATTTTTCCCTTTTGGTTGTGAGGTAGGGCTCTCCTGTTTTATTGTTTCTACTATGTTTCAACTTCTATTTTTGGTAGCCATTTGTTAGGAGGCTGAGAACTAGTGCTCCCCTCCATTTCTGTATGCTAGCTCTACCTGGTTGGGCAGGTATGAACATTTCCTTATTTCTTCAGGTTGAGGGTTTAGGGTTTTGCACTGGTATACTAACCATTTTTGCATACAGACTCCAAACCCAGATTTTATTTTATTTTTGTGGCTTTTGTGCCCTAAGACCAAATGAGTTTTAATTTCAAAGTTTTTGAGTTTTGAGGTTTTTTCCTCAGTTTATGTGCCGCTTAGTCTTTTTGAGTTTTCTTGGCATGATGTTGGTCATGGAATTAGATTATCCATAGGATTTTAGTTAGACTATTGTTTCACTTTTATGTTTACATTGGGTTGTGTGCCACATGTGTACTCCTGACGTCATGTTCGGTTGAGTGATTTTATACCTATTGTTATGGTTTCTTTTGGACCTTTGCTCTTGTTTTGTGGACACTAGAATTCACGTAGAATCCATACTCCCATATTGAGGCCGGTTGAGTAAGTTAATGATGTTTGTTCTTCTTGCATCATTGGGATTCATGTAGAATCCATACTCCTAGATTGAGGCTAGTAGAGTGATTTCATGATGTATGGTTTTATTGTTCTTCGAGATTCATGTAGAATCCATCCTCCTTAGCTTATTTTGGTTGTGTGATATTTTGCTTATGTTCTCATTCAATTCTTGTGTTATGATCTTCATGATAGTGGTGCACCACACATGAGTACATATGTGTACATTTGTCAGGTGACTTGCAAGGCCTGATCTTTCATGGTACTTCTAAAAGTTATGATCATTGGGGTTGGGTTGAGAATTTGCATGCCTACAAGCACTCATCATTGGATGAGCTTGGGTAGGGTAGGGTAGCATATGGAGGGGGCTTCTATCCTGAAACTTGGTGATCATTGTGCCCAGAGGGTTGGTAGACAAAGTTTTAAGTAGGTGATAACTAAATAAAATGTGTGAATGGTAATAAACTTAAGATAATAAAATGTGAGGTGCTAGAGCCTTCCGTTGAGGAATTGAATCTGCACAGTCTGAGCTTGGGCTTTTGGATGCCAAGCAACTCTCAATGATGTCAGCCCCTACTTAGCAGCCCATTGAGTGTTTGACGAGGACCTATAGTTTATGCATTGTCTATGTTCTTGATTTCTATCATCATACTGTCTGGCATGTGTGTTAGCCATGGACTTTGATTTGTGTGTGTTTGTGGTTGGATTATTATCTCCATCAACATAGTGGGAATGGACCTACAAGTTCCACATGGTTGGGAGGTGTAGCTACCTATACCACTACTAGGGACTAGGGTACAGAAATGGTCTATTGTCCTAGTGCCATCGTTGCTGGCTATTTTCACTTGGTACTTGGGGTTCTGGAGTATGCTTTCTTGTGATTTATGCTTTCATTGGAATTCTTGTATATCATGTTAGATGATGTTAGTTTCTGTCACATTTCCTTATTATGATGATTTACATATGATAGTTGATGTTACTCGTATTTGTAGGATTATCTTATGCTTTATTTCTAGCATGTTAGATTTCCTTATGCTAATGTTGTAGCATGTTTTAGTAGTGACATCCCTTATATGATAGTATTGACGATCTAATCAGTAGCTTGGGATGTTATGCGTGGGAGATGGATAGAGACCACGATGGTCTTATGATGCTATTATGGTTGGGAGGAACCACATACTTAGTTTGGTTGTTCAATTATTATGATGTTATTTTTGTACATTGTGATGTTGCTTCTATACACTGTGATGTTTCTTTTAGTACATCCTTTTTACTACTATGGTTTAGATGGATAGATGTTCCTTTTTCTTGTTTCATGGCATCTTGTGGATTATGCACTTGAGTGTTCATTCCTTGATTTACATGGATCTGATACTCCTTGTTGTGGGGGAAATTTATTTCCTATCTTTTTCCCTTTATTTTTTTGGCTTGCTGATGTGTATCCTCATGAGAAATCTTACTTTCTTGCACGAGAATGCAAGATCTCACATGGTGTGTTGGGCTTTCTCATGTGGCCTTTGACACTTTCTCGTGCGAAACCCTATACCAGTGTAATGCTTTTGATTGCTGATCCTAGTATGTCCTTGCGCAAGATGGTGTTTCCTCATGTGGCTCACTGTACTTTCTTGCAGGAAGAGGTGCTTCCTCACACGAGACTGTCAGTTGTTATTCTCTCACATGAAAAATAGGGGTCATCTCTGCTATTTTTCAGAGAATGCAAATTGGACTTTTTGAGTACCTTTTAAGAATGCTAGTGGTTCCATGATTTAATAGATTGGAGATTTTGTGTTTTGATGTCGTCTTTGGTTTTCATTCTTGAGTTTGTGTGTGTTAGTTTGGTAGTGGCATTTGGAGATTCATTGGTTGCCAGGATTGTGGTTAAGTCTTCCATTGCAATCTTTTTGATCCCTGTATGATGTTTCCATGTGCATTCATACTTGAAAAAAAATATCTTGGCTTGAATTGAATCCTTGTTCCAAGGATCTCTAGGCGGGGCATTACAATGGGTCCTCAAATCCCAATTTTGTAAATATGTCTACTGTCAATATTCTTTTTTGAATTGCTACCCATAAGAAGATGCCTAATTTTGGTAAGCATGATAGGTCCCAACACAAATTAAGGAGAATATTTCATTCTTCCCAATTTTGAGAATTAATTATAAGATCATAGCCTTTCCTTACACTATAAATTCCCATCGTTTGAGGGTCCCCAGATCAAATTATCTTGTCTATTTTTATAGCATATTTATCTTTGACTAAGGAGGTTTGAGAATTCTTCTTTTTCTTCCTAAGTTAATCTGGTATTAGCTAGGGAATTCCACATGCATATTTCTTCACCATTCTCTTGTTTGATATTTCTATAATGTTTAACGTGACTTCCCCAGACTTGTGTCAATGTGTTTTTAATGTTTCTCGGTAAGTTATAATTGTCCAAGCCTAAGAGACCATCCCAAGAGTTTTCCTAAAATAATACTTCTTCCCCTCTCCCAATATCCAAAGTTATATTATTGCTTATGATTGCATGACATTTCAACATGAAATTCTATATGCTTGACCATTTTGGAGGATTTCTAGTTTTGAAAAGAGACAATGGTTCTGAACCATTCAAATATTTATGATAAAGATTTTTTGCCCATTTACTGTCTTTGTCCTAATACATTCTCCATATTAAATTTTCTCCTAAAGCTTAATTTTTCCAATTTAAGTTTTTAATTCCTAATCCTCTTAACCTCTTTGGTTTACATAAATTTTCCCATTTAATTAAGGCTAGTTTTTTATTGTCTTCTATACCATGCCAAAAGAAGTTTTTGAGTTTACTTTCTAGTTTTTTTATTAATACCTTTAGGTGAAGGAAGACATGATAATTGGTATATTGGAATGGTTGAGAGCACAAATTTAATTTTTGTAGTTCTACCTACCTTTGTTAGCTATTTCCCTTTCTAGTTTCTGATTTGATTGTCGACTTTTTCTTGAATAAGATCCCATGTTTTGTTGCTTCTTGCCCATTTTTCTAAATGAATTCCTTAATATTTGCAGGAAAATATCCCTTCTATATCTCATTATCCTACAAATATCATTTTCCACTTCTGCTTTAGTATTTATAAAGAAGATTTCATATTTTTCTGCATTTACCTTTTGCCCAGATGCTTCCATATATTCATGGATTAGTTGCTTGAAGTTTTGTGCTTCTTCCATTGAGCTTCTCTATAGTAAAATCGTATCATCTACAAATTGTTGATTAGTAATATTCAGGATGTTGTCAAAAATTGTAATTCTTTTAATTTTATCTTCTTCCTAAGATTTTTTAATTGCTCTCTCAAATGCTTCCACCATTATAATAAATAAGAAAGGCGAGATAGGGTCACCTTGTCTAATTCCCCTTGAGATATTAAAGAATCCTTCTAGAGTTCCATTTATAAGAATTGAAATTTTAGGTGTAGCTATACAATTAAAAATCAGGTTGACCCATTGTTTTGAGAAACCAAATGTTTCAAGGGTACTACATAGGAATCTCCAATCCACCATGTCATATGCCTTTTGTATATCTAGCTTCATTAGCACACATGCTTCTTTATTAATATGAGCTGAATGTATAGTCTCTTAGATTGTAATTATTCCATCTAATATTGATCTTCCTGGGACAAAGTTAGTCTATTCATCTGAAATGAGTTTTGGAAGAATGTGTTTTAATCTTAGAGCTAGTGTTTTTGTTAAAAAATTATAAATGGTATTGCATAGTGCAATTGGTCTAAAATGTCCTAGTTCCTCATAATTCAATTTCTTAGGAATGAGAGTTAAGAAAGTATGACTGATTTTTGTTAACAATAAACCAGAGTTTCTTGTTGCCTCTATTGCCTTCCATAAATCCTCTCCAAGAATGTCTCAACTTTTTTGAAAAAGGAAGGCTTGGAAACCATCTGGTCTTGGTGACTTGTTTGGATTCATTTTAAATAACCTTATTTTCAATTCTTCTAATGTAAAAGTGTGAGGCCTCACCCTGGCCCATCATAGCATATCATAGCAGTTTATTTGCATTTTAGATACTTTATATTTCGAGACCTTGTTATATGTTGAACTATTTTGGATTGTTACTCAAACTATTCGATACTATGAGACACTTTATTTTATGGTAATCATTTATGATGTTAGAACTTATTTATGATGCTTGATGATTAGTTATATTTATGTACTTCATTGGTTATTTTATCAATGAGTAGGAAATTATGTTTTGAATATATATATATATATATATATATATATATATATATATGTATATATATATATCATGAAATGTTGCAAAAGAGTCATATCATGTTTAGTTTGATAATGGTAGTATTATATATGCACAATGGTTGGAAATAGAAAAATGTTATTCAATTGAGATATGCCTTATGTTTTGATTCAATTATGAAGATAGAATTGATTGAGGATTTATATATGTATATGTTTTATTTATCTTGGACTATTGATATGTGGTTTGAGTGTGCAGGAAATATCCATGGTAAAATGGAGAACCAAGACTATACCTTTGTATAAATTGAGATTGCCAAGGTTAGATCTAATGAAGAGATCTTAACCTCATTGTTAAGTATTTTACTTTGTGAATGTAATGTGAATGGATGTTTTAAATTTTTTTTGTTTTTTTGTTTTTTGTGAAAATTCATTTGCCACTCGTAATGTTAAATGTATATTTTAAAGTGTCACTTGACACTTGTGTTATTATATGTTTAAGTGGCAAGTCAGGTTGAGATATTGGCAAAAGACACCCAACCTTATTCCTAACCTGTTAGAAATGTTTAAGTTTTCATTCCCTTGCATACAAATATCTTATGAAGGTTTTATCTAAATTAAATTTTGGATTTCAAATTTAGGGTGACTTTAGAGGGCTTTGTTTGGGTTTTAGAGTGTTTTTTTAGTGAAATTAAGTTACCTACATGTTAGTACTATATGTTAGGGCTTTGATTTTGGCTTTATTAGAGTTAAAATCTAATTTCTAACACTTTTAAAATCCCATTTCTTGATATTGCGAAAATGGAAGAAGACTTACCCAAATTTCCACCTTATCTTCAGTGAGTGGATAATTCCAACCAAATAGGGAAACTTAGGTTGAGTTAAAGTGTTTGTTATTTTTCATGATGGAGAAAAATTAGGAATGTTTTTCTTTTAGAGGGGAATGGGAAAATAGAGTTGGCATTTACCCACTCTCTAGTTTTAGAGATTTTTGGTTTTGGTGATCGGATGGAGGAAGGATAGAGGGCTCTTCTCAAATCAATTCATTTACCATAGCTTAGAGAAAGGTTGGAGCTTTTGCCATGTTGGAAAACTATGTGTTATATTGTTTTTTTTCTTTTTGAATAAAAGATGTGTAAATTTTGTTACAGATGCATTAATGTGTGTTGTTCATTGTTCCTATTGTATTACTGGGTGTGGATGAATTTCTATTGCCTTATTTTCATTTGATTTTTTAAAGTATGATGTTATGGGCATGAAAGGACATCACTCACCCTTGGAAGGGAAGAAGTGGCCTTCAAGTGAAGGGGTTAGTTGGGCCTATCCCCTGAGTGCAGAGTCTCTTCCCTGGAAAGAAGAGGGATAAGCATGTAGTATGGGCTGCATGTGTCAGTACTTTGTTATGCACTTTGGGGGTGATAAGGAGAGATATTTTGTGAGAGTTGGTATTTATTCTGTATGCCTTGTGAAGGCAGATTTGGTTTTCTGTATTTGGCTTCTCCTCAGGATTTTTAGGCATACCTTCACCCATTTTATTGGTTCCTCTGGTAACCTACTCTGTAAGCTCAAAAAGGGTGTTAAACGTTGTATCCTATATTGTTGATTTATATGTGTGTGCTTGATTTTTACTTGGCTGGTCTTGGTTCTCCAAGCTCGGTGGGTGGTCTCTTAAAGACCTAGGCTGGGAGATGAGCTCTACTTGGTTTATAGGGTTGTTTTGTATAGGTTTTCTAAATGGATATGTGCTAAAGCAAAGCTTGGAAGATTTTCACCTTCTTTTAGAGATTTGAAGATTTTCACTTTCTTTAATAAAAATAGGGAACAACAATTAGAATACATAAAACGGTGAACAAAATTAACAATAGGGTCATCCTCCTTAAATTATTGTACTTAAATTACAATCCAAGGATATACATTAATGGATCTAGTTTTAATCAAAAATTTAAAAAGATCTTGATGTTAAAAAAAAAAAGATTAAATTAAAAAAAAAGAAAAACTAAAAAGAAGTTTAAGACTTTATTTAAAATTTCTCTTTACCAAGGAAAGACTGCGTGGATTAAAGGTAGGAATTTTCTTTAGATAGTTTAAGGGAAATGTTCTAAAGTAAAGGATGAAAATAATAAAATTAGCTCTTATTTTTACTTTATGTTATTTTGAGACACTTTTTATGAATAGTAAAAAGTCATGTCATTACTAGTAATTTATTATTATTAGTTGCTAAATTTTATTTGCTAAAGGGAATAATAAAGTTGAATCATTATTGTAAGATCTAACATAATAATAATTTTTATTAAAAAAAAAAAGATGAATTATAAGGGGTGTATTAAAATTTCAAGTGAAGGAGTTATATTGTGAATTAAAATCAAAATTTCACTTCAATGGTGGTAATTCTTAGTATGGATTAAGATTATAAAATATTTTCAATTTATTAAGGATTTAACATTACCTAAATATTTTGTTAAATAGACATATTAATGGAATCTAAGGGTAGCTTATGTTATAGTAAATAGAATCAAATTAACCCTTTTACTTTCAACTTATGAAAAAAAACAATTTAAACCCTTGTGTATGATGCTAGTTGTCACACGAGCCCATAGAGTTGGTTGAGGTGGTTGACAAGGTTGGGCTCCTAGAGCCTCTCATTCGACAAATGTTGAGATAGAGCAGCATGAGGATGAGGTTTTAGGAGGGGATCATGTACCACAAACTAACCCACCTTTGAACCCTAATCAAGATATTCTGGATGCACTTCATAACCTGATTGGAGTTGTCCAGCAACGCTTACCCCATGTACTACCACAATTAGAGCAAAGAAATTCAGGAAACCATAGGGCAGTTACCAGGGAAAGGACTAGGAGTCCTCCACCTAGCTGTGTTGAGGGCAATGATGATCATGAGGTTTAGTCAGTTCAATAGGTATTGCCACATCCTAACCCAGTGACAGGCATAGTGGAGAGAGCTCCTAAAGACATTGGAGACGAGATTACAGAGTTGATTCAACTCAAACCTCTCCTATTCTTGGGAAATATAGATGGTGTTGGTGCAAAGGCATGGTTACAAATTTTATAGTGATGCTTTGGATTACATCCTTATGGAAGCAATATGAAGGCATGGCTTGTAGTACATCTCCTTCATGAGTCAGCTTCTGCCTTGTGGCAGCAGGAGGAGGCCTTAGGTGAGGAGTCTCATAAAATTAGCTAGTTATTATAGATGCTTTGTTTTAGGTTGATTTGATTAAGCAATGTATTAGGGAGGCCCAAGATAGATAGAAAAAGTATGTTGATGCTAAGAGGGTAGACAGAGAATACATGGTTGGTGATAGAGTTTTTCTAGGAGTGCATTCGCACGAGAGTCCAAGCCATTTTGAAAAGGGTTCTAAGTTGGTACCTCATTTTTTTGTACCATTTGAGATACTAGAGAGGTTAGGATCAGTTGCCTATGATTTAGCTTTGTCACCTAGCCTGTCACACATCCACGATGTGATTCATGTTGAGGAAGTATATTTATGATGAGTCTCATATTATAGATTGGGGTGCTTTACAGGTGGATTTAGATGGACACATAGCTTTGGAGCCCATTTGTATTTTGGGAAGACATACCCTAATACTTTGAGGCAGGGAGCTGGACCAGGTTAGAGTCCAGTGGGATTGTTATGATGAGGTCACAGCTTCATGGGAGGACACAACATAGATGAAAGCTTAGCACCCATACCTCTTTGACAAACTCCAAGAGGAGGTTCATGCATAGGGGGGAGGATGTGAGGCCTCACCCTAACCCATCATAGCATATCATAGCAGTTTATTTGCATTTTAGATACTTTATATTTTGCATTGCAGATACTTTATATTTTGAGACCTTGTTATATGTTGGACTATTTTGGACTATTACTTAGACTATTTGATACTATGAGACACTTTATTTTATGGTAATCATTTATGATGTTAGAATTTATTTATGATGCTTGATGTTTAGTTACTTTCATGTACTTCATTGGTTATTTTATTAATTAGTAGGAAATTATGTTTTGAATATAATTGTTAGATGGATTAAATATATATGAAAATCATGAAATGTTGCAAAAGAGTCATATCATGTTTAGTTTGATAATGGTAGTATTATATATGCACAATGGTTAGAAATGGAAAAATGTTATTCAATTGAGACATGCCTTATGTTTTGATTTAATTATGAATGTAGAATTGATTGAGGATTTATATATATGCATATGCTTTATTTATCTTAGACTACTGATAAGTGGTTTGAGTGTGCAGGAAATTTCCATGGTAAAATGGAGAACCAAGACTACACCTTTGTATAAATTGAGATTGCTAAGGTTAGATCTAACGAAGATATCTTAACCTTGTTGTTAAGTATTTTACTTTGTGAACATAATGCGAATAGATGTTTTAAATTAGTTTTTTTTTTTTTTTTTTTGTGAAAATTGATTTGCTACTCGTAATGTTAAATATATATTTTATAGTGTCACTTGACACTTGTGTTGTTATGTGTTTAAGTGGCAAATCAGGTTGAGATATTGGCAAAAGACACCCAACCTTCTTCCTAACCAGTTAGAAATGTTTAAGTTTTCATCCCCTTGCATACAAATATCTTATGAAGGTTTTAATAAAATTAAATTTTGGATTTGACTTTAGAGGGCTTTGTTTGAGTCTTAGAGTGTTCTTTTAGTGAAATTAAGTTATCTATATGTTAGTACTATATGTTAGGGCTTTAATTTTGGCTTTATTGGAGTTAAAATCTCTTTTCTAACAATTTAAAAATCCCTTTTCATGAGTATTGCGAAAATGGAAGAAGACTGACCCAAATTCCCACTTTATCTTCAGTGAGTTGATAATTCCAACCAAATAGGGAAACTTAGGTTGAGTTAAAGTGTTTGTTCTCTTTCATGATGGAGAAAAATTAGGAATGTTTTTCTTTTAGAGGGAAATGGGAAAATAGAGTTGGCATTCACCCACTCTCTAGTTTTAGAGACTTCTGGTTTTGGAGATTGGATGAAGGAAGGATAGAGAGCTCTTCTCAAATCAGTTCATTTATTATAGCTTGGAGAAAGGTTGGAGATTTTTCCATATTTGGATACTATGTGTTATATTGTTTTTTTTCTTTTTGAATAAAAGATGTGTAAATTTTGTTACAGATGCATATATGTGTGTTGTTCATTGTTCTTGTTGTATTGCTGGGTGTGGATGAATTTCTATTGCCTTATTTTCATTTGATTTTTAGAGTATGATGTTATTGGTGTGGAATGACATCACTCACCCTTGGGAGGGAAGGAGTGGCCTTCAGGTGAAGGGGTTAGTTGGTTCCATCCCCTGAGTGCAGAGTCTCTTCCCTGGAAGGAAGGGGGATAAGCATGTAGTGTGGCCTGCATGTGCTAGTATCTTGTTATGCACTTTGGGGGTGATAAGTAGAGGTATTTTGTAAGAGTTGGTATTTATTTTGTATGCCTTGTGAAGGCAGATTTGATTTTTTGTATTTGGCTTCTCCTTGGGGTTTTTAGGCACACCTTCACCCATTCTATTGATTCCTTTGGTAACCTACTGTGTAAGCTCAAAAAGGGTGTTAAATGTTATATCCTGTATTTTTGATTTATATGTGTGTGCTTGATTGTTACCCGGTTGGTCTTGGTTCTCCAAGCTTGGTGGGTTGTCTCTTAGAGACCTAGGTTGGGAGCTGAGCTCTCCATGGCTTACAGGGTTGTTTTGTACAAGTTTCCTAAATGGATATGTGCTAAAGCAAAGCTTGGAAGATTTTCACTTTATTTTGGAGATTTGAAGATGTTTTATTATGAACATTTGTAAAAGTTATGTTTTATAAAAGATTAGAAGTAGATCTTCTTGTAATTTGTAAATTGATGTAAGGATCCAATTATGATTGTAACATTTGAAATGACTTTTCAATACTATGAATATATTTTAGTTTAATTATTTCTTAAATTGTTTCCAAGACATAAAATTGAATATTATTATTGTACATGTGTATGTGTGTGACTTGTTCAAGAAAATTTGGGCATGAAAAAAAGGTTTATTTAACATTTTATTATCCTCTTCTGAGACTAGTTTTGGTACTGAATCAAGCATTTTCCTTTGCATTGTCCAATTAGATGATTCATAGTTATTTAAGTTTTTTTTTTTATATTCCACTATAATTTCAGCTATTTTGCATGGTTCTTCAATATTTCCATCATAATTCCTGATTTTAGTTATTCTTATAATATTTTTGTTGTTTAATGTGGTATTGTGAAAATATTTCTTGGAAAAGAGTTAACTAATTTTTAAGGGTGAGCTAAAAGATAATAATTTATTTCCTTCTCAATTGTTTTGTGCTTATTAAATTTCTAGGCTATATTTTTCTTGAGATTGGACAAGCTATTTTGAATTGTAGAGTTATTGCATTATTCCCCATAAAATGTTATATTATTCTATTCTTTTGAATCTTCTTTTCTGATAAAGAAATTTAATCTATCTTTGGCGATTTAGTTTTATTGATGATAAATGAAAATGAATGCTATTGGATTTGCATTAGATATCATAAATACTTTGTAATATACCAAAATAATTTGAAGCATGTATTGGGGAATACTTCCTAAAAAAATTAGGTAAAAATATGAAATACTCAATCTTTTCCAAACCATGTTTATTTTTTTATCCTTTCAACTTGATTTTACATAACCATGTTTATTTTTTGATCCTTTCAACTTGATTTTACATTTTAAATCTAGAGATATATTGTTCAAAGGTCGATCAGAATTAGAGGTGAAGAAGGTTGATTTTCCTTTACTCCTTCCCAGTTTTGCTTTGGCAGCTCCAACATATTGGCATGTAAGGTAGAGTTACGATCCTAAACTTCAATATCTTCTTCTGCTAGAGATAAGCCCATCCAATTGTTGCAATTAGTTGGTAGAATGTGGAATGAGATAAACAAAATGGAGAGATTTCTTATAATAACTGGAAACTAGCTTATTAGTCTATTGGAATCAAAGGAAGATATAAGAGGATGCCGAGGAATAAGTTTTCTTTGATTTATTGGAGCATCATAATGACAAGGTCTACAAATGTAAATGTCATTTCTAATACATGCTACCACTTTATCAATATTACCAATGTAGTCATGTTTGAATAACCATTTGCATAGGATTAAGATGTTCAATTTATCTATTTCTAATAAAAATGCCATGGCAAAAAATATAGTAGATATGTTGTTGAGCACTCTATACCAATCTATATTATTTATTAACTTCTTGCCTAAGATACTATAAACTACTCCTTTTAACAAGAAATGAAAATTCTATAGAATTAACGAGAGGTGACATCCTAAAATGGGTTCATCAAAGATGATTTTAGGAGAAGCTCCCTTCACCTTGATGATAGAATTCATATTGGGAGCTTTTACAAATAATAAGTCTCGAACCTACTTAAATAGACTATTGCTTACTGAGGGTGCAAGAATCTAAATGGTTTGAGGGAACTAAATGGATAATCGAGAAAGAAAGATAAAATGGTTTTAATTTTAAATTAAAATTTTATCATTATTTAATAGTTTAAATTTAGTTATTTATTAATTGAATTTACTATATGTTAAATATGGTTTCCATTTAACTTCACTTTAATTAAATTTAAAATATTACTGTTAGAATTCTTTAGAATAACTGAGAGGGGGGGGGGGGGGGGGGTGGTGAATCAGTTATCCAAGGTCCAAATGCCCTATTAATACTTTTTCACTACTTTTAATGAATCCGTACACTTTTCATCCATCCAAACTTTAAATCAACCATATTAGCAAGTTACAGTAAATCAACATGCAAAGATAAAACATGCAAGATCAACACATGACACAATGATTTACGTGAAAACCCAATTTGGGAAAAACCACCAGTAACATGCTACTTGATTCTCACTCTTTTGAAGTGATGCCCTATTAAAAGCCTGCCCTGTTAAAGGCTTACAACACACTATTAAATGTGACCTTGTTAGAGGATTTCACCAAACTATTAGGAATGGGCCTGGTTAAAGGACTTTAGAACATTCACTTGGAATGTCACCCTATTAAAGGATTTATCTCATGGCTATTAAACCAACCTAAGTCCATAGGATTTAAACTTTACTATTACAATTGCTAGAAAGTAACGATAATGGTCTTTTGATCTGATATAACTTACAACATACTTTGCAGATTTCAGATCACACTTTTAGTTCAATCCTAATGCTTGGCTTCAATCACTTCAGCTCTGACTGCTTGACTTCTTCTCAAGCTTCATCTCCTTGAGTCTTCTAACTCATTATACCAATGCATCCATAGCAAGGGTCTTCTTACTGAAACAAAGTCACTATGCTCTCTTATCTCCTTAGCACCTCCTTCAGCATTTCATGCTTTCATGCTTGACTGCCTCTCTCTCTTTTTTCATTAACTTATGACTCCTTAAATAGAAATTTGATTTGCCTTTTCCGCTCATTTCTCCCTCTCCAATTTTAGGGTTTCGAATAGATTAGGTAGGATACAATGTATCTACCTCATATCTTGTTCTTATCTTCAAACTTTGTTAGTTGTATCCTTAAAACATTTTACATGGTGTTCTGTGCCACCAGCTCATCATTCTTATCTTCCATTTTAATTCACAAACTACTGGATAACAACCTTGTTAGCTTAGATCTGGCGAATCTTTGATTTTCAAAATAATGCAGCAACTCGGCATTATTGATTTACTGGTGCTCGACATCTTTGTGTTACTTGACACTATTGGTTTTATTGGTGCTCGACATCTTTGTGTTACTCGGCACCTATCTCTGCTCGGCACTCGATATCACTCGGCACTTGAACTTGCTCAACACTTGAAGTTTACTCGACACTTGAACTTGCTCGGCACTTACTAGGAATTTTCTCGGCATACTAGCTTGCTCAACTCCTTCTCTCTAATGAACTTAGTTGAGCTTTACAAATGTCTTAGGTAAAACCTTACATCTTTGATATGTTTCAGTGTGCCCATTCTCTCTATCTTATAGTATGTCATCAAATACACTTTTTCATCAATGGCTTAGTTGATCCTTGTACTTTATTACAACATCATAACTTCAACCTTTCTCTAGGTGTTCTAGTTACATCTTATTGATTGCCTCCTCCTTGACAATCAACTAATTAATAGTATTTGGATCACTAAAGCAATTGTCATTCCTGCAAGTAGCAAGTTTGACATCAATGACAAAACAATGATTGAGAGCATTCTTTACCGGTTTCATATATCATTCCAACAACTTTTCTTATGATCATTTCAATCATTTCCAACAATCTCCCTCTTTGGCATTGATGGCAAACCAAACTGATCAATTGATCAACTTAGTTACCACCAAGATTGTATACGTTCTCTACTATATTTCTTTGCTGCTGCATCTTTTACTACTGATCTCATATATCTCCCTCTTTCATATATATCTCCCTCTTTCTTATATATTGATCAGGTTTCTACACATTTCTTCCTCTTTGACATGAATGCCGAAGATGTAGCATCTTTATCATGCTAAATATGAGCTTTGGCTTGTTGTTGTTTTCTCCCTCTGTCACCATGCTTGTGACTAATTTGGAGTTTCTGCTCCTGTTGTCATCCTCTGCATCACTCTTCTGATATTTCAATGATTTGTTTCTGTTGATGCAGGGCAACATCCTTGTTGGTTTAAACTGCTTGAGTTAGGGGTATTACCCCCAACTTGCCTCTAAGATATTCATAAGCATCCTTGGGCAATGGTTTGGTGAAGATATCTGTAGTTTGTTCCTTTGTGTGAATGTATTCCAACTTCACTTGTTTGTCTTCTACCAATTCTCTGACATAATGATACTTGATTGTGATATGCTTGGTTTTTGCATGCATCATTGGATTTTTGGATATGTTTATAGCACTTGTATTATCACAATATAATATCATAGGTTTTGTTACCTCTTCTTTCATTCCTTTCAATAGATGTGTGAGCCATACAATGTTTGTGCAATTGACTGCAGCTACTACATATTTTGACTCTGCAGTGGACTGGGATGTACATGTTTATTTCTTGCTAGTCTAGGTAACTAGCCTTTTGCCTAGAAATAATGCACCTCCACTTGTGCTTTTTCTATCATCAATGTTGCCTCCCCAGTCTGCATCTGTATATGTATTGAGCTCAAATTTTTCATTCTTTTTGTAGTATAGACCAAAGTTATCAGTTCCTTTAAGATATCTCATTATTCTTTTTACTGCTATGAGATGATTTTCTTTGGGATTAGCAGAGAGTTTGGCTACTATTCCAACTGCTAATGCTATGTCTGGTCTACTATGTACAACATATTGTAGTTTTCTAATCATGAATCTGTACATTGTTTGATTGACTTCAGTTGATTCATCATTTTTGGATAGCTTATTTCCTATTACCATTGGTGTGCTGATTGGTTTGGATTCCTCCAATCCAAACGTTTTAAGAATCTCTTTGATGTACTTTGATTGTGTCACAAATATAACATGTTTGAGTTGATGTACTTGCAATCCAACAAAGAATTTGATTTCTCCAAACATAGACATCTCAAATTCATGTTTCATTTTGTCAGCAAAGCCTTTGCAAAGCACTTCCTTTCCACCAAACACTATGTCATCCACAAAGATTTTAGATACAATAATGTCTTTATCTTCTTCTCCTTTGATGTACATGTTGCTGTTATAATTAGTTCTTTCAAATCTAATTTGCACTAGATACGTGTGAAGTCTCTCATA
Source organism: Cupressus sempervirens (assembly GCA_028749045.1). NCBI lineage: Eukaryota > Viridiplantae > Streptophyta > Pinopsida > Cupressales > Cupressaceae > Cupressus > Cupressus sempervirens. Next base: position 749,997,176 of record CM053789.1, on the reverse strand, counting down.
CCATGCTCTAGGTGCTTGTTTCAAACCATAGAGTGCTTTATATAGCTTACACACCATATCCCTGTTGTTTTCATCAACAAATCCTTCTGGTTGTTCAATGTAGACTTCTTCTTCTAGTATACCATTTAAGAAAGCATATTTTACATCCATTTGATAGACTTTAAAATCTTTGTAGGCAGCATATGCAAGTAAAGTTCTTACTCCTTCCATTCTAGCAACAGGGGCAAATGTTTCTCCATAGTCTATTCCTTCTTCTTGAGCATAACCCTTGCATACTAGTCTAGCTTTGTTTCTGGTAATCTCACCATTCTCATCTAGCTTGTTTCTGAATACCCACTTGGTGCCAATCACATTCTTGTCAGTTGGTTTGGGAACCAAACTCCAGGTTTTGTTTTTCTTTATTTGATCAAATTTCTTCTTCCATAGCTTTACACCAATCATCATCTTGTAATGCACCATATATTGTCTTAGGTTCAAATTTTTTGATCAAACATGATTCATGTCTTAGTCTGTTCCTTGTCATTGGTCTTGAATTTTTGTCACCAATTATCTATTCAACAGGGTGATGTCTTTTTACATATTTGGATAATCTTGGCTCTATCCTTGTTTCAATGTTTGATCTTTCAGATTTAGGATCACTATGTACTTCATTTTCAGGTTGTTCTTCATCATGTGTACTATCTTCAGAATCAGATTGTGCATTTTTTTCATTCTGCAACTCGGCTTCTGAATGCAACTCGACATTCACTGGTTGTGACTCGGCTGAAACTGATACTTGTTGTTGATTTTTAATTTGATTGACATCATCCTCATCAACAATCATTCCTTCATAAGAATACACAAAGGTTCTGTACTCTTCCATTTTCTTTGGTACTTCAGCTTGGACTTCTGTGTGCTCATCAAAATTTACATTTGCACTTTTCACAATTTTGTTAGTGTTAATATTCAAACACTTATATGCCTTACTTCTAGTGGAGTAACCAAGAAATATACCTTCATCACTTTTTGCATCAAATTTTCCATTTCTAGCATCTTTAAGGATAAAACATTTGCAACCAAATACTTTGAAATGTTTTACATTGGGTGAGTGACCATACCATAATTCAAAAGGTGTTGTATATGTATCTTTCTTGACTTGTACTCGGTTTAGTGTATGAACAACTACACTTATAGCTTCTCTCCATTATTTTAGAGCAATAGTCTTTTCCATCATTAGTGTTCTGGCATAGTCAATCACATATCTATTTCTTCTTTCAGCAATTCCATTCTGTGGGGGAGTTCTAGGAGCTAACGTTTGTCTTTTGATTCCTTTATCATTACAAAATATCTCGAATTCATTTGATGTGAATTCACCACCTCTGTCTGATCTTCGGCATTTCAAGCTTTTTCCTATTTGCTTTTCAACTCTAGCCACATACCACTTAAACATTTGAAAATCATCAATTTTTTTTTTTAAGAACATAACAGTCATCATCCTGGAGTAGTCATCAACAAAAAACATTATGTATTTATCTCCTCTATAGCTTTGTACTTCCATTGGACCACATAAATCAGTATGAACTAATTCAAGTACTTCTTTACATGTATAGCTTTTGCTCTTGAAACTTGACTTAGTCATCTTTCCTAGCTGACATTGTTTGCACATGATATTATTAGGCTTCTTCAATTTTGGTAAACCTTTGACTTTCTTCATTTTATTGATGTTGACCAGATTGTCAAAGTTGACATGACATAATCTTCTATGCCATAACCATTCATCATCAAATTTTGCAATTAAACAAGAAACATCATCCATATCAAGGTAAAACAAATTACTCTTTGTTTGATCTCCTTTTCCTATCAGTTTACCATCAGTATCATAGATTTTTGCAGTTTTGTTTCCAAATTCCACTTTGCATCCTATATTGCCTAATTGTGAGACACTTAGTAAATTGTAGTTTAATCCTTCAACATAGTATGCATTATCACATGAAATTTGTTTTGTGATCTTAATGGAACCTTTTCCTTTGATTTGACATGGAGCATCATTACCAAATCTAACACTATTTCCATCATACTGAGTAAAGTTAACAAACTTACTTTGATCTCCTATCATGTGATGTGAGCATCCACTATCTATGATCCACTTGTCATTCTTGTTCATACATGTTACCAGTGCTGTGGATTCTTCTTCATCAGATTGATCCTTCATGGCTACATAAACAACTTCATCATCATTTTCATCAGAAATTTCTTCAACAATGTAACACTTCTTACCTTTTTCTTTGTAATCTCTTTTGTCATCATCTCTTCTAAATTTGTTTTTGTTGCCTTCCTTGTAATCCTTTTTCTGTGTACACCTAGCAACAATATGACCTACTTCATTGCAATTGAAACAAATGATAGGCATCTTACCTTTGAATTTTTCTTTACCTCTGTGAAATCTTCTAGCAAACAATGCTTCCAATTGTTCCACATCTTTCTCATCAGTGCTGTTGTCACTGGATACATACTTCATTTTTCTTCCTTTCTTTGATTTCACCTGTTCAGCATCTTTCAATCATAACTTTGCCTTAAAGGCAATTTCAACATTCTCTGATCTATAGTTGTCAAAATTAGATAACTCAAATGCAGTGAGTCTACCTATTATTCCTTCAAAACTTAGATTGTTTCTTGGTATACATCTTAGCTCTTGTATTGCTGATACTCTAATAGCATAGATAGGAAGCAAGGTTCTTAAGAACTTACTATTAATAGTATCTTCATCCAATTGACCACTCAAGCATCTTATTGCACTTACCACTTCCTTTATTCTTGCACCATACTGAGCAACGTTCTCATTTTCCTCCATTTTCATGTCATCAAACTTTCCTCTGAGACTTTCTCTTTTTGCTCTTTGTACATTTTGATCTCCTCCATAGATGTCTGATAGAGCTTTCCACATTTTGAATGCAATATCACATCCTTTGATATCATCAAATTCAGCATAGCTGAGTGCAACGACAATTTCCAGCATTGTCTGATTGTGTTCTTGCTTGTTTTTCATATCTTCTGCAGTAGGAGCACCTATTGGATCTACATGTTCAATGACAATTGAATTTTGGGAATAATCTCCTATGGATCCAAGATGTAGCTTCATCAAGCTTTGCCATGCAACAAAGTTGTCTTTATTGAGCTTGGGAACTTCTCTCTTAGGCATTTTGATCTTTTCTGCTTATAGTTCCTTTAAACTGAGTCAGCAGTAAGGCTCTGATACCAATTGTTAGAATTCTTTAGAATAACTAAGAGGGGGGGGGGGGTGAATCAGTTATCCAAGGTCCAAATTCCCTATTAATACTTTTTCACTACTTTTAATGAATCCATACACTTTTTATCCATCCAAACTTTAAATCAACCATATTAGCAAGTTATAGTAAATCAACATGCAAAGATAAAACATGCAAGATCAACACATGACACAATGATTTATGTGGAAACCCAATTTGGGAAAAACCACCAGTAACATGCTACTTGATTCTCACTCTTCTGAAGTGATGCCCTATTAAAAGCCTGCCCTGTTAAAGGCTTACAACACACTGTTAAATGTGACCTTGTTAGAGGATTTTACCAAACTGTTAGGAATGGGCCTGGTTAAAGGACTTTAGAACATTCACTTGGAATGTCACCCTGTTAAAGGATTTATCTCATGGCTATTAAACCAACCTAAGTCCATAGGATTTAAACTTTATTGTTACAATTGCTAGAAAGTAACGATAATGGTCTTTTGATTTGATATAACTTACAACATACTTTGCAGATTTTAGATCACACTTTCAGTTCAATCCTAATGCTTGGCTTCAATCACTTTAGCTCTGACTGCTTGACTTCTTCTCAAGCTTCATCTCCTTGAGTCTTCTAATTCATTGTACCAATGCATCCATAGTAGGGGTCTTCTTACTGAAACAGAGTCACTATGCTCTCTTATCTCCTTAGCACCTCCTTCAGCATTTCATGCTTTCATGCTTGACCACCTCTCTCTCTTTTTTAATTAACTTATGACTCCTTAAATAGAAATCTGATTTGCCTTTGCCGTTCATTTCTCTCTCTCCAATTTTAGGGTTTTGAATGGATTAGGTAGGATACAATGTATCTACCTCATATCATGTTCTTCTCTTCAAACTTCATCAATTGTATCCTTAAAACATTTTACATGGTGTTCTATGCCACCAGCTCATCATTCTTATCTTCTATTTCAATTCACAAACTGCTAGATAACAACCTTGTCGGCTTAGATCTGGCGAATCTTCGATTTTCAAAATAATGCAGCAACTTGGCATTATTGATTTACTGGTGCTCGACATCTCTGTGTTACTCGGCACTATTGTTTTTACTGGTGCTCGGCATCTCTGTGTTACTCGACACCTATCTCTACTTGGCACTCGATATCACTCGACACTTGAACTTGCTTGGCACTTAAGTTTACTCGGCACTTGAACTTGCTCGGCACTTAAAGTTTACTCGACACTTACTAGGAATTTGCTTGGCACATACTAGCTTGCTCGGCTTCTTCTCTCTAATGAACTTAGTTGAGCTTTACAAATGTCTTAGCTAAAACCTTACATCTTTGATATGTTCCAGTGTGTCCATTCTCTCTATCTTATAGTATGTCATCAAATACACTTTTTTATCAATGGCTTAGTTGATCCTTGTACTTCATTACAACATCATAACTTCAACCTTTCTCTAGGTGTTCTAGTTACATCTTATTGATTGCCTCCTCCTTGACAATCAATTAATTGATAGTATTTGGATCACTAAAGCAATTGTCATTCCTGCAAGTAGCAAGTTTGACATCAATGACAAAATAATGATTGAGAGCATTCTTTACCAGTTCCATATATCATTCCAACAACTTTTCTTATGATCATTTCAATCATTTCCAACAATTACTACATATAAGTTGGTCTGTAATGATTAAATAAAATAGTCACCCACATGGAATATTATTATCTTTTGGAGAAATGGTATTATGCTCAGATGAATGCCTAGTTCGTTTCAAAAATATATAATTTTAAATGGTGGAAATTAAACTTGTATTGGGATCAAACTAAACTCAAAAATATTATCAAGTGAGAAATTATTGCAAATGAAAACCCAACTATTATTCAAATCAAACTTTAGGAAAATTATAATGAAAAATTATATGGGCAGATAACTACACTTTAGTTTAAATATCGTTTGAATGTTGTATTTAATCCTGTGATGGGTTATGGGGGAGTCTTGCAGTTTGGCCAAATATGAATGTTTACTAGAGGCTCGAGAAGTAGTTAATTTTTATGATGGATTTTTATGTGATGTTTTTAGTCACAATCATTTCTTTCCCAACTAGTTTTCTAAACTCATGTATTTCCATGATGGGATCCAATTGTTCTTTGTAATCTCATGTATCGTGATTCTTTGACATAACCTATGAGGTCTCTGATTTATGATCTATTTGTGATTCTAGCTACTCATATAGAATTGATGTGTCTATGATGATTTTATGAGATGCTTTTCTATGAGCTTAGGGTAGGTAATCTATGTGTATGTTAGGAAGCAGCTTGCAATAGGGATTAGAGCCCTAAAGAGGTTGTCTGAGTAACTCATTGTAAGATGTATTAATAAGTGATAACATTTTCATTAATGGGGTTCAACTGAATTGAAAAGAGATAGTTTGCTACCTCTCTCATGCCTCAAGTGCTAGTACAGACTAGGATGGGAGTAGTGAGGATGCTTGGTTATGACCTTGCCTCATCAGTATGCCTTGTCTATATGAAAGGATATTGATGCCACATAGAGTCACCAGGGGGGCAAGTTCCTAAGAGACTTCTAGGGTAACCTTATAGTTGACTTATTTGATAGCACTTTTCCATATGCATATTAGGTTTCCTATGTGTCTTGTTGCCTCTAGGATTAGATGTCACCTTGTGTACTTAGTACCTTTGAGATAGAATGGTTCTAGAATCTTAAGACTTTTAGATTGATATACATTTGGGATGATATTGTCTCCTCAATGTGATGGGAGTGGGGCCACTTAGGTTCCACAAGGTTGAGTGGTAGTGATTCTTTTGCCATTGAGGTTTGACAATTGGACACCAATGATGGATGTACCTATGTTGTAGATGTTTCATTATTTCTACTTGATGATTATGTTTTATGTTCATACTCTGATATTTTGTGCTTTAGTTGTTGAGTACCAATGAGATGATGTATCTTATCATGATGCATATTATTTTAGCATTTCATACCCTACGACATGTGTAGTGGATGAGTATGCACCTTCTTGTACCTATATATTCTTTTGTGAGATTTTGCACATGTGGTTATTTCTATGACATGGACTTGTTTAATTATTAAATTTGAACTTAATAAAACTTAAATATGTGATTCAACATTATGAAAACCTTGAGAAATATAACTATTTTTGCTTTGCTTATGTATGTATGTGATGTGCATTTGAGTTAATACTTCCACATTATTATCTCTTATATGTTTCAATCTTTCAAAAAAAATGTTTAGAAAAATTAGCATTTTTATAGATTAATTTCTCTTGGGTTCCCTAGTAGGGCATTACATCTGGTATTAGATCCCGAGTTTCTACACTAGGAACTCTAGGCACATGGTGTGCCCACTAGATGACAAGTAGATAACTTGCAATCAAACTTGAACAAACAACATCAATAATTACACACTTGGGAACAATTGGAAACAACTTGAACAACAAACCTATCTAAAAAAAATGTAGAAAATGAAAAAATAGGATAACTTATAACCTTTTTTTTCAAAAAAAAGTACTCGTGTGTTTTTCTTTAAGATGTCATGCCTTTTCTTGATTTTAGCATGCTATTGTGCTCGCTTGGTTGTTATAGGAGGATGGTGACCATGACTAGATCCATTTTGGGAGGTCATAACTTAAGATGTGGTAGGGGTCATGGGAGAGATAGACATGCCAATCCTTGTGAGACCCTTAGAGGGAGTCATGTTCAGGATGAGAATAGGGAGGAGAATAGTGGAGAGCAACATGCTGACTCAGAGGAGCCCAACACTAAGCAATTGTTATAGACTATCTTGGAGTGCCTACCTCATCAGAGGAGAGTAGGTTAGAAGGTATCACATCATTCTAAGAATGATGAGAGATAAAGATCTAGAAGCCCTAGAAGGGATCATTCTGATGATAGGTGAGGGTCTATCAAGGTCGCTTAAATAAAGGACCTAATGCAGGCTGAGTTTAAACCTTTCACAAGAGAAGTTACTAGTTACAATACAAAGAACTAGTTGATTGTGTTGGGCAAATGCTTTGTTGCAATACTTTGACTCTAATGTCAAAGAAAGGTATGTCATTACCCAGTTGGATATCTTTGCAACCACCTATTGGAAAATAGAGGAAAAGAAACTTAGTGTGGACATGATGACTGTTATATGGGAGTTGTTCCTTGAAAACTTTTGTGATCACTTTTTACTAGAGAAATGGCACCAACAGAGGACAGATGAGTTTCACAATCGAAGACAGTATACCATGACCATGGTGGATTATGGGCAAAATTTCTTTGAGCTCATGTTGTATGCAAGGACCAACAACAATTCACCATTGATGGTACAACACTTTATTCAAGGACTAAACAACCATACCATTGGGGGTGTGAAGGCATTCCAACCTGAGACCCTTAAGGATGCGGTTCAATAGGCTATACTTGTGGAGCATAATATCACTTTGGGACATGGTGGTTTTGTGGGGGCACTGCTAGTGGAAATGCATCTTCAAGATCTAGGGGTACACAAAACCAGGGACCAGGTGGTAACATGAAACCTATTTCATCTAGAGGCAACTAGAAGCAACATTAGGGAGGATCTTATCCGCCAACATGGAGTGGTGGCAGTGGTTCAAACTTGAGGGACTCTCATAACTTTCAACACAATAAGTGTGATCAACACAGCCAACCAACACATAGTACTCATTCTTTTATAAGTGGGGGTAGCTTTCAATAGTCCAACACACCTAGAGTGCCAAGAAGTTTTGGTTGAGATTATTTTGAGTGTGAACAATGTAGACATAAATCAACCAACTGTCCCTAGTTTATAGTTTTTGAATCAGAAACCTATAGTTTCAGAGTCCATAGTTGGAGATATGGGTAGATCTCATAAGATGTTTGCACTAGAGTGTTTCCCTCCTACAGTGGGGAAGGGTCCACGGGGACCCACACATTAAATTCTTGAGTTTTATTTTTGGTTGTAGGCTTCTAGGAGTAAGCCTAATTTTTTTTTTTTTTTTTGGGGGGGGGGGGGGGGGGGCGGGGGAGGGGTAGGGGGCAGAGGATGTAGTGCCTACCCTGTTTTACTTTTAGTTATATTACCAAAAAATTTTAGGCCCATTTTCACATTATGTTATTTGATTAGTGGTACTTGGTTACCTGATTGGTTGATACTATCTTCATGATTTGATTATACATTGATGAGATACTTCGTGCTTGACATATTTCATGTATTATTGTAATTCATGGTTATTAATGGGATGATGTTTAAATACTTTTATATATTGATTACCATTATGATTACAATGACGTTTAATATAGATTATGGATAATCACCCCATACTTGCTTGTGTATGGTATGTGTGTCTATTTTACCCTTTTTTTGTGTTTGAAGTGGTTGAGGGAGGTAGCCATAGTCACCTGCCAGTGGGGATCTACACAATGTACCACTCCCTTCCATTGCCTATCTAGTTTACACACACACACACACACACACACACACACACACACACACACACACACACACACACACACACACACACACACACACACACACACACACACACACACACACACACACACACACACACACATGTATATGTATGCATATGTACATGTTTAGCTTTTATGCAGGTTGCAAATACAAGGCATTGATTTTTCTGAATTGGCAGGATGAGCGTGCCCTATTGCTATATCTCAATGGTAAATGAGAGGAGATAGTTTTCAAGTTCAAATCCCAATCCCAAGCCTATTTTGTCTTGTGGTAAAGAACAAACTTATATGTTTATTCTACTCTTCTGAAATTTTAAAGGTGACATGAATTCGAGTACTTAAGCCTTGAGTTTGATTTTTATGTTTTGCTTGTTTGTTGAGTTTCTTTGGAATATGTAGTCTACTTTGTGGCTTTAAGTGTAATTAGTCAGCCAAGGGAATTAATTAAATAAATAATCTAAATAGAAATTTTTAGGAAGGAAATATTATTATAATATATTGAATTAATTGAGAATTAATTAAATAAAGGAGTTAAAATTAAAAGACTTAATTAAAAGTCTAATCTTGGAATTAATAACAATTAGAATTGCCAAAGTTCACTTGGCCTAAAAAAAAAGTTATTTAATTTGATATTATTATAAATTTAGAAGTTATTTTTAAATAACAAGATTTAAATATTTTTTGGAATTAAAATAATAATAATATTCTCAAAAAAAAATCTTACTAAATTATAACAAGTGGAAATTATAAAATAAAATAGCATTTTATTAATAGACACTAAGTGTGCATGAAAGATTTAATTAGAATAAAATAAAAAGAAAACTAATAAAGTGAGAGGCCATTTGGAAAACTAGAAACCCTAACTAGGGTTGGAGGCATTTAATAAGGAATTTTAGCTCATTTCTCCACACATAGGTTTGGAGGAGCAACTTGAGAATTGACAGGCAATAATTTTTATGTGGGCATTTGAAGGCGAGAATTTTGTGAGCTAAAGGAATCACTAGATTGTTAGCATTAGATTGAGGTAGGGATTTTGAAGAAAACCATTTTAGAAAACCTTTCAAAAACTTTTGTCTTCTTCGTGCTTACAAGAATGAGAATTTACTATGGTAGACTTGTGAAAACTTACATTGATATTATTAGATCATAAATTTGGTAGATGAATTGAAAACCCTTGTTTGGAAAATTAATCGTTCTTTGTTTGGAAACTTCTATGAAAACAAGAAATTGAAATTGTCTTTGGAAAAGCTTATTTTAGAAACTTGATTCGTGGGTAAGGTTGAAAATTGAGAAAAGATTATATATATATATATTCCAGGTTACCACAGTAATAAATATTACAGTGGTAACCCATTTTTTTACTAGTTTCGTAATTTGTATGGGGAGGGTTTTTGCTTTATACATATATTGGAGGGGCGGGGACCACCACCCCAACCCCCATTTTCTTCCTTTAATTTTCCATGGTCACAACCATATGTTGTGTAAGGCAACATTGTGCTGCTTTGACAATGCTACGACTGTGACTGCCTTGGCAACACATGTGTGCCTCAGGTAGGCTACAAGCCACCCCATTAAGGGGTTGTTTTATTTAAAAAGTTTTCAAAAAAGTATTTTTAAATAAATTTTTTCTTTGAAAAAAATAACATATTTAATTTTTTTGTTTTTTTTTGCTTGGTAAAAGATCGAACCCCTATATTTATATAAATTAATAAATAAGATTACAAAGTCTCTGTTCAAGCAAGCACTGAATTAATATATTTTATTAATAGTTTTTTATACTATTTTTTTTTTTCCTTTTGGATCGGTAAATGGCCAAAGCCTAGATCAATTATTATTTGTTTGAATTAATTATTATAATATGTTAAGCAAAGGTAGACTCGAACCTAAGACCTCCCACATGAGAGGCTCGCAAGTTACAAATGTGTATTTTATATTATTTAAATGGGTTTTAGTTTTGAATTAATTTTTTCATTAGTTAATAGTTTTAACTTTAATTATTTATTAATTCAATTTACTATATGTTAAATATAATTTCCATTTAACTTCACTTTAATGTAATTAAAAATATTACCAAATATGAGTTGGTCTATAATGATTAAATAAAATAGTCACCCACGTGGAATATTATTATCTTTTGGAGAAATTGTATTATGCTCAGATGAATACCTAGTTTGTTTGGAAAACAAAACAAATTAAATGGTGGAAATAAAACTTGTACGGTGATCAAAGTAAACTTGGAAATGTTATCAATTGAGAAATAATTGCAAATGAAAACCCGACTATTATTCAAATCAAACTTTAGGAAAACTATAATGGAAAATTACATGGTTGAATAACTACGCTTGTATTTTAAATATTGTTATGGTGTTGTATTTAATCCTATGATGGGTTATGGGGGAGTCTTGTGGTTTGGTCAAATAGGAATGTTTACTAGAGGCTCAAGAAGTAGTTGAATTTAATGATGGTTTTTTATGTGATGTTTTTAGTCACAATCATTTCTTTCCCAACTGGTGTTTTAAACTCATGTGTTTCCATGATAGGATCCAATTCTTCTTTGTAATGCCATGTGCTGTGATTCTTTGATGTAATCTATGAGGTCTTTGATTTATAATCTATTTGTCGTTCTAGTTGCTCATATAGAACTGATGTGTTTATGTTGATTTTATGAGATATTTTTATATGAGCTTATGGTAGGTAATCTATGTGCATGTTGAGAAGTGACTTTCAATGGGGGTCAGAGCCCTAAAGAGGCTTCCTTGGAAACTCATTGTAAGTTGTATTAATAAGTGATTAAATAAATAAATACTACTTATATTCTTATAAGTGAGTTTTTAATATTAATTACTTTTAAATCTATTAGTGAGATATAACTTATTATATATTTATTAATGCAAGTGGAGTTAAAATTTATAAATATATAATTGTGGTTTAGTTATATTTTAAGAGAAGCTATAGTGGAACTCACTATATAATCATCTAGTTATGAATATTTAATATTATGAGAGAAATTGTAGGTAGCTTAATTAAAATTAAAATTTAAAGTTTGAGTTACTTGTAGTTGCATATTGAATTAAAGGAAAAGTAAATATTAATATTAGACTTAAATAGAAGTCATATTAATATTTTAGAAATGAAATTCATATCAAGATTTAATCTAATAATATACATTTATGTTTTTAAATTATAAGCAGCCAAAACTAGGGGGCTGGCCCTTGAACAATCAAACTAGTCGACTATCAGCAGAAAAGCAATAATCAAAACTACCTTTGACCACTTAGAAAACAAAAACATATAGTTTAGAATGAACAATGGATTTCAAAATGAAGAGCCCGATGAAAGCTTTCCAATGATGTTTGTTTTGTCAAAAACGGAGCTTGTATGAAGATGTCATGACAATTTAAATTTTGGCGGCAAAATGTAATAGTGATGAAATCATCATGATATCAGTATCTCAGGTGATGACATGTGTCAAAGATGTGTGCAAATAAAATAGTGCCACATGGCACCTCGAGCTCCTTCATGCAAATTTGGTTGTTTAAAAGTTGGTTGAGGAGGTTTGAACCTTGAACCTCACATTTCCCACTTTTTCTCTTTGCCATTAGGCCACATAACTAAAAGAGTATCAATAGGCCTAACATACAAAATGCCTATATTAAAACTAAAAAAGCTATGTAAATATATAAACAAAGGCATAATAGCCTTAAACCCAACCAAGTTCAACAACTAGTAGATAAACAACATAAAAAACCAGAAGGAGAGAGCCATTAAGGCTTCTTAGCCTCTTTCCTCCCCAAGAGGATGTTTGCCCAATCTTCCACAAGGAAGTCAAACAAAATTTTGGAGTCCTCCTTTGGTAAATATCCCTCCATATCTTTAAGTAGGTGAAGTGTGGTGGTAGCTGCGTGTGTCACTTTGACAGTGAACTTTGTCAAAAGATGCATCCTTTCTTCCAGTGCATGAATTCTTTGCCACACCTCATTGCCAACCATTTTCTTGATCTCCATGTTGACCTCCTACATGTCACTAGAAACACCATCTATCTACACCATAGTAACATCCTACACATTCGGGGGGTTATCATTATCCTTGGGAGAAACCCTAACATGGGAGGAAATCATTATGGGGGAGGGCACTCTATCCATTGTATTAGGGAACTAGTCCAGGGTTAAGTCCACACAACCCAACCCAATGGTGGCCGAAACATGTGACATCTCCTTCTTCTCGTCCATCCCTCCTCTTGAGCCAAACCATGAGGAATCCAATACCTCCTCTTCCTCCTCCTCCATTCTCCCCTCTCCAAAATTTGATGCCTTCTCTTTCATCCTTTGTTTGGGATGATCCATGTCCTTTGAATTCGAATCCTCCTCTTGTGAGGCCCCAACTTTCAGCTTCCTCTTAGCATTGGACTTTGCTAACCTTCTTGACCTCCTCCTACCCCCTCTCCCCTCATCCTCTAATTCCTCTGGTTCCTTCTCTTTCCCTTTATCCTATCTCTCTTTCTTTCCCAAGGGGGTGGACTTCAATTCAAAAGGGGACCCACTAGGTGAAGGTTGTGGGGTAGGGGCTCTAGGAGCCATGATCCTAAGGTGAACCAGTCGGGGCTAGGGGTTTGGATGGGTAGGAGTATCAATCTCCATGATCCTAGGGGGGTCCAAGATCAGGTGCAATTGATACGACTAGAACATTAACCCTTGGTGTAAAATGGTAAAATTAACACCCTTCCTCATTTTTTCCTTTATATCAGTTATCGTATCCTCTAAATCATGCAACAAAAAGAACATAATGGAAATAAAATCATGGTGGAGAAAATGGTTTAGGATAGGAAAGTGGTAGTAATAACATACACCATACCTCCCTTCCAGAGTTAAGTATTTCATCAACGTCAAACAGACCTCATCCGATGGCTTAGGGAGCTTCTCTTGCATAAAACCACCTATGTGTAAAAAGAAGCATTGTAGACTCGCTTTATCAACCACCCTAGTCACTTTTTTCCATTTCCTTCCCTTCATTGCCAATCCATCACTAGGGAGACGACTTCCTCAGAGATGTGGAACAAGATGCCATTTATCGTAACTCTTCGGTCCTCCCAGGAATTGACAAACTACAAAGAATAATTTTCATCGTGCCCATTTAGTGCCTCCATAAATGGAATAAAGCCACCTTCCTTCAACATATACCACACCAATGACTTCCTGAAATTCTCCTCTATCATGGACAACTCAATTCACATAAGGTCTCCACCCATCTCTACAATTTTCCCTAAACCTCTCTTCTCCTTCCAAACCCAGAAACACTTGCTAAGAATGACTTCACACTTAGAAAAAAAAAAAATCCCTTAAGAAAACATAATGACCATTATTGTTAGTAATTATAGTAGCGTCCCTTGTAGAAATTAGTGTCATATGTCAACTGCCTCTATCTTTCTCCCAATCTTTTCCATCATTCTCAATACACACTAACCATTTAAAATTTGAATCTTTTCTCATCCCAGCATACGAGAACACGCATAAGCAAATCATTAAAAAACCTTTCATCTCAAACTTCAAAATTCTTTCTTTTTTGGGCCATGTAAATTTATTATTACTAGTACCATTTCCATCACTCCTTGCCATTTTTCCTTCATAACTTTGTCCTATTCGCCAACTCAGTAGTAGGTCACAAAAATTTAAAATAATTCTCTAGCTAGGATTCATCATACTTAATTTCTTGAGTCACTAAATCTCTTGCCCAATTTTGCAAGGTATTTTATTCCCTTCAACATCTTAGTCCCTTTACAGTAAGGCCTAATGCTGCCAGTCCATCTGCCGCACTATTTCCCTCTCAAAAAATATGATTCAAATCAAACCTATTTAAAATAACTAATAAGTGTCTGATGTCTTCTATCACACATTTAATGGCCCATCCTTCCCACATATTACCTTAAACAGTTTCAATAATGATTTTTGAATCACCTTCAATCTCCACATTTCTCCATCCCACACTTATCACCAATTTTAAACCCCAATAAAGAGCCATCACTTCTGTAGTATTATTAGACACTTTCCCTAGTTGTTCAAAATATGCCAACAACATTCTACCCTTACTATCCCTAAAATATCTCCTCCCATTGAAACCTCCTTTCTAACAACACCATCAAATTTGAGCTTAACCCAATTCACAGGTGGGGGTTTCCATCATGTCCTTTTTTTGGCCAATAGATTGGAATTATCACTTTTCATTATCCCCTCCTCCAAGTTCTAGCCCTTGGCCACTTTGACATCCAACACGCTAGGGGGGAATGTTAGTTTTCTCCACTTGATGCAATTCATATTCTCAACCATAAGTTTTTAGATCTTGTCCACTACAACCTCCTCACTTCTTTCTTCATTCTTGAACACCGTATTATTTATCTCCTTCTAGATACCCCAATAGACATGGGGGGGGGTAACCTTCCACAAATTGACAAGGAGGGGGTGGGCAAAGGGGCCTTGCCAATTCTCCACAAATTGCACCAAATCCTTGTTAAACACCCAGTTCGCCTCTAGCTTCTCTAAAAGCCTCCCCCAAAAACTACAAGCATAACTACAATGAAAGAACAAGTGGGTAATATTCTCCTCCACCTTCTTACAAAAATAACATCTATTGGATAATTAAAAACCCCATTTCATAAGGTTATCAATAGTGAAAATTCTCCCATGGATGGTGGTCCACTGGAATATATTAATCTTTGGGATTAAATGATTGAACCATATATTACTCCAATCATTAGGTTCCAAAGTTTTATCAAACATTAGTTCATAGGAAAAATTAACAAAGAAGTCCCTTGTCAAAGTGGCTTTCCAAATGAACTCATCCTTTTGATCCATCCTTAGGATTCTGTACCCTTCTAGTAGAACATTTAGCCTTTCTATCAGGTTCCCTCCAACTAGAGCATTCTATTGCAACTCCACCTTTTTCTACTTCCTTCCTAGGCCAATAATCAATAACCATACTCCCATGCTCCTGGATTTGGTATCAAAGGGACCCATACTTTTTTTCTGCCAATAGTTTATCAGTAAGCCACGGGTCATCCCAGAAGTTAATCTGATTACCATTACCCACCAGTCAACTTACACCATCTTTCAAAAGGGTTCTATTTTCCACAATATTTCCCCATATCTTAGATCCCATAGGGAGATCATTTCTCTAAGTGTAGTGAGAGAATTTCAGATTCCCCAAGTACTTGGCTTTTAGAATATTGCACTAGTTGGCTTCCTCCTTCATTTGGTTACACCCCACCTTGGCGAGAAACACATTATTCAAATTAGATATCTTCCTTGCTCCCAAGCCACCTCTACTTTTAGTTTTACAACTCGTATCCCAATTTACCAAACTTAACCTATTCTTCTCACTTCCTCCTGACCAAAGGAAGTTACGTTGTATTTTCTCCAATTTCTCTACCATACACTAGCTAATTTTGAACAATGATAGGAAATACATAGGTAATTCCTTGAGGGAGGAAATTAGAAGCTGAAGCATACTTTCACTACTCAGGGTTTTACCTTTCTAGCAAATCAACTTATTTTCCATCCTCTCTAGAATGCTATTCTAAAAGTTATTACTTACATCTTTCACTATTAAGGGGAGGCTGAGATACTTGTCTGGAAACACAACAGTATTACACCCCAAAATATCAACAATCCTTCTCTGTATATCAGGGGGGTGTTGAAGAAAAACACTTTACTTTTGTCCAAATTATTTTTTCGTCCCACATTGGCCACATATATCTCCAACATAGACTTCCAAGCTCTGGATTTGCCCACTAAGGATTCCCCACTTAGGAAGGTGTCATCCACGAACTGCTAGATCACCTTGGGTGGAAGCGTGGATGTTGACTTAACACCTTTAATCACCCCCCTCCATTTCTCTCAAGAAAACCCTTTTAAGAACTTCAAAAACCATGATAAATAAATAGGGGGAGATAGGGTCACCCAGTCTTAGTCCCCTCTCCTCACCAAAATTCCTCGAAGATGAACCATTCACCATCACTGAGTAATTAATAGTTTCAACCATTGATTTAACCATCTTTATAATCTTTTGACTAAAACCAATTTTACCCATAACTTCATACAGGAAAATCCCATTAATCATACTATAGGCTTTAGAGATGTCAAGTTTCAAAGCCATACCTAGATTACCACTCTTTTCCATAGAGTGCAAAACTTCATGAATTTTTATGGTAGCATCAAGCATTTGGCATCTCAGGACAAACCCATTCTGGGTTTTTCCAATGAATTTACACAACAACAGTTTTAACCTGTTCACCAAAATTTTAGAGAAAATCTTATCGGTAGTGTTGCATAGGCTAATCAGCCTAGAATCAGAGAGGACCCCTCAGTCTTTAACCTTTGGGATTAGGGCAAAAAATGTTTTATTAAGTTTCTTGAGAAGCTTCCTAGTTTTGAAAAAGTCACAAGACGCTCGGAGGAGATCCAATTTAATAACATCCCAAAAGTGATAGAAGAACGCTAGGGGGAAACCATCAAGTCCCAGGGATTTGTAAGCTTTCATAGAGAAGACAACTCTATGGACTTCCTTCTTGGTCACCAACTATGCAAGTTCCTCATTCTCTTTAGCTGAGATCATGGTGGGCATGGAATTAATCAACCATCGTCTGTCCTCTTCCTTGATATTTCTCTGCTCTTCCAAATAAGAGTTCTTGAAATAATCTATCGCCCAGTTTCCTATATCTTTAGTTTAGTAAGCTTCATGTTGTTATCATTTTTGATATTATCAATTTTATTTCTCCTTTTCTAAATTGAGGGTGATCTATGAAAAATGCAATATTCCTATCAACCACCTTGAGCCATAACACTTTGGATCTCTGCTTCTAGAAGGTCTCCTCTTTGATCATTATTTTCTTCTTGACCTTTCTACATTTATCCTCCTCTTGAATCATATTTTCCGAGGTGAGGCCTTCCCCCATTTCTTTCTGAAGCTCTGCTAACTTTTCTTCCACCTCCACCTTAGGCTTAAAGATATCACCAAAATATCTTTTCTTCTAAGGCCGCACATTTCTTCTAACATTCTCTAGTTTAGTAGCGAGTCTATAGATAGCAGTTCCTTCCACACGAATCCCCCACCACTCTACCAACCTTGTGCTAAAATCAAGATGGGATTGCCACATAATTTCACATCTAAAAGGTCTTGGGCTCTTATTTCCAACTAAAAAAGATGGTAGCATGACCTAAGACCATCCTAGGTAATCTCGTGAGAGAGGAGGAAGTTAGGCCCTCCCAGCTAGCCAGAACCAAAAGTCTATCTAGTTTGACTTGGATAAGGTCAACTCCCTTCCTATTTTTTGACCAAGTGAACTTCACTCCATGCATCTCCATATCCATTAAGTCATTTTTATTAATGAATTCAGCTAAATCCTTCATACTGTCATTGAAATCACTGTTCCTCCAACCTTCTCTGATGGGTACAGAGGTGAGTTAAAATAACCCATATAAAAGGTATTTTTATTGCAAAGACAATATCTTCCTTGCCTAGGTGCATACACATTGACAATATTCCATATTTTATCACCCTTCTTGTGTTCAATAATAAGATAGTATCTAGAACAATGGATTAAACTTCCATTACCAACACTTGAGTTCCAAAAAGTAGCCATGCTTCTTGAAACCCCCTCCACTTCACTATAACAAAAATTAGCCCTTAGCCAAACATAACTAGCAATACTTTTCAAATTAGACATTAGTCATTTTAACTTCCTAGATCAAAAGGATATCAATTTTCAGATTAGACAACTGTTGCTTGAGAGAAAATTACTTTTGAGGACTATTCAACCCCCTCATATTCCATGATAGAATAATTATTTTCTACCCTTTTCCAGGGACTCCAAGGTAGGCTGCCTACCACTAGCCACCTCCCTTGCCATTTGCTTCATTCTTCTACTCTATTTACCAGACTTCCCTATATCCATCTTTAACTCTAATACCACCTCATATTTCTTTGATACTCTTGTCTACTCTGTGTTTTCCACTTACCTTCCTCTTCTTCTAATGAGGCTAGTAATTCCACCTTCTTAGGAATTGGGGGCACCTCTTTACTCTAGAAAAGTACTCTCGCTACCTCCCCCTCTGATTCTTTCATTTTTCCTCTCTCCAAAGCCTTTTCCATGTCATTCCTTAGTACATCCTCAATCACCATGTTTCTCGAAGGGGTACTGAGGATTTCTTTGATACTTTGAAGAAAGGGTAGAGTCTATTCTTCATAGAAAATTTCCCCTTTTTCTAACCCTCCCAATTACCTTTCCAGTTTAGAAGTCTTCTTAGAAGCCTTTTCCCTACAAGACTCCCCCTCACCTTTGTGGGACTCCTTCTCTTCTATCCTGGCACTCTCCATCTCTCCTTGATGGGTACCTTTCTTATATTCTATCTCCTTCCTATGTGAAGAAATCTTCCCCTTCCCTTCCAGCTCTCTTTCCCCATTCTCTAGAGATGTGACTCCCTCTTCCCCCATGTCCAAAGGAAAAAATACCCCTTCCTTCTCCCCTATTGTCTCCTTCTCAACTAACTTATTTATCTTTTTGCAATCAACTATAAAATGCCCAAATGATGAAAATTTTAGGCAAAATAGCCCCACATTTTCATAAATGATAGGTTGCACTTTTTTACCCCACTTTGTGCTCAGAGTAATAGACTCAGGTAGGGAAGTACCTGCAACCACATTCACACTGAATCTCACAAACACCAACTTGGACCTCTGTATGGTTACCATATCTACAAAAACAAAATGTCCAAAAGAGTTTACAATAGATTGTAAGATCCTCTCATCCCAAAACTCTAGTGGGAGTCCTAGAAGCCTTACCTAGACCGGTGTCATCCTATTCAATTCTTTCATCGGATCCAACATTGGGTGCCACTTAGCCACCATCAAACTATGTTTTCCATATGACCAAGACCCGACCATTACCTTTGTCATGTCTTCAACAGCAATGAATTTAAAGCAAAATAGACCCCCCTGACATGGCCAAAATCATCATGCACCCCTTTAACTTCCATCTCTAGCTTACCCACTTCTTGATGATCCCAATCGATGGGTGAAAGGAAAAAAACTTGCCAATTAGGTAGAGTTTTAGGTTGGTAGAGACACTATTGACTAAGCTGTCTATAACAACAATTTCCACTCCCTCATCACCACTGATCACCTTGGGGGCTTGCAGTGAGACATGAGTTTTCTTCTCTCCAAGGACCACATCCTTCCATCCAAGAGCCATGGTGTGACTCGTATTATCCTCCTGGGCCACATTTGGTGCCACTATTGACTCCACTAACACCCCACCATTAGAATGATCAGTGCCAACACTTCCCTGGGTTACCCATGATGAGGTCAATACAAGTTGTAGGTTTGGGTAGGAATCTGGGACCAGGCCTAGCCCCTTGGGGTCATCCCCACACATCTAAATTCAAATTATGAAACGAGTGGGAAACAAACAAAAAGTTGCAAAGTGAAAAGTTACCTATTGTCGATGTTTATTTAAGTTTATTAATTAAAAGTTACATTTATGTTATTAATTAAATCATTCATGATTTAGATTATTTAAATTAATAACATGATAATATTGCATGATATTTTATTTGCACAAAGATATTTGACATTCAAATACTTATTTATTTAAACAAGTATATTAGCATAACATTTTTTATTAACATGTATATTCTTACTTTATTTTTAAACACGTCTTTATGGCTCAAACTAAATTAGAGAAAATCATGGAATTAAATCATATGGCTGAAAAATGTGTTTTCTTAAATATTATATTTATAGTCCTGTGGTATTTATTTTCATGATAATTTTTCTTTGTGGGTTGTTTAGTTGGCCAATTTAGGATGTGTACTAGAGGCATTTTTGATATTTATTTAATTGGATGTCATGATGTACTTTATTATTTAAATGGAGATTTCTTTTGATGAGCATTTATGAGAACTTGTGTTTTGAGAACCAATGTTATTTTTAGGTTGCCTATTAAGGAACCAAATTTGATAAATGTTACTTTTGTGGTATGGGACACAATTGTGGTTTGTGAGTTTTTAGAAGGTAGTCTAGGTTCATGTCTATGGGAGTAGCTTGCAATGGGGTCTAAGGCATAAAGTGGTTGCTAGAGTAAGTCATTGTAAATTGTGTAACAAGTGATAACATAGTAATTAAAATACTTTCCTTGTTGGAATTCTTTAGAATAACTGAGAGGGGAGGAGGGGTGAATTAGTTATCCAAGGTCTAGATGTACAATTAAAACTTTTCACAACCTAGTGAACCCATATCCATAAAACATTTTCATCATGCATGCATCTATTAGATCATACAATCACTCAAACTTGTGTGTTACTATCAAATCAACTTTGTTGAAATGTAAACATGAAACATAAAAAATTCAATAACACATTTGACACAATGATTTAACATGGAAACCCAATTTGGAAAAAACCACCAGGAACATGCTACTCATTCTCACTCTTCTGAAGTGATGCCCAGTGAAAGGTCAACCTTGTTAAAGGTTATAATGCACACTGTTAAATGTGACCTAGTTAAAGGATTTCAATCGTCTTGTTAGGAATGAGCCTTGTTAGAGGAATTTAGATCATTCACTTAGAATGTAACCCAATTAAAGGATTTAAAAATGACTATTAGATCAATCTTAATCCAAAGAATTCTAGTACAATGATTAGAAAGTAATAGTAAGGCTTGATATGATAACAACTTACAACACACTTGTAGATTATAGATCTCTATTTCAATTCTCCATTTTACTTGGCTTTCACACACTTCAACTCTGATAGCTTGTTCACCTTTCAAGTATCCATAACCTTAATCCTTCTTGCTTTGCTTACCAATGCAATCTCTTCTCTTAGGTCACTAAATGAAGCAATATCGTAGACTCCTTGTCTTTCTTAGGTTCTTGCATATGACAACCTTTGGTTCTAACCAACCATCTCTAGAAATAGAAAATTAAGATCTTTTTCCATTCATCCTCCATTTTCCATTTTAGGGTTAGGTTACATTAGGTAGGAATCAATGAAACTACCCATCATTTAATTTCATCCCCTTTCTAGAAAGTTCTCTTTCAATCCTCTTTGAATTTTCCTCAAAATGGTTCATCATGAATTTTGTGCCACTAAATCATCAAGCTTATCTTCCACATGGTTCATATAATCCAAGAAATCAAACTTTTTGACTTAGATTCATTGAATTCTTGATCTTTTTCATAATTTTGACACTCAGTATTAACTTGCTTTTGATGCTCAACACATACTACATTGCTTGACATCCACTATCAAAACACTCAGCATGAGCTAAAGTTTACTGGTGCTAGACATCAACTAAACTTTACTCAACTTACACTGAAATTTACTTTTCTCGGATCCAACTAATTTTTTTCCTAGCTTACACTAACTTTTCTCAGCACCTATTGTGTAGATTGTTAAGCTTGGTAGATATACTTCATTTAACTTGTTTTTCTAAAATTAATCAATATATCCATCCTTTGCAACGTTAAGTAGATTATCAATGCACTATAATATCATTGTCTTAACTAATCCTTGTACTCCCTTTCCATATCATAACTCAACCTTTCCTCTAGGTTCTATTGTTACCTCATTTGATCAAATCCTCTTCATCAATCAAACAAATGATAGTACTCAAATCATATAAGTAATTGTCTTACCAGCAAGTAGCAAGTTTGACATTAGTGGCAAAACAATGATTGAAACACATTCATCGTACTTGTATCAATCTATTTTCAACAATCTCCCCCTTTAGCATTGATGGGAAACAAAACTGACCAAACTTAATTAGTTCAATCAACAAAATACCAAAAAGAAAATAATTCCTTGTATTACAATCTCTCCCTGTATCAACAAATTTTATCTTCTGAATAGGTTACAAAATTTTGTTATGATCAACAGACAATCAATCAACTCATCCTTATGATTCCCTCTGGATTACTTCTTATATCAACTTTGACATTAACTCCCTCTTACTAGGCATTCATGTTTCTTATGTATTTACTTTCATCTCCCTTAGCAGCTAGGATTCCTCCCTCATTTCTCACTCAACAAGATTTATCCCTCTTTGACAACAATATCAAAGACTTGTCATCTTAAGATGTAGATATGAACATTTTTAGTTTCTCCCATTAGTCACCTAGCTTGTGACTAATTTTTAACTCCATCTCTTTGATTACTTTAGGCAGCTCCTAAAGTAAGATTCACTGCATCAATGTGTAACATAGGTCAATTAACTTTGTTTGATGTAGGGCACTTCTCATGCTTCTTAGATAGCCTTTGATAGGGGTATCACCTCTAGTTTACCTCTTAGATACTCATGAGCATCCTTAGGTAATTCTTTTGTGAAGATATCAACTATTTGCTCTTTTGTGTTAACATATTCCATCTTCACCTCTTTATCTTGAACTAACTCTCTCAAGTAATGATACTGGATTGCAATGTGCTTAGTCTTTGTATGCTTCAAAAGATTCTTTGATATATTAATACCACTTATATTATCACAATAAAGTATCATAGGTTTAATGATTTCCTCTTTCATACAATTGAGTAGTTGTTTGATCCATACAATGCTTGTACAATTTACTGTAGCAGCAACATTTTCAGCTTCAACAGTAGATTGAGAGATGCAATTTTGTTTCTTGCTAGTCCATGTAACCAGCCTTTTGCCTAAGAAAAATTCTCCTCCACTAGTGCTCTTTCTATCATAATATTTCTAGCCCAATCAACATCAGTGTAGGCTCTCAATTCAAATTTCTCATTTTTCTTGTAGTATAGACCATAGTCTTCTATTCCTTTCATATATCTTATTATTCTCTTATCTGCCATCAAATTATTCTCCTTAGGATTAGAAGAGAATCTTATAACTATCCCAATAGATAATATAATATCAAGTCTGCTATGTACTACATATTATAATTTTCCAATCATAGACCTATATAATATTAGATTCACCTCAGCTGAATCATCATTTTTTGAAAATTTATGTCTTGTCACCATAGGCATGCTTATTGGCTTGGAATCCTCCAATCCAAAAGTTTTCATTATCTCCTTTACATACTTTGAATGGGTGATGTCTATACAATACTTCATTTGATGTACTTGCAAACCAAAAAAGAACTTAATCTCTCCAAACACAGACATCTCAATTTCTTTCTTCATTTCATTTACAAAAGCCTTATATAAAGTATCTTGACCACCAAATATGATATCATCAACAAAAGTTTTAGATAGTAAAATACTTTTGCCTTTTTGTGTCTTCAAGTATAGATTGTTGTTATCATTAGTCCTCTCAAATCCAATCTTTACAAGATAATTATGATGACTTTTATGCCGTGCTCTTGGTGCTTGCTTCAAACCATATAAAACTTTGTGTAGTCTACATACCATGTTTGTTTTGTTAGCATCAACAAATCCTTCTAACTATTATATATAAATCTCTTCTTGTAATATACCATTTAGAAATGCAGACTTAACATCCATTTGATAAACTTTGAAACCTTTGTATGTAGAGTAAGTAAGCAATGTTCTTACTCCTTCCAATCTTGCAACAAGAGTGAATGTTTCTCCACAATCTATCCCTTCTTCTTGTCTATATCTTTTACAAACTAATCTTTCCTTATTCCTTGTGACTTCACCATTTGTATCTAAATTGTTTCTGTATACCCACTTGGTGCCAATCACATTTTTATCTTTTGGTCTAGCAAGTAGAGTCCATGTCTTATTTTTCTCAATTTGTTCAATCTCTTCTTCTGTGACTTTACTCTAGTCTACATATTCTAAGGCATCTTTTAATATTTTAGGTTCTTGCATGCTCAAAAAACATGTATCATTTCTCCACTTGTTCCTTATCATTGTTCTAGCATCTTTATCTCCAATAATTTGTGCAGCAGGGTGATGTCTCTTGACATACTTAGACAATCTTGTTTCTGCTCTAATTTCTTCACTTGGTCTCTCAAATTTTAAATCACTATGTACATCTCTGTTAGGTAGTTCAACATCTCTTTCATGTACACTAATCTCATAATTATAATGTGCCTCAACTTTATTCTATAACTAGACACTTGAGTGTAGCTCGATTCCTGAATGCAATTTGACATTCATAGGATGTGACTCAAATTTCACTGAAACTTGTTGTTGGTTTGAAACTTGATTTACAACATCTTCATTAGTAGGTATACCTTCACAAAAGTATACAAATGATTTGTATTCTTCTGGTTCCTTTATAGGTTCAGCCTCATGTACTTTTATATATTCATCAAATTTCACATTTACACTTTCCACAACTTGTTAGTGTTAGTATTTAAACACTTATAAGCTTCACTTTAGAATAACTAAGGAATATACCTTCTTCACTCTTTGAATCTAATTACTATTCCTAAAATCCTTGAGAATATAAAACTTGCTTCCAAATACCTTAAAATATTTTACATTAGGTGAGTATCTATACCATAGTTCAAAAGATGTTGAATGAGTACCTTTCTTGACTGGCACTTGGTTCAAGGTATAGACATCTGTACTTAAAAATTCTCTCCAATATTTCAAAGCAACATTTTTCTCCATCATGAGTGTCCTAGCATAGTCCATTACAAACATGTTCCTTCTATTAGCAATTCCATTTTTTGGAGGGGTCCTAGAAGCAGATGTCTGTCTTTTGATTCCTCTGTCATTACAAAACATCTCAAACTCATTTGATGTAAATTCTCCTCCTCTGTCAGATCTCAAGCATTTAAGAATTTTACATGTTTCCTTCTCAACTCTTGCTAAATACCACTTAAAAATTTGGAAAACATCAAATTTCTATTTCAAAAACATAATTATTATCATTCTAGAATAATCATCAACAAATAACATAATGTACTTATCTCCTTTGTAGCTTTGCATATCAATTGGTTTACACAAGTTAGTATGAATGATCTCTAATATTTCTTTAGAGGTATGAGTTTTACTCTTAAAACTTAACTTTGTCATTTTACCTAATTGACATTGTTTGCAAATTATGTTGTTAGGCTTCTTCAACTTAGGCAAACCTCTGACTCTTCTCATGTTACTAATACTAACCAAGTTATAAAAACTAACATGACATAACCTCTTGTGCCATAGCCACAGATCGTCAAATTCTACAATTAAACAAGTAGCATCCTCTATATAAAGGTAGAATAGATTACCTCTAGTTTGATCACCTTTCCAATTAGTTTTCCATCAGTATCATATATCTTAGCAATCTTGTTATCAAACTCAACTTTACAACCTAAATTATTTAGTTGTGATACACTTAACAAATTATAGTCAAGTCCTTCAACATAATAAGCATTGTCATATAAAATCTTTTCTATGAGTTTGATAGAACCTTTTCCTTTTATCAGATAGTGTGCATCATTACCAAACCTTACACTATTTTCATCATAATAATTCAAGGTAATGAACTTACTTTTATCTCCAGTCATGTAATGTGAACACCCACTATCAATGATCCATCTGTCATTCTTGTTCACACAAGACACCAGTGCAGTTGCCTCATCCTCATTAGATTCATCCTTCATTACAACATACACCACTTCATCATCATGATTGTTAGATCCATCTTTTGTTTCCTATTCAACAATGTAGCAAGACTTCTTACCTTTGGTCTTTGTAATCTTTGTTTTCTTCATCTCTTCTACTTTTGTACTTGTCTCCACCTCTGTAGTTCTTCTTCTCTAGACATCTAGCAGCAATATGACCAACCTCATTGCAATTGAAACACATTATAGGTAACTTACCTTTGAAATTTCGTTTACCTCTGTGGAATCTCCTTCATAGTAGTGCTTCAAGTTGATCTACATCTTTGTCATCTTTATCACTGTCATTGGACACATATTTTTCCTTTTTCTTCTTCTTCTCATTAGGTTTCTTCAATGACAGTTTGGCTTTGAAAGCAAATTCAACATTGTTAAGTTTGTAATTATTAAAATTAGATAGCTCAAAAGTAGTGAGCCTACCTACTAGACCTTCAAGAGTCAAATTAGTCCCTGATATACATCTCAGTTCTTGTATTGCATAAACTCTAATAGCACAAGTAGACAGTAGTGTTCTCAAAAATTTTCTTAGTACAGTCTCATCATCTATCTTACCAATAGCTCCTCTTATTGCATTAATTTTTTTAAAAAAAATCCTAGAGCAATATTGAGCAATATTCTCACCTTCTTGCATTCTCATATCATCAAACTTACCTCTAAGACTTTCAAATGTGGCTCTTAGAACATTTTTTTCAACTCGATAGATAGTGTGTAGATCATCCCACATTTTCTTTGCATTGACACAACCATTGATATCATCAAACTTGGCATAGATTAGGTCAAAGGTAATGTCCAACATTTCTTGGTTTTGTTCTTTCTTCTTTTTTAGATCAATAATTAGGACTCGATCAGGATCAACATGCTCAACTACAATAGTAGATTGTGCATGATCTCCAAGACCTCCTAGGTGTAGCTTCATCAAAAATTTACATGTAGGAAAGTTATCTCTATTAAGCTTGGGTACCTCTCTTTTTGGCATCTTAATCTTTTTGCTTCTAGTACCTTCAAACTAGTCCTCTTCAGCAAATTGCTATGATACCAATTGTTTGAATTCTTTAGAATAACTAGGGGTGGGGGGGGGGGGGCGGCTGAATCAGTTATCTAAGGTCTAGATGTATAATTAAAAATTTTCACAACTTAGTGAACTCATATCCATAAAACATTTTCATCATGCATGCATCCATTAGATCATACAATCACTTAAACTTGTAGGTTACTGTCAAATCAACTTTGCAAAAATGCAAACATGAAACATAACAGATTTAATAACACATTTGACATAATTATTTAGTGTGAAAAACCACTTTTGAAAAAACCACCAGTAACATGCTACTCATTCTCACTCTTCTGAAGTGATGCCTTGTGAAAGGCCAACCCTATTAAAGGTTACAATGTACACTATTAAATGTGACTTGGTTAAAGGATTTCAATCACCCTATTAGGAGTGAGCCTTGTTATAGGACTTTAGATCATTCACTTGGAATGCCACCTAGTTAAAGGATTTACAAATGACTGTTAGGTCAACCTTAATCCAAAGGATTTACCCTAGACTAGTATAGTGATTAGAAAGTAATAGTAAGGCTTGATCTAATAACAACTTACGACACACTTGTAGATTACAAATCTCTATTTTAGTTCTCCATTTTTCTTGGCTTTCACACACTTCAGCTCTGATAGCTTGTTCACCCTTCAAGCATCCATACCCTTAATCCTTCTTTCTTTTTTTACCAACATAGTCTCTTCTCTTAGGTCACTGAATGAAGCAATACCCTAGACTCCTTGTCTTCCTTAGGTTCTCACAGATGACAACCTTTGTTTCTAACCAACCATCTCTATAAATAGAAAATTAAGATCTTTTGTCGTTCATCCTCCATCATCCATTTTAGGGTTAGGTTAGATTAGGTAGGATTCAATGAATCTACCCATCATTTAATTTCATCCCCTTTATAGAAACTTCTCCTTTAATCCTCTTTGAATTCACCTTAAAATGATTCATAATGAGTTCTATGCCACTAGCTCATCAAGCTTATCTTCCAAACGGTTTACAAAATCCAAGAAATCAAACTTGTTGGCTTAGATTCATTGAATTCTTGATATTTTTCATAATTTTGACACTCGACATTAACTTGCTTCTGATGCTCGACATCCACTATCAAAACACTTGACATGAACTAAAGTTTATTGGTGCTCAACATCAACTAAAATTTACTTGGCTTACACTGTATCACTTAGCTTACATTGAAATTGACTTTTCTTGGCTCCAAGTAATTTTCTACTTGGCTTACATTAAATTTTTTCACCACCTATTGTGTAGGTTCTTAAGCTAGGTAGACATACTTTGTTTAATTTGTTCTTCTAAACTTAACCAGTTATCCATCCTTTGTAACCTTAAGTAGATTATCAATGCACTATAATATCACTATCTTAACCGACCCTTGTACTACTTTTCTATATCATAACTCAACCTTTCCTTCAGGTGCTATTGTTACCTCATTTGATCAAATCCTCTTCATCAATCAAACAAATGATATTACTCAAATCATATAAGCAATTGCCTTACCATCAAGTAGCTCGTTTGACATCAGTGACAAAATAATGATTGAAACGCATTGATCATACTTGTATCAATCTATTTTCAACATTCCTCCCCGATGCCTTGAGATAAATTAAAAAGATAAGTTAGAGTTTTTTCCTCATCCATGCCTTGAGTGCTTGTATAGGCTAAGGATGAGAATGGGATGATATCTCGAGAGGTATGACTAGTTTCCTCAACTTCATAGGAGGGTATTCTGGTTCCACATAGAGTCACTAAGGGGTCAGGGTCCTGAGAGACTGCCAGGGTAACTTTAGTGTTTGGCTTTGTGATGACACTCCATAGTATGTAGCCCAAGTCTCCTTCATGTTTTGTTTATATTTTCCTCTGGTGGTGTACTTGTTGGATATTACTTTTGATGGTGTATTTTTTGTAAGTTATTGTTTATTGATTAGATGTTAGTTAACTTTTATTAATAAATGTCACTTATTCATTGGTGGTCTTTTTATTATTGGAGTTAATGATTGGTGGTTTAATTTTATTGATGACAATTTTTATTTGTTGCTTATTGCACTTGTGACACTTGAAATTGATTTGGAGATGGTTGTATCTTTTTAGTTTTGATATTTGATTTGTACTTGGTATTTTTTGTATATTTTGTTATGTGATGTTGGTTTGGATGAATACTTTTTTGACTTTGGCTATTTTATTTTCTTTGTCGGTAGTATGTGTTACCCTTGAGGTATATTTGGCTATTAGGATTTCTTACATAGGATTGTTTTATGATTTGATTATTTGTGTGTGGATTGTACATTATCTCTCCTATATGGTGAGAGTGAGAACCTGATTAGGTGACCACACAATCATAAGATAGTGTATTATTATCATTTGGGTCCCTCTTAGATTGACAGATGTTGGATACTCATTAATATAGTTGTACCATTATCATTCTTATTCTTATCTTGGAGACTATTGAAAAATTTAGCCTCATTGTAAATCAAAGAAAATTCCAATGTAATGTGTGTGTGTGTGTGTGTGTGTGTGTGTGTGTGTGTGTGTGTGTGTGTGTGTGTGTGTGTGTGTGTGTGTGTGTGTGTGTGTGTGTGTGTGTGTGTGTGTTGATGGATTTATGTTGATATCCTTAAATATGCCATTCTAGAAATATCATACTGAGATGATGTCTCTTCATATACTCAAGAGCATAATGTGTTCTATATCAATCCTCTATAACTAAGAGGGAGTGTTATGTTTATAATTTAGTTAGATTGATATGATTTTAACATGAGACACCTTGTTGATGGTAAATCATATTTAAGATAAATTTCTTATATATAATATATATTATATATTATAAATAATTATATAATAATATAATAATACAATAATATATTACATATATGGCTAACATATTAATATTACATATATGCTTAAGATGAGTTACATACATGGCTATTTATATTATTACTATATTAATATGTTAACTAGTGATGTTTAACCATAGAGACATGTATCCTCCTCTCATACTTATAAGCCTTCATTTTCATTTGGAGCACAATCAATACAATGGCAATTGTTAGTACATTTGCAGTGATCCTAGAAATTAACATGGTATTAGAGACAACTGCAAATGTAACAAGGAAAAATATAGAGTTTTTCTCAATAGACATATAAAGGCATCACATAGAAGACATAGCAATCAACTAACTTAATTGTGTGACAAAGATTATGAGAAGGGAATGACTATTAAGTTTGTGGATTCACATGTATTTTGAATAGTAAGTTAATATTTGAAAGCCTTTTCTAAGATTCAAATTATAGTTAAGATAATGTCTTTGATAAATTGTGGTGTCATGATTAATTTGATAGACAAGAATAACCTTTCTATGTATTGAATGATCTCACTCTCTGAAAGACAACATATTGACCTATGATCATAAATCCAAATACCCATTAAGACTGATATAAAGGAAGACTATTAGATCAGATTATGAACATAGTGAATTTCCATTCACTACAGTGTCAAGGAAACCAATAATACATGTGCAAAGATGATTACCATCAAGGATTTCATGACATTCAATTGAGTTTCTATTTGAGAAGTTAAAAAGATAATTATCAAAAAGAAGGAAAAAATGAGAAATTTAGAAAATAACATATTATCCATGTTCAATATATATATATCTATGTTGGTATCAACCTTGCACAAACAAGAGAAGGATATGCAGCACTAGAATAACATAATTCAGAATGTATTTTATGGTGAGAATAGAAGAACAATAATTTATAGATTCAATATAGTAACATGGAAGACATCAGAAGGAGAGGTAAACAAAGACAAGAGTGTCATTTCTATGAGACTCAAACTATGTCAATAGAATCAATAGAGTTCTTGCATATTAAATGGGACTTTGGCTTGAGAGTTAGTTTGCAAAGTCTTCACATCCCACCTCATGTAAGGAAATATGTTTGGTGTGAAGGTAAGAGAATGACCATAATAGATTGGTTGGGATGTTCATTCAAGATTAGAGATGCAAACCTGTGCAAAGAGATCCTTACTAAGTAGTGCACATAAAAATATTAAATACACTTAGCAGAATGAGTTCACCAATGCTCATTGGTTAGACCTATCCAACACACAAAATAAAATGGAAGGAATTCAAAGGGTCGAACCCCAATTCAAGTATGCTTCCTTCTATGATTGACAAGAATTGGCTATGGGGCTTGAGCCTAGTCATGCCAAGGTCATTCATTTTTAAATATTAAAATGAGAAACCTAAATGCTTTAGAAGGAACACTTAAAAAATATCATCTAGCTAATGATGTTAGCAGACAACTACACATAGGATCAAGTATTGATTTAGAGGGAAAAAAAAGAAAAAAAAAGGATACCAGCATGATATTAGGACATGTTATTAGAGCCAACCTTGAAAGAGAAGGAGAAGACTGAGGATGTTATTTAGTTAACCTTCAGTGATCTATGTCTTATTGAGTGAGAGGGAGTAATTGATAGCATACTTTTAGTAAGGAAGTATGAAATGGGAATGTCAATTCAATGAATAAGAATGTACATTTACTATCAAAATAAGATATTCATATTAACTACCACCTTAAATAAATGAAGAGATAAAACTTAATAAGGAGAGGGGTCATCATAGTGGTAGCTAAGATAGGAAATATGCGATTCAATTCAACAATGTTTTGTCAATAGGGTGCATATACATTGAGATCAGAAATAGATTACAAGCCTACTCCTAAAGAAAATTAGTAGAAATTTTTTGACTCCATAAAATATAATGAGTGGAAATTATACATTTTAGGGGGAATAATAATATTCAATGTTTCCACTATCTAACTAGCTCATCAAGGTCCTTAGCTCATTTTGGAAAGCAAGGGAAAAAAAATCAAATTAGCTAAGTGAGTCAAGCATTGTCAAAAATCATCTTGGATAGACAACTCAATAATTAATGAGTGTCTCAGTTGGGAAGAAATCATTGGGCCACACATAACATGAGAGCATTGACATGGTTTGATTTAGATCCGATATTTGGATCAAATATTTACTTGCATAAGGGGTAGATCTTATATTTGGGAAAATCAACACGAGAGATGATGTCAAAGGAATCCATATTTGATTTGATGAAAAATTTTCAACAATATAGAATGAGTGGGAATTTTACATTGTGGGGGGAATAATAGCCAATTCTCATTCCTACTTGAACCTTCTTTGGAGAGGAGATGTTCTATTCTCAAATAATCTAAGAAGAGTGAGAATTTTACATTGTGGGGGGAATAATAGTCAATTCTCCATTCCCACTTGAACCTTCTTTGGAGAGGAGATGTTCCATTCTCAAATAATCTAAGAAGAGTGGGAATTTTACATTGTGGGGGGAATAATAGTCAATTCTGCATTCCCACTTGAACCTTCTTTGGAGGGGAGATGCTCCATTCTCAAATAATCTAAGAAGATAATTTCTAAATTTTCATGCATAGATAAGTATTCTTATCTTTTACATTTATCTCTCTCTTATTTGTAATTATATACATACTATAAGGGTTATTTGTCTTGATCTTTTCCTTTATGTTTTGAAGATGTTCTTACAGGAAAGAAAGTTGGTACTTTACACATGCTACAAAATATTGTGTAGACTCAATCTAATGATAGTAGCTCCAAAGACCATAATGATCAGGATGGATAAAAAGAGGCTCTTGAAGAAAACATCTTTAATGTTTGAGATTATGAGATCCTTCTACATTAAGAGGGAGTATGACACTTCTTCTAAAGCAACACAATAACTTGGAAGACTGATACTCAGAGGGAGTCTAGAAATACATGTGTTTGACTGCATGATGTTGATGGGCTTACTCCTATGCATATCATGAGGAAGTGATGACTTATCACTAGAAAAATTAAAAGATTAATATTAGATTCTGAGAGACTCTAAGAGGCATCCTTAGGTAAAGAGAGTCTCAAAGGGAGTAACTACAAGACCTGACTTCCTAGGATCATTGTTTAGAGGGAGAAATTTTGAGATGTAATCCTTTGTCAATGATATCTTATATATAAGGAGAACTTCTAAGTGAGATTCTTTATAATGTGGTCTCCTCTATGAGAGAGAAGTTTGAGGTGAAAGCCATTGTTCTACCCTCTAGTAGCAACTGTGGGGGGTCCACCCTCTAACTTGGTTCATGGTAGATATCATGTGAGTTACTACATGATGTTGTTGTGATTATGTCATGAAAGGTGAAAATATTTCATTGATGTATATATTTAAGAGGGGAGCTATTGAAATATGATGATCTTATCAATAGATGGATTTGTTATCATGATAAACTTCATTAAATTTTTGTCCCTGAGTGCTGGAAGTCATGATAAAGAACATGCAAAAGGTAACTATTGTAAGGTGAAGATCTTATAAATGGTAGACTTAGTATCATGGTTCTTTGAGCCAAAATTTTTTGGGCACCTTGATAACCAACATATCATGGTTCTTTGAGTCAAATTTTGCCAGACACCATGAAAGTTGTTATGGTCCTTTAGGCTGGATCTTACCGAACACAATAACTTAAATCTATCATATAACATGCTTAAGGTGGTATTTAATATTGTATTAGATATGCTGTTGGTCAAATAAATAATATGGACAAATAAGTGTCAACACACTTAACCATTTTCACTATGTATGCCGAGTACATAATAGATGCCAAGCCAGAATTTTAATAGGTGTCAAGTCATAGTTAGTGCCAAGCAGATTATAGTATAGTATGTGCCGAGTGATCTAGGAATTGTTCATATGTTGAGTAACATAATCATTTAGATGCTGAGCAACTCAAAACAACATATGCTGAGTGATGTAGTATACAATAGGTGTCGAGCAAACCAAGAAACATAATAGATGTCGAGCAATCCAGAAATAGTATGTGCTGAGCAACATAGGATCAGCATAAGAGTTTGTACTTGTACAAACTAAGATGTTAACTATTTTTAGAGCCGGCTTAGAGAAATTTCAAAGTAGAAAAAGAATAAGGATGAGTCATTTACATTCCCTATGAAATCTACATGCAACCAATGAAAAAAATGGTGAAAGCATGCAACCAATAAGAAAAATGCAAACTATGAGTGAGAATTTGAGATTCAATTTGGATTGTAGATCCATACCTAACCCTAAGTCTTCACATTCTTTATAAGGAGGACGAATGCACCATTGTATGGATGGAATAAAAATAACAAAGGGGAGATTATAGTGAAATTTCAATGTGAAGAGGAAAAGACTTAGTGGAAGGGATAACATTTATCCAGCTGATCAGAATAGAATAGAGGACATATTCGGAAGATTAGATCAAGCAAGGATTAGAAGACAAAGAGCAGATCAAGTGCCTGAACCCAGTAATTCGAGATTGCATTCAATTAGGTCAAATGTTCTAATACTCTCACAATTGTATTAGAAGTTGAAATCCTATGGTAATAGGTTAGCTTAACAGCTAGGTAGGAGAGCCTTTGGAGAAGGACAAGAAAATTCTATGTTTAGGTAGGTTTAACAGCCTTCATGTAAATCCTTTAACAGGGTGACACTTCATGTAAAGTATTTGTAAATCCTTTCAACAGGTCACATTTAACAGTGTGTTGTAGCCTTTAACAGGGAAAACCATCAGAAGTGGTTGAACTCATTGTTGCAATAATTTTTGTGGGTGTCATCCCCACCCAAATTTTACTTTCTTATTCTTAGAGGGTTTCTGGGTCACCAAAATCTCTTGTGTTATGTGTTGATGCATGCTATCATTTTATGCTTGTTTACTGTGATACATGTTAATTTTAGTTATATGTTATTAAGGGTTAGAAAGGATAACAATTGGTTACTTCTGATTCAACCCCCCCCTCTTAGAAGTACTCTTCCCATTTGAATATTCCAACAATTGGTATCAAATCTCTGGTTCTCATAAGGAGAAGCCTAACAACTTGAAGAAAAATGTTAGAAGATGGAAGTCTTCAAACTTGGGGAAGATCATTGACAATCAGGTGATTGATGTGCAACTAGCTCTACACAAAGTAGAGGAAGCTAGGGAGGAATTGAGAAAATCTTTGAGAAGAAGAAAGGAGATAGCCATAGCTGAAAATGACATACATTACAAAGAGATTGACAACACGCATATATTTTCGAATGAAGACTCCAAGGAATTTGATACAACAATAGAAAAATTAATGGAGAAAAACAAAGCACAAGCTAAAGAAATCATATTACTCAAGCTTGAACAAGAATCACAAGTTATATTTCTTTGTGAAGTAACTAAACAAAAGAAAAGAGCTATTGAATCCAAGGCCATGATAGAAGACGACAAGAGAAATCTCTTCAATAGACTGGAAGAGAAGACAATTGAATTTGAAAAGATTTCAAATATGCAGTTAGATACTTTGAGCCAGATGATGAATGCTCATCATGAGCTAAACATAAAGGATATTGAGATCTCCACCTTTAAGATATAGAATGAGAAATTGTAGAATGAATTGAAGAAAGAAAAGGAAATAGCAAAAAGTTACAATACACCCAATGAGGACATCAAGTATTTTGAGCAATTTTTGAAATCACCAAGGGCAAGTAATGACACTACAAGACTTGGATATATCAACGCTAAACAAGGAGAATCATCAAAAACTGCAGAACAATGAAGCAACAAAGGTAAGAACACTAAACCTACTTGTCATTTCTGTGGTGAAAAGGGACATACCTCTAATGTATGCAGAAGCAAGAATAGTCATCAACATGATAAGCCTAAAAATGCAAACTTCTATCACAAATGCAAAAAACAAGGACATTTAGCATAAGACTGCAAAACCAAGACCATGAGGACACCAAGATTTGAGGGCCACTGCTACAACTACAAAAATTATGGACATAGAGCATTTGAATGCAAATCAAAGCTTATGTGGACACCTAATCAACCTTCAAGAGGAATTAATCATACACATCATTATAACTAGGATTACAACACTAGGTATAGCTATCACTATTTCCAAGAGTATGGACACATTCCTAAAAATTGCATAAGGACACATCTTAAGGACAATTATAGTAGATGGTTAAATCAAACTACTTGTTTTAGTTGCTTGAAGATTAGTCATATTAGCAATAACTGTTCAACAAAGGCTAAGACACGCAAGACTGAAGTTAATAAGGGCAAAGAAAAAGTTAATATGGAACACATCAAGGAAGATATGAAGAAGACATGGCAGAAGAAAGGTGAATGCAACACATCAAATGGAGAGATCACTTCACCCAAGAGGTCAAGTGATCACACCTCATCAAATTAAGAACTAGAAAGGCACATGGGGCTGATACATATAAATATGTATCATACATCAGCCCAAAAGAACATAGGAACACTGCAAAGAAGAAATTAGCATAAGTTAAGATGCTAGGATAAAAGTTGGAAGATGATGCAGAGCTACCTTTGGTTGCCGAGTAAAACTCTAGTACATGCTGAGCTGAAAAGTCTAGTGGATGATGAGTAAAGAGATGATAATAGTTGCTAAGTGAGTGAAATATAGTTGATGCTAAGTTAGAAAATACTTTGGAAGCTAAGTGTATAGCTGTAAAGCATGAATCCAATAAATGCTAGGTTTCAAGCCTAATAAAAGTGAAAATCGTTCATTCAAACAAAGAGCAAAGATGAGCAGAGCGATTAAGTGATTTCCCAGTGATCAAAAGGTGATTTAAAATAATTCAACAGCTACCCAACTTTGTTTCATCGATCTACCAAGTATTTCATTCAAGTGCTGAGTTACGTAGTTTGAAAAATTTGTAAACAGTAAACCCTAGTTTAGTTAAAGATGGCACCTGGTTCTAAATTTGCAAAAGAAAAGGAAGGGTTGGAAATTCAACTAGTTAGCAATGAAGTTAGACAATCAAAGTTCATACCCATCCCTAAATTTTCTTACAAAAATGATCCCACTGGTGTCTTATCTGTGATTCTTGATAAAGCAGTTATGGTTCAAGATGTACGCAAATGCTGCAACTACAAGATAGGAGCCATAGGAGATTTGGATATTTTTAATGGATTTGATAAGCTCTATGAAAATGGGAAACTTAAGGATGAATTCTCCATAGTCGAAAAGAAGGGACTGACCAAAACCTTAGTTTTCCCTATTGTTTTTAAAACAAAATGGATACGCATTGCGTTGAGTAGAATCCATGATGGAGCTTTTGGGCTAGAAACTGGGCCAGTAAAGTTCACAAAGAAAATTGTACATAGGGTCACTAGTATCCCAACCCTAGATCAACCCAAAACCCTAAGGAGTGATAAGAGGGAGGGAATTGAGAAAAACACTGGTGCCAAGTGGAACAATAGGGGTATGACAATTGACACCATCAAAGACCCCCTACTAGATTTTGCTATCAGGATCATATCTCACAAATTTTATCAATCTAGCAGGTTAAATAGTGTACCTTGCATAGCTGTAGATGTTGCCTACAAGCTAGTGAAAAAGGATCACACTTATGATCTTGTAGATCTGATGATGCAACAAATCAATGAGAACTTGGGAGACATAAGGAAATCTAAAGGGGCTCAATGCAAATTTGGTGCAGTATTAATTTGCATGTTCTTCTATATTATGAAAGAAT
The DNA here is from genome assembly GCA_028749045.1 of Cupressus sempervirens. Taxonomy (NCBI): domain Eukaryota; kingdom Viridiplantae; phylum Streptophyta; class Pinopsida; order Cupressales; family Cupressaceae; genus Cupressus; species Cupressus sempervirens. The sequence continues at coordinate 749,959,208 of CM053789.1, read as the reverse complement.
TCCCCTCAATAGGCAAGTAAGATTGGATCTAGATAAGACTATTGTTGAACAAATAAATAGATTCATTAAGCAGATGGGTGAGAATTTTTATGGTCAAATGACCAGTTATTTTGAAGATTTCAAACAATCCATGAAATAGAGAATGATAATTCTAGTCTCATTAGTGGAGCAACATGAAAAGGACATTTGTTTTCTAGTGGATATTGACTATACCTACATACAAGTAGTCATCCCTAGAGTCTGATGGCTTAGATCACTAGGCTATGAACTTGATGTGGATCAAGCTTCAACAGTTATTACAACATTGCTTGCAGAGGAAATTGATAAAACTACAAAGCACTTTGGAACATATGACATTGTCAAATCAAGAGTGGTTACAGACCTCAAGATATCAACAATAGTCAAGAAAAAGGACAAGTTTGTAAAGAAGATTAGAAAGAAATTGGGTGTTGAAGAGATAGGTACTGCAGAAGAAGCAAAAGAAATAAGTGATGATAAAGAAGAAGATGACAATGAGGATGAGCTAGAGAAAGGGCCACTTCAGTTAACACAAGGCCTAGGTGAAGATAAGGGTGAAAGTGATAAGGAAGGTCAAGCCAAGGAATCATTCACTCAAACCAAGGTCACCAAGAGAAAGGCAAAAGTATCACCTGCTCCTTAGTCCAAGACAAAGAAAGTGACAAAGCCTACACCTAAGAAGCCTACTTCTAGAGCACTACAAGGGCTACTACATAGAAGACAAAGGAAGAGGCAGCTAAGAGGAAGGAATTCACTAAGAAGATTGAAGAAGATCCAAAGAAAAGAAGAAAATTTGCAGCTCAACCTGATTTAGATGAAGAGAGGACAAAATCAAAAGACCACAGTCAGTTTAAAGTGGTAAGTCATCCACCAAAGTCTTCTATTGATAAACTATGTGCTAATATTAGGAATGGAGATTTAAATGATTTGAAGAATGTAAATTTTAATAAGGTCACAAAAGATGAGCAAAATAAAATAGAGATATCTGCCTATAATATGATGGTAGAATATAAACATACACCTCTTGAACTGGATAGTTCATTGCCAAAGGAATTATACAAGATTGTAGAGGAAAAATTGTATTTTTGTCTGCAAACTGAGAAAGAAATAAGGGAGTCTACCTTAGCAAGGATGTTGCCTGATTTGACTAAAAGTCAAATAACAAATCTAGTCAAAAGGCACAATAATAGATTTACTACCAAATACAAGGCATTTAGTATTCTACAAAATAAAATTGAAGAGGTTGTGAGAAAACCCACAAAAGTGTGGAAAATTATTTACAAGAAAATTGATGATGTATTTGATGAAGAATACAAGGCAGAAGCAAGTGCCAAAACGAAGGAAATAAAAGAAGCAAGAAGAAAGAAGGTAGAGGAGAAGAAAGTAGAAGAGAAGAAAGTGGAGGAAGAAAATAAGGATGAAGAAGAAAAGAGGATAGGTGAGCAACAAGAATAGACTATATAGGACACACAATTGCCACCTCCTAGCCCTCCTCATTCTACCATCACACCTGCAAAGACAATTAAGATAAAGGATGTCATTGACACCTATAGTCAAAACATCAATCCATTAACTATAGGAGATCTAGAAAAGATCCTTGACTAATCAACACAAGCAGCTAGACTATGTTCAAGCCCAATATTGGTCATTTTTGATGAACTCCAAAAGGTAGTAGTAAAATTAAAGGAAATCAAGGTGCAAACACAAGAACCACCTATGATCACACAATCTACTAGACTTCTACTTCTTCCACCACCATATCCACCAAAAGAAGTCACAGTTGCACTTTAGGAGCTGAGTGCAGTAGTAGGGAATGATAAAGTCAAATTAGTATAGTCATCAGGTACACCCCCAACTAGAATGATAGAAAAAGAGAAACAAACTAAAGAGAAAGAAGAGACAAAAGATAAGGAGGAACCTACAATACAAACTTTGGTTGAACTACCCAAAATCTTTAGTAGCTGAGCACTGGAACTCTAGAATTGAAAATTAGAACACCAGGCTTGAGCTTCACTAAGGTAGCCAGGACAATTCATTATGGAATTCCTGAGCTTGATGAAGAAATAAAGATACCCTATTATGAATCTAGTACTCTCACTGAGGAGAAAATGAATAAAATTCAGAGTGCATTGGATAGAAGAAGGAGACAAGAGGCACTTAGAAAGGACTACAAATATAGGCAAGCATTGAATGAAATCAAGGATATATTCATGAATGCCTTCAGCCTACAGTCTCCAGATGAATCAAGACCAATAGTAGAGCGACTATCATATATAGTTGATCAGGTAACAAATGAGGACCATGACACTAATGCCAAACTAATGGAATGGTTAGAGAAGAAATTCCAAGGTAAGTTCAATGAGAAGATATCAAATACTATCATTTTGTGACAAGTTGACCTAGCTAAGAAAATAGATAGAGTCAAAATTGTACTAGGGAATATATTCTCCCTTTACAATAAACTGTGTGATTTTTCCAACTTCACACATGAGACTAGCCAGAAAATAATGAGCTTGGAGAGAAATCTAAAGATTTCTAGTATGCAACTCCCAACCAATACAACTCAAAGTGAGAAGCATTTTTCTTAGATGCTTCACACTCAAAGGGAACTAGCTATATTATCAACAGAGGAGGCTAATATAAAAGCTAAGTTAATGCAAATTCAATCCTCCATCACCCCTCACTTGGAGATACTTCACAAAGAGAAAATGTATGTAGAGACAATCTTGAAGAAAGATCCCAATCTTTCTACACACGAAGGACTTGTAGACCTAGCAGCAGAGCTTGCAATCCAACACAAGTCATTGGATACTGCATTAAACAATTGGGATGCAGCTCTAAAGATACTCCTGGAGGTTAGTAGCTCATTTTTGGCTAAACATGGAATTACTCCGTAGAACCCTTTGAAATCAATGTCAAAAGGGGGAGATATATATTATAGGGGAAGAAATCATGGGTAATTACCAAATTTTGACAAATTTTGATCATTCCTTCATTTTGAAAATAAAGTGGAATGATTGTATATAGCCAAAAAAGGGGGAGACAAGGAATAAAGAAGTAAAGGAGAGATGTAAAATTTTGGTAATCATATGGAATACAGGGACTTCACACATATGAGATACAACATTCAGGCTCAAAATGAAAAAATAGGTCAAAGGACAGAAAGGATCAGACATATTGGCATAGAATTTCAATTTCAAAGGCACAATCAACTCAGGGGGAGTCATAAGGTATATTGCTACTCACAATTTTTTTGAAATTTTGCATGTAAGTTGAGTGAGTAAAGAGTGTACTCAATAAGGTTAGGATCATCAATGCTTAGTTAAGTGTTTTTGACACTCATGTCAAAGGGGGAGATTGTTCGTCAAATAAATAGTATTGACAAATGAGTGTCAACACACTTAACCATTTTCACTATGTATGTTGAGTACGCAATAGATGTCGAGCTAGAATTTTAGTAGGTGTCGAGTCACAGTCAGTGCTGAGCAGATTACAGTATAGTATGTGTTGAGTGATCCAAGAATTGTTCATGTGTCGAGTAACAGAATCATTTAGATGTCGAGCAAATCAGAACAACATATGTTGAGTGATGCAAGATACAATAGGTGCCGAGAAAACCAAGAAATGTAATAGATGCTGAGAAATCTTGAAATAGTATGTGCCAAGCATCAGTAATACTTCATATGCCAAGAAACATAGGCTTAACATAAGAGTTTTTACTTGCACAAACTAAGATGTAAACCATTTTTGGAGCCAACTTAGAGAAATTTCGAAAGAGAAAAAGGTTAAGGTCGAGTCATTTACATTCCCTATGAAATCTGCATGCAACCAATTAGAAAAATGGTGAAGGCATGCAACCAATAAGAAAAATGCAAAGTATGAGCTAGAATTTGAGATTTAATTTGGATCGTAGATCCATACCTAACCCTAAGTCTTCGTATTCTTTATAAGGAGGACGAATGCACCATTATATGGATGGAAGAAAAATAGCAAAGGGGAGATTATAGTGAAATTTCAGTGTGAACAGGAAAAGACTTAGTGGAAGGGATACCATTTATCTAGTTGATCAGAATAGAATAGAGGACATATTCAGAAGATCAAATCAAGTAAGGATCAGAAGGGAAAGAGCAGATCAAGTGCCTGAACCCAAAAATTTGAGATTGCATTCAATTAGGTCAAATGTTCTAATACTTTCTCACAATTGTATTAGAAGTTGAAATCTTATGGTGATTGGTTAGCTTAACAGCTAGGTAGGAGAGCCTTTGGAGAAGGACAAGAAAATCCCATGTATTAGGTACGTTTAACAGCCTTCATGTAAATCCTTTAACAGGGTGACACTTCATGTAAAGTGTTTGTAAATCCTTTCAATAGGTCACATTTAACGGTGTGTTGTAGCCTTTAATAGGGAAAACCATTAGAAGTGGTTGAACTCATTGTTGCAGTAATTTTTGTGGGTGTCATCCCCACCCTAGTTTTACCTTCTTATTCCTAGAGGGTTTCTGGGTCACCAAAATCTCTTGTGTTATGTGTTCATGCATGCTGTCATTTTATGCTTGTTAACTTTGATACATGTTAATTTCAGTTATATGTTATTAAGGGATTGAAAGGATAACAATTGGTTACTTCTGATTCACCCCCCCACCCAACCCTGCCCCCGCCACCACATCCACCCCCCCCCGCCCCCAACTCTCAGAAGTACTCTTCCCATTTGAATATTCCAACATATGCTTCAATTCCTCCTTTGCTAAAGAGGGAGTGTTGAGAAATTTAGCCTCATTGTGAATCAAAGCAAATTCCATATGTAATATATGTTAATATATATATGTGTGTGTTGATAGATTTATGTTGATATATGCCATTTTAGAAATATCATATTGAGATGATGTCTCTTCATATACTCAAGAGAATAATGTGTTCTATATCCATCCTCTATAACTAAGAGGGAGTGTTAATCTTGTAGTCCAGTCAAATTGATATGATTTTAACATGAGAGACCTTGTTGATGGTAAATCATCTTTAAGATAAATATCTTATATTTTATATGTAATATGACCTGTATTATACATTATACATTATTATATAATAATAATATATTACATATATGGTTAACATATTAATATTACATATATGCTTAATGAGTTACATAAATGGTTATTTATATTACTATTATATTAATATGTTAACTAGTGATGTTTAACCATAGAGACATGTCTCCTCCTCTCATATTTATAAGCCTTCATTCGTATTTGGAACACAATCAATACAACTGAAATTTTTAGTACATTTGCAATTATCCTAGAAATTAACAAAGACTTCTATTCGTTTGATGTATCTATATATCATGTGTTTTGAGATCCTACGAGATATTGTCTTTTATAGTGATGCACTTGTATTTATTATTGCATACCCTATGATATGAGTAGTTGATGATGTTATCTGAATGTACTCTATCGTATGAGTTGTTTTATTTATGTGTAAATGAGATTATGTATGTGTTTATTCATTTTATGATTACGGACATTGTAATTGAGACTTAAACTTATTCATAAAACTTTCTTAAATGTGACTCAATGTGAAGGAACCCTTCAAGAATGAAATTTGTATTGTAATTACATTTGTGTAAATGTTGTGTATGTGTATATTGCTTCCCCATTGTTACTTTAATGTTTTTTAAACTTAAAAAAAAATAGTCGCATAAATTTTGTAACATATTAGATTTGTTTCTGTTGAGTTCTTGAGTGGGGCATTACAGATGTTCCATTCTTTCTAGTTGACGATTAAGTACTTTAGTTGTTGAGTATCTACGAGATGATGTATCTTATCATGATGTATATTCTTTTAGTAATATCATACCCTATGACGTTCTTTTGTAAGATTTTGCACATGTGGTTATTTGTATGACATGAACTTGTTTAATTATTAAATTTAAACTTAATAAAACTTATATATGTGATTCAACATTATTGAACCCTTGAGAAATGGAACTGTTGTTGCTTTGCTTATGTGTGTATGTGATATGTATTTGAGTTACTACTTCCACATTATTATCTTTGTATGTTTCAATCTTTCCCAAAAAAATTGTTTAACAAACTTAGCATCTTTATAGGTTAATTTCTCTTGGGTTCCCTATCAAGGTATTATAGCTACTACCCATCTTGTACCTCTAGAGTCATTTTCTACTTTTTTTGTATGAAATATTGTGATTTAGCTCATTGCACATAATTTTGCTATTTAGATTACTTCATGACACATTTACAATAAAATGTTTAATGAATTTAATTTTAATAAAAATTAATTAAAATAATTTAGAATATGTGAAAAAGGATAGAGTTTTATTAAATATTACTTATGTTAAAAAATGTGATTGTGAATTTTTATAAATGCAAAATAGCTACATCTTGATTTTTATGGAATGGTGACACATTTATTGTTTGATTTGTATCTCAATTTATTTGCAATGAGATATTGCATTAGCAACTTCATCATAATTTACCCATGAGAGATTTATTTGAACCCAAATATATTAATTGAATATATATTGCATCAATGAGATTAATAAATAATTAAAAATTTATGACTTTTTTGTAGTTTAATATTTTGTTATAGGCATTTTGCATGATACAATAGTCTATATTCTTATAATGTTTGTCATGTTAGCATGCAACTTGCCTAAGTGCATAAATAAAAAATTGATTTCTTGAACACTCCTTCAACCAACTTCATGTTTGTTTATTTATTTGCATGTTGGAAGATTGTACACTATTTGAAGAGTAATTGTGAAGTTTTGTTAATTATTTTCTTTAATAGTTTTTAAATAAAATAAAATTTAATTATTAATTTTTAAATTTTAATAAGAACGTAATTTAACTAATTAATATCATTACAATTTTTTTGACAAAATTATGATCAAATTACTAAAAATATATTCTTAAAATACATAATATAATAAAGTCCATATTATAATTCTTTTAAAAAATCTTCAAAATCTAACTCATTAGACCAAAATTTGTCTAGCGACTATTAGTCTTCTAACTTTCTCATACCAATTTTTTGTACACACATATATAATAATTTTATCTAAAATATTTCTTCAATTACAACATTTAGCATATATTTATAAGAACTTTATCAGAATGATTTGTTCACAATATGTGGCTATTCATTTGCTAATCTTAGATGAATGAATGTCACAAATATGGAATTATATTCGGAAGTGCATGTGTTCCTTCTCACCTAAATTTGTTTTATATTAATGTATGGATATTTGTTGGTTTCATTCTATCCTTGAAGTCATGTATTGGTTTTGTTTTGATCGATTCGCCTACTTTTTCCATCTCTATTGTGTTTTAGATTATTGTCATATTAAATAATATTCTATAATATTATAGGTTTATCTTGCAGGTGAGCACAAAAGTATATTTTATGTCCTCTTACCCCATATTGATAACTTGTTAACTTTAATCAAAGTCAAAAACACTACACCAAATTAATATAAAAGTCAAATTCAAAAAGTACATATTTCTTAAGAAATTTATAAATATATATTAAATGATTTAAAATTATCAAATTAAAATATATTTAAAATTCAAAAGGTTTTATTTTTTAGATATTGTATATTTATGAAATAAAAACTATAAACATCATTTAACGTAGACTTTAATATCCCCTAGCTTAATGATCAGAGTAAAAGGCGCATCAGAGCTATCAGAGGAAATTATTTTCAATAAGTTATTTTCAAAGATTGAATCATATTTTCATATTCGAGCATAAATTTGAATTATTTTAAGACTATAAATGGTTGTTTTTGTGTAAGAATGGCTCCTAGAGTTTGTCTCGTCCATGGAAAGCAATTTTGTTGCAATTTTATATCTTTTTAACCATCAATCTCAAAAATGACTAGACAATTCTAAAAACATCTAGATTGTAACTAGCTCTATAAATAAAGGATTGACTTTAATACAGGCCAATTCTTTTCATGCATGACTAGAGATGCTTGTATCACACAAAAGTTATGTTCAATGGTAGTAAAAGGGTGTCATGTACTTAAAAATTTACAACAAACTATGTTGTTGTTGGTTTAGTCCTCTAAGACCATTCTGCGTTGAAATAAAATGCTAGTTGAGAGGTTTTCTTGTACCATGATTATCGATAGCATTGAAATGATCATTAGCAAGTTGTGATATGTTGCTAGCTTCATTCTATCCTTGAAGTCATGTATTGGTTTTGTTTTGATCTATTTGCCTACTTTTTTCATCTCTATTATGTTTTAGATTATTGCCATATTAAATTATATACTGTAATATTATAGGTTTATGTTGTAGGCAAGTACAAAAGTATATTTTATGTCTTCTTATCTCATATTGATAACTTGTTAACTTTAATCAAATTAAAAAATCTACACCAAATTAATATAAAAGTCAAATTCAAAAAGTACATATTTCTTAAGAAATATATAAATATATGTTAAATGATTTAAAATTATCAAATTAAAATATATTCAAAATGTAATGCCACACTAAGCATAAGAAAATAAATTTGAAACCAAAATAAATACAATGAACGCAATAATTTTTTATTTTTATTTAATACAACTTAATACAAGTACAAATACATAGATTGAACCACTCTCAATCTGAAAACCTCAAAATGAAAGATGATATCATCCAAATATGTTTCCATTAATATGTTAATACATATAGAGTTTAGTACAATAATGAAGTACAACATCTTTCTTAATCACTAATGTCCAACATAGGGACCCTAAATGCTGTTTTAAAAAGTAACTTCAATAGTCATCCTTAGCTACTCACTAATCAACTTGATGCACCTGAAAACATACAGAAATGCAACACAACACAAAAAATGGGGCTCAGTACACACTGAGTTGAAAAGCGTAATCTACCTGCATACATGTTAGAATGACATATACATAACCATAATGCAGATATCTGATCCACTTAACATAGTGCAGTTCCATAATTAATATGCGAGAAGTAAACATTTACTTATCAATGCAAAACTAAACTCGCACTAAGAATAACCCGTAAATGAATCATATATGTACTGAGGTGTCATCGTTATGGCACTAAGATTCTGCATCCATGTATGGTATGCTCATAGTCAACACATAATGATATTCTCTATTATACTTGTCAATGATAGAATAGAGATATACCTTGTTCTCCGTACTTAACCATATAGGTATAAGTCATAGGTAAGGCCAATTATCTTTTATATGTAATTAACCCACCCCATTCAATTTAAGGTTATCACTGAATTAATTAACTGAATAGGATAAACCAAATTCAGCCACCTTGATATATGTTCATCACAGCTATTCTTAAAATACACATCAAACAGATTTACAAAAGAATGTACATGCAACAGATCTAACATCAGTATACAACATGATAATACATCCTTTAATCCATTTGTAACACCTCTTATTCTACCAAGTTCAAAGGTAAATATAGATAATTTTAACATCAGAAATAAAACCTATAATATCAAGATCACACAAATATAATTGAACTATTGTCTCAGCTCAACGATATTTATAGAATCTTCATACTATACATTAATTTCCTGTTGACCAAACCATCTATACGTAACTTCGAAATGACCAAGATACAAATCAAAATGCTTATGATATTCTTGTTCAATATGAAATTCTTATCAAACATATATCATTAATCCATCTTTTCATTAAGATCAATCTCCAATTCAATAATGGAAAGAAAAACATCATTATAAAAATAATTCCAATTCACATTCAAATGATTTCCCATGATTGATATCTCAATCCCATTCAGCACAGTATATAATGGTATTTATTACAACCCCTGCCAACCTAAATTCATTAATAAAATATCACATACTGCACCTTATAATAGTTTGCCACAACATTCATTTGAACAACTGTTCAATTTAATAAAAATGTTTTCAAACAAATAAAACTGGATTATTAATGCTAAACAGTCACTTATCTTAATACTAAACTCCAAATTTTAAGTTCTACTTATTTAAATGCATAAGATATCTATAGTCTTGACAACAAACAAAACTCGAAATGTATATTCAAATAAAAGTATCCATTCACACAGAACCTCGACTATTCCATTAGTACGATTCAGTTTGTCATTAACTATGATAGACCTAAGTTAACAAAAAGAAAATTTAACTATGTATTAAGATTGTAAACAAACTATTTAACTGAATGTCTATTTTGCCAAAGAAGTAATCATCAACTATCTTATTTACAACTATCATACAGTTTGAAATGAAACCAGATCACGTGTTTAATAATTAAACATCAGCTAATATAACTTGAACCCTTTTACCAATTTCTATATGATAATAAGAAACTATGCTGTCACAAAGATGTTACTACTTCTTTGAAGTTTCCACATAACTATTTGACAAAATGTCACGACTGATATTACTAACAACAAATTACTAAATTTAAAATTTTCATATGATCTCTTAATACTGATGATACGTAACTCGAACACAAAATATTTCCACGGCATCGACTATTGACAGTCATAACAAACTCGCAATAACACTACGTTGACAACTGCCAATATAGCTTAATTCGAGTTTCATGTTAACTATTTTTGACAACTGTTTGATCAAGAGTCTGTTCTCAAATTAATCATATTACCACAATACAGAACACATCCAGGTGCAACACAATAATCCATAAATTCCAACATCCTCACAGCCAATTCTAAATACAAACAAAACTTATCAACGAATTTTCCAAGCTTTGCATATACTTTAAAGTTTGATGTCGATGTTAACCATATATCAACTAATACACATACCAAAAACTTAAACACCCTGAACTCGGCTCTATGGAAGCCGCAAACTCATAAGATTACACATTTCCACAACATGAAACCAACACTCTACTGCAAACTATGTTTTCAAATACCCACATCCAAGTTTGGAAATATGCACAACTCAACAGCTTCATTGTCGAACTCTGCATATGCCCACACTTGGGTGTTGATATAAATCTTCATACAAACCAAATTGTAACAATCATAAACTACAATTCCATACACAATAGAATTAAGATAGGGTTTAAGAGAGGCCCCCTACCTCAAAAACTCAGTAGATGGAAAAACGCTCAACTCAAAGCTCTGAAATACAACTCGACTCCAAAGCCCCAAACTGACCACAATCTCTACAATGAAGGATAGCAACAGAATCCAAATGTTCAACCACAATATAACTCCCAATGAGTTTTCCCTTTACTCAATTTCATATGCAAGAATTTCCTTCCAACTGAAACCCCTCATATTGTCGAAACTCCAGCAACAACACATAAGAGTAAATCGAAACAGAGGAAAATGACTCAATTTCTAGCCATGCACAACAAAATTTTCATTCACACCAAACTGGCTGACCAAGGCCTTTAATGCAAATAAAGCCACATAAAGATGAAATGAATAAACCTGCATCTCTTAGAATGCCATGCATACAGCTATCTCATAGCCACCAACACAATATTGGCCATGTTTAAAAACAACAATGAACATATTACCTTAAGTATAATGTATGCGAAACCCTTTAGGGTTTTAGGTTAATAAAATTTTGTTTTTGCAAATATGATATGCTAAACACATCCATAATAACCACCGTGGGTTTGTTAAACCCCATTTTAAATTAGCAATTGATTTAAAACATAAAATTAATGTATATATATAGACCCTTTAACATAACAACACACACACACACACACACACACACACACACACACACACAGACACAGACACAGACACAGACACACACACACACACACACACACACACACATATAACATGCCAAAAGAGGATTAGGAAAATACCTAAAACAAGAACTCATAACTTAAACATCATTATTAAATTAGTCTCAACACAGACCAATGAATAAATCAGAATTAAATCATACCTAAGTTCTGCAATTATCCACTATACAGTGTATTATCATTAATACTGTTACACCAAATATAAAACATGATAATCATAAACAATATGCTGACATTCAAAAAAATATGAAAGCGATAACCATAAAATCTGAGCTTAATTTAAATTTTTTTTTAGTCATATTCTACCTGAAGACAATATATAACAATATCATTCAAAACTAGAAACATCAGACATTAATTCTAAATACATCATAAGTTTGTCAGATTCATAAATGTCTCTATGAAAGCTTAAAATAGAATAATTTTGAAACAGAAAGGTTTTATCCAGCAATAATCGCATGTCCCAAAGACATTAATAAATCCAAGTTCTACAGAAATAGAAACATAATCATCCGAAAAGAACTTATAACCACAAAGTCTTAAAATGAAGTAAAACTAAAGTAGTGGGCAGGCATGACACAGAATTCAAAATGTTTTATTTTGCAAATGTTGTATATTTATGAAATAGAAACTATAAACATCATTCAACATAAAATTTAATATCCCCTAGCTAAATGATCAAATTGAAAGGTGCATCAAAGCTAATAGAGGAAACTATTTTTTATAAGTTTCATTTCAAAGACTAAATCATGTTTTCATATTTGGGCATAAATTTGAACATTTTTTAGACTATAAATGGTTGTTTTTATGTAAGAATGGCTCCTAGAGTTTGTCTCATCCATGGAAATCAATTTTGTTGCAATTTAATATGTTTTTAACAAGCCATTAATTTCAAAAATGACTAGACAACTCAAAAAATATCTAGATTGCAATTGGCTCTATAAATGATGGATTGACTTTAATACATTCCAATTCTTTTCATGCATGGCCAGAGATGCTTGTATCATAGAGAAGTTATGTTCAATGGTACTAAAAGGGTGTCATGTACTTAAAATTCAATAACAAACTATGTTGTTGTTGGTTTAGTCCTCTAAGACCATTTTGCGCTGAAATAAAATGCTAGTTGAGAGGTGTTCTTATACCATGATTATCAGTAGCATTGAAATGATCACTGGCAAGTCATGATCATATATGCCATTTCTAGTATTAAATCTTCATTAGGCACCCTCCAAGTTTAATGCCTCTACTCTTGTTGACATCAGTTTGTCGGATATGAATTAACAAAGAAAGATTTTTTAGCACTTTTTCCTTTTCTTTTTTCCCCCTAGCGTAGCAATCCACAATTAATAAGTGTGCCTTACTTTTTCCATTGCCTTTTTTTGTTGATGGCCAATTCCTCATGTAAGACTATCAGGAAATCTAAACAATCTGACCAAAGTTCCTCAAGGAGAAGAAGCCTATCGACTTAATTAGAATTATATTTTCAATTTATATTTTAATTTATATAATATCAATCTTATTTTCATTTTAATAATTTTAAATTATTTAATTTTATATGTTTAGTATATATTATTAGATATTTAAGTAGATTTATTAAAAGTAAAAAATAATGATTAGGATTTGTTTGATGGTTAGTATTGTTCTTAGAGTTAAGAGTTGAGGTTAGGATATATTTTAGGGAATAGGATTATGATTATACTTGGGATCATGGTTAGGGTTAAGGTTGACATAATTGTTATTGTTATCATTAGGGTTAGGATCATGATTTAGGATTAAAATTATGGTTAGGTTTAAGGTTTATACCATGGTTGTAATTATAGTTAAAGTTAGAGTTTTGAGTGGACTTAACATTTAGGGTTAGGGTTAAGATAAGAGTTTAGGTTTCCACAATGGTTAGAGTTAGGAAAAATGCTTAGGTTTACATAATGATTATTAAGGTTAGTATTGGGTTTAGAGTTGGGATTTGATTTTGTCTATTATTAGGGTTTAATATTTGGGTTAGGGTTAGGTTATAGTTAGGGTTGGGATTAGGGTTGTGAAATGTTTCAGGTTTAAAATTATTGTTAGAATAAGAGGTTATGTTCGAGTCAATATTATGGTTATGATTAGGATTTTGATTCTAGGATAAGATTTAAGGTTTGAATTAAGGCTATTTTGAAGAATATAGTTAGTTTATGGCTGAATTTAAGGTTTCTATATGATTGAGATTGTAGGATGGTGTTTAAAATTTGTGTTTTCAAGACCAACTCACTTCAATAAGACATTAGATCATAGGGTTAGCATATGAGAGATATCAAAACTAAGCATAAAACTTATGAAACCGTCTTATTGCTCTCTAACTAAGGAATGCATGTGTAAATGGAATTAATTGCTCTCAGAATTGAGACCAAATCAGTGACAATGACACCCCTAGAATGAGAGTTTCAAGCTAGCATGAATTCAAGATTCAAATTAAGATAAATCAAAGCAATCTATCATGGACTACAATCAAGATAAGAAACGAATCAATTAAGCTAGAATTGAATTAGAATAGAATTGAAAGATAGAATGCTAAATTTAACAGAGTTTCTTTGCTCTAAAATTGCCTCCCTTAGCTCTTAGAATGCCTTGTATTTATAGATTTTTCCAAGGGCTTGGGGTAGAATTGAGAATTTACCATGGTCAATGTAAAAATGAATTAAAAAACATTTTAAGGGAATCCACTTTGAATTAAAAATTCATAAATGAAGGTCCTGTTTGGATTATTTTATTCAAAATGGAAAACCCATTTTGATTAAAATAATGAGCATTTTGAATAGAATAATGATTTATGAATCTACCTTGAATAAAATATGATTATCCATCCATTATGAATAAAATATGAATTTCCATCCATTATGAATAAAATATTAATTTCCATCTATTATGAATAAAATATGAATTTCTATCCAGTATGAATAAAATATTATTTTTTTGGAGATAAATGTCAATTTTTAATTTATTTGAAATGAATATTCATGTGTATTTCTCAAGTGGGTTGTAATATTGATTTGAATTAATTCATTTTATTCATTGATTCAATTAATTCAATTTGAACCTTCACCATGAGATATAATTCTACATTTAAAGGATTGACCAATTTTGGGTGATTACAGTGTTCGGGTCAATATTATGGTTATGATTAGGATAAGGTTTAAGGTTCAAATTAAGGCTATATTGAAGAATATGGTTAGTTTTATGGTTGAATTAAGGGTTTCTATATGATTGGGGTTGTAGGATGGTGTTTATAATTTTGATTTTCACCTTGTTTATAATAATGTTTATGGTTAGAATTATAGTTTAATATGTGTGATAAGGTTAAAGGTTAATGTTTATGATAATGGAGTGTGATTATCTTCTTAATTGAAAGGTTGATTCTTTAAACAACATTTACTAAATAGTTTTCCAATTAGCCTTACAATTTTTTTCTCCAATTAAAATTCAATATCTTTTTGGTGTATCCATTCTACCTTTAAGTGCAATTGCTAGTTTTAAACCATTTTGAGTAGAAGTAGGTTATTGGGTACTAAGGATGTTAGTTTCAAGGGAATGTCTTTAACTAGTCAATGGATTTAAAAAAAGTTAGTTATATTATGTGTTAATTTTAATTTTTTAAATATTAGTAACTCATTATTTTTAAGTTCTTTTATTTTGGTGGAAATAAAGTCTAGGAGTAAATTTTTAATTTTTTGTATCAATAAATGGCCAAAGCCTTAATAGTTTTGTTGAATAAAGAACTTTACCAATTTACATATTTGTTTAGATCCACCACTAAAGAGGAAAGTTATCTAATCATAAGTAACTAATATAATAGTGTGTTGGACTTATGGGAAATAGAAAAATATATTGTCTTATATAAGTCCAAATTTATAAGAGAGGGGCTGTATAGAATAGCCATAAAAACTAAGAAATTTTCGATGTAGAATTTGAACCTAGGACCTGGCCACTTTAGGAGGTTTGATATAATTTTTACAAAAATTAGATACTTCCTTACATAAAAATTATTAAGGGAAGCATTGATCTATCTTCTATCGAAAAAGGATTCCTTTCTTTCAGCTTCTCCTACCAGGAAGATCTTGATAAGACTTTATGTGGGGGTCCATGGGTGATAGGGAGGGCCTCCCTCTCACTCCAAAGGTGGATGGCCAACCTTGATCTTAATGACTCTTTCTTCAAGAAAACTCCTATGTGGGTTTGACTATTAGAACTTTCGATGAAGTTTTGGTATGAGGATGTCTTCAAAGGCATTGCCAACTCGTTTGGGGAATTCCTCTCCATAGAACCGATCATAGCTTCTAGAAGAAGGCTCAAAATCTATGTGGGGGTAGAGCAAGGAAAGGAAATGCTCAAAGTGGTAAAGATCTAGTCTAGGATAGGAAAGTGGATTCAATAGGTGGATTTCAAGAGTGTTCACTTTGCTTGCTTCCACTACAAGAAAGCCAAATAATTGGCTAAGACATGTCCCTTTGTAAAGGAAATTAAGAAGAGTATGAGATCTTGAAAGAAGGAATGAGGATTAAGGAGAAGGCTAGCAACAAGCAGGCTAGGATGGAGTAGATTGAGGAAAAGTCAATTCCAGATGACTCTGCTCATTATGAGAAAGATATTCTAGACCATATCACTTTAGTTCAGTAGTGAAAGATTCTAATGCCTTTAGTAAGAATGATTAAGGGGAGGGTACTATTGGGTCTCCCAAACCTTTTGGTGAGTCCACTCCCTCGGTGGTCCTAGATTCTCTTGGGGAGAAAACCTTTGAAGAAGGTGAGATCAAGGGCTAAGAAGATCTCAATGAGAATGGATTTTCCCAGTCCATGTTTCAGGTGGGCTTAGGGTTGTAATGTGTTGGGAGATACAAGTTTGAGCCAAGATGTTATTGTGGATGATATCCAAAGTTAGGAAGGGGTGATTCCTTCTGATGACTAGAAAATTGCAACATCTAAGAAATACATGAAGAAAAAAAAAAAACCCTTCCCCTATTTCACCAACTACCGCTAGGAGTAGAAATAAGGCTGATGTGGGACACAAGAATAGTGTAGATGGGATTCAACTCACCATCTAGGAGGCCTACTCTTGGAAAAATCAATGAAGATCATATCTTGGAACATACATGGTCTGAATAGATCACATAAAAATGATGGCTTAAGGAACCTAATTAGGGACCATAATTTGAATGTTTGTTTGATACAAGAAACCAAAATGCAAAAGGAAAAAATGGATAAATTGAACTTTTGCAAGAACTATTTTTGTTTGGCTCAAACTCTGATGGAGCAAGAGGCTTGGCTATCCTCTGGAACTTTTTTGAGTTTTTGGTGATGTAATTTTTGGTAGGGATAATATCATGTTGATGAAATTTGTTAATGTCTAAGATAAGGAGAGTTGGTTCATTTTAAATTTTTATGCTTCTAACTCTAAAAGAGGTAGAGATAGAGATTGGGACATGTTAAGGGGCCTTTTACGAAACTTGGACAAAGAAAGGCATATTTTGATGGGGTACTTTAATACCCCTCTTAAAATCTAGGAGAAGCAAGGGGGATCATGGCTAGCAGAATGGACCTTATGAGCTTTATTAATGACCTTTCTCTTATGGATGTAGACTTCCAACAAGCAGATTTCACCTAGACTAATAAAGATAAAGGAAGGAGTGTATTCAAGTTAGATCATAGCCCTTATCTCTTTGGACTAGCTTTTGGGTTCTTCCTTTTCTCTCTCAGCTCTAACCATGGTTGGTTCATACCATTCCCCAATCTCCCTGGGTATAGAAGCTTTAAGCAGAAGAAAGGACTACCCTTTTAGATTTGAGAAAATGTGGTTGGAACACCCTTGTCTCAAAAATGTGATTCAAGAGTGGTGGCCTATCAACAACTAGGCCTCAAGTATGTTTCAGGTTGCCAAAAAATTGAGGTATATAAAGGACAATATCAAGGTTTGGAAAAAGACAAACTTTGGAAATATCTTTGTAGCTAATGATGGATTACATAGAGAAATTAACAAGATCTAGATGATGGTGCAAAAAGAAGGGTACGCCAATTTTTCTTTGGCCAAGGAAAAGGTTCTTCTCTTTGATTACCATGATATTATCAACAAGGATGAGACTTTTGGAGATAGACATCAAGAACTAAATGGCTAAGAGAGGGGGACCTAAGTTTGAGATTCTTCCATCTAACCACTCTCAAACATAAGGTAACCAATTGTATCTCATTGTTTCAGAGTAATGGTAGAATCTTGAAGGAGGAGGATGATATTAGTATGGTTGCAAAGGGCTTCTTAAATCCCTACTATCTAAAGACTTATTTCTCTCAGAGATTGACCAAGATTTTCTCATAAGGAACATTCCTTCTATTATTGATCGAGAGGCAAAAAAGTCTCTACAAGCTATCCCCAAGGAGAAGGAGGTAATTAAGGTGGTATTTTCCTTTGATGGTGATAAGGCCTCAGGTCTAAAAAAGTTCCCCTTGATCTTCTTTCAACATTTTTGGGACATAGTCAAGGAGGATCTAGTGAAAGTGGTGCAAGAATTCTTTGGATCGAGGAATCTTCTTAAAGAACTTCATGCAACATTTTTGGTTCTAGTTCCAAAATTTGCTGGAGATAACTCCATGGACAAGTTTAGACTCATAAGCCTCTATAATGCCTTTATAAGACAATCTCAAAGGTTCTCTCTTCTAGGTTCCTAAAATTTCTCCCTATGATTATAACTCCCCAATAATATGGATTTACCTCTGGCAGGCAGATTTTGGACTCAATATCTCTTGTTCATGAAGTTATCCATTCCATGATGGTTACTAATAAGGAAATCTTTCTCCTAAATTTGGACCTCTCTAAGGCCTATGACAGGGTGGATTGGTATCTCCTCTTGATAGTCCTTTTTGCATTTGGGTTCAATGACAAGGTCTGTCAGATGGTTCTTTAGTTGGTTTCCTTTGTCTCTGTGGTAGTCTTGGTGAATGGTTCCTCATATTCCTTATTTAAATTATCCCATCATCTTAGGTAGGGGGATCCACTATCTCTAATTCTCTTTAACATAATTATGGAAGGACTGGGGAGAATGATCTCAGATAAAATCAACAACAATTTGTTGGAAGACATTAAACCCTCTTTTGGCCCTAATGTATTCTCCCATCAATAGTTTGTAGATGACACAATTCTTGGGGGTATGAATTCAATCAAAGAGGCTATAATCTTAAAGGACCACTTAAATAGCTACTACAAGGCTTCATGTCAACTTATCAATTGGGATTAAAGTGCTTTGTTCTTTGTCAACATGCCTCAAGGTAGATAAAGAAGAATTGTTGATATTCAATCATGTGATGTTAAAGAATTGTTGGCAATATACCTAAGACTTCCCTTATGAGCTAAACCTATAGATTAATTTTGGGAAGAGTTGGTGGATAGGTTCATTAGGAAGATAGCTAAGTGGAAAGGAGTTATCCTAAGCCAAGCTAGGAAGATTCAACTAATAAAATCGACTTTCCAAAATCTCCCAACTTAAGTTCTACATCTATTTTAGATTTGAAATAAATATGTGGAAGCAATTAAAAAAATTCAAAAGAGGTTCCTTTGGTAAGAGGTTGAAGATCATAAAAGAATCCCCCTTATATCTAGGGAAAAACTTTGCCTACTTAAGAGAAGGGGAGGATTGGGGCTTAGGAAATTAAGGCTCTTCAATAATGCACTCCTCATTAAGTAGATCTGGAGAATTTTTCAAGGTAATGGTGAATGGTCCAGGGTGCTATGGTCTAAATACCTTTTTAGTACCCCAAGATTGATTGATTTTCTCTACTCTAAGGAAATCCCAAATGGATCCCATATATGAAATATGCTCTTGAAAGTTAGAAAATTTCTATCCTATGAATTAAATTGAAAGTTGGAAAGGGAAACCTCATAATATTTTGGGAGGATGATTGGTTGCTTGGAGGCTCGCTAAATTATTTCAATAATCTCAATTTCTAGAAGGATTTATGTGAAGCTAGGTTTGGAATGAAGGTGCAGGACTATTGGAGGGATGGTGCTTGGATAAATCTGGAAGAAATTGATCCTTCCCTAAACTAGATTATGTTTCTCTTGAACTCTATTTCAATAAGCATGTAGCTAGATACAGTCATTTGGGATGGAAATACATCAAGATTATTCTCGGTGGCCTCTACTTATCTTGCTAGCCTCAGAGTGTAGAATTATTCCTTTAATTGGAACAAAGTATGGAGCTCTAGCCTCATTCCCAAAATCAATGTTTTCTTCTAGTTGTTGCTACTGAATACAATCCTTACTATGGATAATCTGTGCAAGAGGGGAATGATGGTATGTAATATGTGTTGTGTTTGTAAAGATGATTTGGAATATGTTGATAATTTATTCCTCCAATGTCCCTTTACTTCACATGTTTGGTCAGAGTTCTTGACCAGAGTTGGAGTGAACTAGTCCTTCCTGAGGAACATCTCTAACTACTTTATCTAGTGGATCCCACCCCTTTTATTTCTCCCTTGTTCACCTTTGTATGGGGCCTCTTCTTTCCCCATATCCTATGGGGACTTTGGAAAGAAAGAAACAATAGGATCTTTTGAGATTCCCCCTCTCCCCCAAGTGTGGTGTCCTCTAAGGTGTTGAGTGCCATTGTTGAAAAGGTCAAATTGGGAAAGATGTCATGCTCAGATTGGTAGGAGATTCTCCAAGAGCAAAAAAAAGGGATTGATCCTACCAAGGGAAGCACTAACTATTGGTGAACCCTAACAAAGAAAATTTTGATGCAACAACTAAGTGAAATCCTAGATTAGTTGGATGTGGGGGAGTGATTAAAGATTCTTTAGGTCATGTTTGGTGATCCAGGTGGATCTAGAGAACCTAAAAAAAAATTATAATCTCAGAATCTCATAGGATCATCATGATTGAGTAGAGCTTTCTAATACAATCCTAACGTAACTTGAATCACATCAAAAGGAGGCCATGGTGAAAAGTTATGCTTGGTCAAAGTTTATGTCAAACTAACAAACTAGGGGTTGACTTAATAAAAAGAGGTGAAATTTAACTATCTCAAAAGTGGTCAATAATGGGTTTCAAATTAAAGAGGTCAGATCTTTCCAATGTGCTCATTTCATTAAAAATA
This sequence comes from Cupressus sempervirens, assembly GCA_028749045.1. Classification (NCBI taxonomy): domain Eukaryota; kingdom Viridiplantae; phylum Streptophyta; class Pinopsida; order Cupressales; family Cupressaceae; genus Cupressus; species Cupressus sempervirens. Next base: position 749,938,281 of record CM053789.1, on the reverse strand, counting down.
GAGATTGTATGTGGAATTTATGCTTGTTTGAAGATGGAGGGTAAAGGAAAGTAATGATGACATCATCATCCCAATTAGCTTGATGATGTGGCATTCATATGGACTAGTAACAAGTTGACACATGTCAAGATATGAGAAAACATAATCATCCTAGTCAACTTGATGAAGTGGCATTGATATGGACTAGTAACAAGTTGACATATGTCAAGATATGAGAAAACATAGAAGTTGCACATGGAAACTGGTTGGTAGTCTTATCTAACTTGGATTGTTTGCTCAAAAAAATATAGAGTTATGAGTTATAAACTCATACCCTCCAACATGCAAATTTTCCTCAACACCAATAGACCATCCACAAATCTTGGGATATGAATTAGCATTATCATATTTATTGTATTATGAATCATGTGGAAAACCACTAAAATGGGAAAAAGTGGTTTGAACATGCAACCAATCCCTTTCAATTACTCCACCATGTCAATGAGTTACCCATGATGTTTGGCATTAAAGTAGGGATAGACTAGTTTTGTTATATTAATTTTGGTGGGCTGATTACACAAATCTAATATTTATAAATTTTTATTTCTTTAGAATTATGTGGGCCATTATTTTGGTAAATATTATGGTTATCACCATAATAAGTAAAAACTTATGTATAAAAAGGGAGTTACTCTTCTTTGGAAGACAATTAGTCCTTGGGGGAAAAACTAGTCTTGGAGGATTTCTAGAGAGATAATTTTTAGTAAAGGAAGGAATAATATTTCCTTGTGAGAGAATTTGCAAGCATAGAGGCATTGTGTATTGTCTTCAAGTGCATAGGAGATATTGTAAAGACTTGGAGATTTGAATTTGTAACGAACTAATTGTGCTTGGAAAATTTAATAAAGTAGTCCCTGAATTGATAAGCATACCTGAAGATGTCGTCCTAATAGGGTGAACTTTGTTATCAAAGTGTTTGCATCTCTTTACTATCTCTTTCTTGTTCTCTCATTTTGTTTAGTTTACTTGATCTTTCTTTATGAAAATTCAATACATTGTTAAATTAAGTGTTCAAAGCATAAATCTTGTAATTTTAATGGTTAAGGATACATAGCCACACAATTAATGCCTCTCTCAAGGATTAAATCTGTATTTGGATTAAAGTTATAAGACTTGTAAATCCTAGTTTATAGATCAGCTAGGTAGGAGTGCCACTCCCTTTTGGTGTTTAGAATAACCATGTTATTGAAGCCATGGCTTCCCTTCAAACCACTAAATTGGCTATAGAGAGGGGTATTTCTAAACTTTGGCTAGAGGGAGATTCACTCAACATCCTCAAGTGCCTTAAATTGGCAGTTAGACCATAGAGAATATAATTAAGAAAAATATTTATATTCTTAATAAATTTGAGGACTACTTTATTAGTCATACCTACCGTGAATCCAATGGGTTTGCTAATGCTATGGCTAACGTGGCTATGATTTGTCATAGTTTACAAAAATGGAATGAAAAATTACTCAATATGCTCATCTCAAGAATCGATTATGATGTGATGGTAGGCACTAAAGGGATCGTCATTAAAGATAGTAATGTATGCTAAGAAGAATATTTTTTATATTAAAAGGTGTGTGAGAGATGGTAGTGGTACTTGTCATCACTCTGCTATTATTTCACATAGATTCTAGGTCTTTCTAGTTTTATTTGTTTCTTTTCCCTTCACTTCATGCATTTCAACTAGTTGATCTGTAAATTCTACAAAGAGAATGGGGGGCCAAAGAAGACGACAAGAGCTATCTAGCTATGAAAAATGGAGGAAGATAATGTGTATATAGGAAATGCTGGGTAAAGGGGGCATAGCTACATTTCTGGAGAAACTGCATGGGGGAAATTTCCAAGTCACTCAATTGTTCCTGTAGAATTGGAATGAGGGCTTCTTGATAGTGAATGGTAGGAACATCTCTATCACAAAGGAGTATATATCCAAGGTCACTGACATTCTGATAGTTGGAAAGAAGTTCTATAGAGATAGAAAGATCTTTGACTCTACTATTGACACCTTTCCAAAGAAGTCAAAGGAGAGGAGGAAATTGGTTAAGAAAAAATGTATTACTTACTTTCAACCCAATTTTGCGAAGAAATTCTGGAGGTTTTTCCTTGGGGCTATAGTTTCCTACATCACCCTTGATGGTAGGTTTTCTAAGGTTTATTCATATCATATTGTCATGTTAAATTACTTTAGACACAATGTGAAGATTTTTATTACTTTTTATTTGTACTTCTTGCTCAACAATAACATCAATGGGGTAAGAGATAAAAGCATCACCAATACCCCACTTCATGATGGCCTTATGCTCCTTATTTATGAGGACATTAAAACCAATTCTATGAGGAAGTTAATTGAGACCAAGAATGTTGAGGGAAAAGGAGATGATTTTAATGATTATGAAGAATCCTCAGATGAGGATGATAGTGAAGGCCTTCACTCCAATGAGGACTCTGAACCTAGCAAGAGCAAGAAGAAAAAATCCAAAGGGAAAACTTCTAGAGCACAGTTGCAAAAAGTGTCTACCAAAGTTTCACTGGGAAAACTTGGTGAGTCTAACAAGGATCTCAGTGCTCATGATGATGATATGGACATGAATATGGAGGATTTGGACATCATTAGTAAGACTAGCTTTGCTAAGAGGCAAAGGAAGAATGGAAAGCTCAAAAAGCCATTGAAGAAAAAAAGGAGGGAGTCCTCCACTGAGGATGAGGATGAGGAAGGAGATGAGATGGAAATAAAAGGGGAGGAGGAGGTTTTTGTTAGGAGAAAGACCCCTAAACAAAAAGAGAAGCAACCCATTCAAGAGGAGATTATTGATTCTATGGAGGACATGAAGCACAACCTTATCAACAATTTGGGTCTCAGAGACCAATACGAAAATGAAAGTCCTATCAATCTTGTGGAAGATCTAATGAAAAACCCAAAAAATGTTTGTTACTACCTCTACTAAAGGGAGGGTGATTACTTGGAAAAATATAAACATGGATAACATCTATGTTAGGATTGCCAGAGAAACTATCAACCTGTAAATTCATGAGGACCTAAAATGGAAGTTGGAACTTTAGAAGCTCATAAACCCTGCGATGTTAATCATGAGTGACTTTAGGAAGGAAGGCAACATAAATGGTCTAAACAATGCTAAGAACAATATGATGGACAACTTCAGGTCTATTAAATGGTTGTTCCACCATATTGTTGAGATAGAGGAAAGAATGAGCCTACTCAAAGGAAAGAAGGCAACCAGGGAGGGGGAGAGCATTGATTCCAACCAATACGTGGACCTTACTACCTTCTATGGTTTGGAAGTTAAAGTATTGGTTCTTACAAATAAAGTGGATGCCACTTAGGCTACTCTGCGAGGCATAGCTAACCAATGCTACCATATCTTGAAGGCCTCCAATGAAAACCTCAAGGCACTTATTAGCATGGAAAAGATGATGATCATTGTAGAAGAAGGTGGTGTTGGAGCTAAGACTAAAGGCCCAGGGAAAAAGACTAGATCTAGCAAGAAGAAGGAAGCCTCTAAGTACAATAATGATCTCACTAAGTACAACAATCATTTCCTGATGAAATGAAAAAGGAATTTGAAATGTCAAGGTTTGGTGAAATCAAATTCTTTGTTGGATTACAAGTATGCGAAATGAAGTTTGGTATTTTCATTTCATAATCCAAATACATCAAGGAGATATTAAAGACTTTTGGTATGGAAGATTCAGGGCTAGTGAGTACACCTATGTCTATAGGACATAAGATATCAAAGACTGGTGATTCTACTGATGTGAACCAAACCCTATATAGATCCATGATGGGAAAATTGCAATATGTTGTTCAGAGAAAGCCAGATATTGCTTTGGCAGTTGGGATAGTTGCTAGATTTTCAAAAAATCCTAAAGAGAATCACATGATGGTTGTAAAAAGGATATTGAGATATTTGAAAGGTACAAAAGATTACAGATTATATTACAAGAGAAGTGATAGATTTGAACTAAAGGTTTTCATTGACTCCGATTGGGATGGAAATATTGATGACAAAAAAAGCACTAGTGGAGGTGAATTATTTCTAGGAAAAAGAGTGGTGGCATGGACAAGCAAGAAGCAGAATTGTATTTCCTAATCAATAGTTGAAGCCAAGTAAATGGTAGCTGTAGTGAATTGTTCACATATAATGTGGATTATGAAATTGTTGAAAGGTATGAAAGAAGAGATTACAAATCCAATAGTTATCTATTGTGATAACACAAGTGCTATCAACATTTCAAAGAATCCAATGATGCAAACTAAGACAAAGCACATTACTATCAAGTATCACTACTTGATAGAATTAGTTCAAGACAAAGAAGTGAAGCTAGAATATGTGAATACAAAGGAATAGATTGCTAACATATTCACAAAACCATTACCCAAAGATGCTCATGAATTGTTAGGATTAAACCACGGACATAAATAACAATTACATGCAAACATAACCAATAACAAAAAATAATAGATCACACAAAAAAGAACACAAGACACCAAGATTTAACATGGTTCACCCAATCCTTGGGCTACAGTTACCAAACAACAAGTCTGATATTATTATGATCCAGTGATTATAACTTGATTATAATTTGTAAGCCCTTATAGCTCAATATCGCTGCAAGAATCAATTTTGCATCACAACTATAAAAAAGTTCCTAACCCTAAGCTCTTTTATACAAGTATTTTTACCGCTTTAGGTTTATAATTAATAATTACATGTTGGCCCAAAATCTGGATAAAATAGGGCCCAATTTTTTTTCCGAGGTGATGCCCCGAGCTCCAAATAATTTATGAAGTATGTACAATACTTTCCTAATCAATCACCAGAATCTAACATGAATATCTCAGAGGTAAACTAGGGGTGATTCCCCTAAATAAAGCTACTTAATTAGACAAGATGCATTGCATTGCATGTGCTAATCAGAACATTCTATATAGTGGTGCAATACAACTCTACTCTGGGACATGTATAAGGTAGAATAATTTAGCACAACATAAATATATTGGTCATCAAAAGATGACCAATATCAACTAGACATGTGAAATCTACATAATTAAAATGTATGAAGAGTTTTTGAAGTTGGGAGAGCTACACGTTTTGGCATTATTGTCAAAGAGGGACAAACTACTAAAAATGGAGATATTACGAAGAGAAGTAAAATGGAGAGATTACTAAGAAAGGAGGTAAGATACACCTTAGAGGGGGAGAATCATGTATAAGCAATTTGAAAATATAGAATGATGATAGAGGGAAATTTCAAAAATTGCATGGATGTGAATCAGAATGAAACTAAGGATATTGGTCACTCATGGCAGTGATATATTTTGGATTGTATGGTAACCTAACTACTACTAGTATTCATATGTTTGAGATGTTTCCATCAATGCCAAAGAGGGAGATTTTTGGAAACATACAATTGGAACAATTGTTGTTTTGTCATTGATGTCAAATCTATGGATGAGACATATTGCTACCTAATCTAAATGTCATATCTATTTGATTGATGAAGATGATTTGAGAAGTTTCTCATAACTATAGAACCTAGAGAAAAGGTTAGAGTTATGAAAAGGAAGCTACAATGGATTTTATTAGATAGAATTTGATAAAGAAAAGTAATTTTTTATGTCAAGAAAGCTAAGCTAAGTTGAAAAAAATAGTAAAATACAGTAAAATACTGAGTGACGAGTAATGCTAGTGTCAACCAAGTTACCATTAGTGCCAAGAAAATCTAGTGTTGACCGAGAATTAGAGTTGATCGAGAAAGTTAGGTGATGCTAAACCAAGAAGATCTACAATGACCAATTATTTCAATGTTGACCGAGTATCAAAATTTAGAGATTGTCAAGTGACTTGATAAGAGAAAAAAATTCAAAGAAATTGTAAGATCAAGCTAATTCAGTTGATTTATTAGGAGATGTAAAACATGTTGAAGATAAGATTGATGAGTTGGATCATTAAATTTAAGGAGGTGATTAGGTGAAGACCTAATAGATAGATTTGAAAGAAGTTTCTAGAGGATGGTCAAGAAGATGAACAGATACATTAAATCAAGTTGAATCTGATCATAAACCCTAAAATCCATGGTGGATGTAGAAAATAGTAAAGCACAAATTTCCTATTTAAAGAGATACAAAATCAATCATTTGGTGCCATGTCCAGTCGAGTCTAGTCAAGCCAAGTTGAGCTTAGCTAGTGTGTGTATAAGCAAGTTTGTATGTAGAGAGACATATAGAGAAAGGTTGATCATAAATACACAAGCGTGTGAATGTGAAGCTAAAGGAAAGAACTTGCAGATATGATGTTGTTTTTGATAAGAAAATTAGATCAGAAGGCTTAAGTATTAATGAGAAGAGTGGATTGATTGCTTGAAGGGTGACCAAGTAGATCAAGATTAGAGATGACAGTGAAAGGCTTATTAGTGAACCAACATAAGGACCCGATAAAGATCTAAACCAAAAAAAGTGAGTTGTAATCACACAGATCAAACTTACTATTTTCTTTCTTATCACTATAAACATTTTGTATTAAAATCCTTTTAATAGAGGTTGATCTAATAGTCATTTGAAGACTTAACAGTTTGTGTAAATCATTTGACTGGGTGACATTCTAAATGGAATGATCAAAGTCCTCTTACAAGGACACTCCTAACAAGTTGATTAAATCCTCTAACTAGGTCACATTTAACATTTTGTTTTGTAATCTTTAACAGGGTTGAATCCTAACAAAGCTCACTTCGAAAGAGTAAAAAAGAGTGACATGTTGCTGTTGATTTTTCCCAAATTGGGTTTATGAATGTTTACATTATGAAATGTAAGTTATATTTTTGATAGTTTTATAGTAGAGACTGAGCAACAATAGGATAAGAAAAACAATGAAGTGTTTAATGTTTAATTTTTCAAGTGGTACATATAGACCTTGAGTAACTAGTTCACCCCTCATCTGAGTTATTCTAAACCTTTCTAATAGATTGAAGTGATACAAACATAAAAAAATTAATATAAAAGGTTGAAATTATAATCAATTTTAATTACATGTCATGTTATAATTTTTTTTGTAATCATCAGCTCCTATGTTTTCCAATTCATCTGCCCTCTAATTACCTTCTCTCTATATATGGTTTATAGTTGTATTATTGAAAGATTTCAATAGGTTTAGAGCTTTGGACAATAATGAGTAAAATCTCTAATTTGATGAAGATTCTTTTCTCAATGCATTAGTTATAATAGTTGAATCCACTTCAATTTCTAATATACTAATTCCCATTTTTTTGCATAATTCCAAACCCACAACCAAAGCCATGATTTCAATCCATTTATTGATCTCCAACCCTATTGTTTTTACAATTTTGGTGACCTCTTCTCTCATCATGTTATGAAAACTACATATTATACCTTCTATTCCATGATTTCCTCTAGAAGCTCCATTAAAATTGAGCTTGGACCAACCGTGAGATGTGGGAGCCACTTGAAATATTTCCTTTTGTCCCAAGAAGACTTTGGTCCAGAGACAACATAAGGGGGGATTTTAAGACCTAGACATTTCCATTTTTACTTATCATCCCAATGGATCATTACAACATCACATGCATTCTAGTTCATGATTCTATTATTAATAGTTTCAGTGATAAATATTTCCATTTTGCTTAACATATTCCTTACTTCCATCTTTCTCACTTAAAATATTCTTTTGTTCCTTCCTTTCCATATATCCCATAAAATAATTGAGGGATCCACTATCCATTAACTCTCGTAGATGCTATATTTCTTCAAAAAGTGATATCTTTAAAGAAACTCAAGAATGAAATTAGGGAAGGCTAAGGACCATCCTAACTAGAACCATGTCCACTTCCAATATTGATTTGCAAATAAGCACTAAAGAAGATATGGTCAATGGTCTCTTCATCCTTTTCACATAGAGGACATATATTTGGACCATATTTCTAAATTTTTCCACAGTCAAAACCATCTTGTGGAGAACTAGCCATGCAAAAACACCAACCTTGGGTAAATAGAGTTTATCCCAAAAAATCCTAAGTGGTAGGCAAGATTTGGGTCATAAGTGCTTGGAAGTTATAAGAAAGTATCATACCTTAGTAGAGTATTCTTCTGAGCTATTATCATCTGAAAAAAACTTATCACATTTAGAGTTCAAGAGAATCTTTCTTGGGCTTAGAAACTTATCATCCAAATTCTTCCATTTCCAACCAGATCCCACTCAATCCAGTTCAACATTATCATTTATTGGGTATCCACTTTTCTTCCAAGATTGTTCTTGAATGTACCCAATTATGTTCCTTGTCCAAAAATTTATACCCTCCCCATGAGTCTGACCAAAATAGAGCCTCCATCCCATTACCTAGGTTTTAGGTAAGTTTCTCCACAATAATGCTTCAACATTCCATCATAAAATTATAAATTCTAGAGCCCTTTGGTGTAGATTTTTCTTGAAAAATATTAATTGGATCCTCATTACTAATGTATCTATGAATGATAATCTTAGCCCATTTTAGGTGAGAATGACAATACATTATCCAAACTAGTTTGTCTCCTAGAGCTTTCCCTTGATCCTTACTATTTTTCATACCAACCCCCCTACTTCTTTTGACCTACAAACTTTATCCCATGAAATCAAATAAATTTGGTTCTTATCCCCAACCCCTCTCCATAAGAGATGCTATTTGTAATGCCCCACTAAGGGATCCAAAAGAATTAACCTAAATTTTTACTAAGTTTGCCAAACAATTTTTTTTTAAAATCATGAAAGATAAACTATTCATATCAAACACATAGTAGTGGAAGTAATAACATACATACAACTAAAAACATTCATAAAAAGTTACATTCCTTAAGGATCCCAAGATGTTGAGTCACATTAATATAATTAACACTAAGTCTAACAACTACCACATCCACATGAAAGAAAAATAGAAAGTCCAATGTCCATATTACACATTTGTTCTGAATGCCTCTTGGCAATTAAATTTAGAATGCTCAATCATCCACTGTACATGACACAGGGTACGAAAGGCTTAAAATAATATACATATGTGAAGATGAAGTACATCATCCGATTCTAATCAATGATGCAAGTGCAATAAAGTAAATGAAACCAAATTCCATACATGATACATCCTCATAGAAGATATAAACATCCATCATAAAAGATAGCCATAAATCATAAACACAACACATAATTATCTAAATGCACGGTTCCTCCCAACCATTAATAGAATCATTAGAACATTGTGGGTCCTAGCCATCCCTCCATGTGTAACATCTCAAGTATTGAAGAGATCATTGGTATTATCATAGTAGGGACATCACTCCTAAAACATACTACATCATATGCAGAAAGATATCTAACATGCCACAACATATGCATTAGAAATCTAATCATGCAAAATAAGGCATAAGATAAGTAAACAACATCATCTATCATATGCTAATCATCAATATAATTATACATGCCCATCATCATAATCCAAAAATATAATGAAGATAGATGCCAATAAAGAATGCATCAGCCACGGTGTCTCAGATGGATCTCAAATGGTAAGTGTGAAAAAGCACTGCCACCCGACTGTGTGGGACCTAAATGGCCCACTCCCACTGTGCTAAGGAGATAGTCTCAAGTCCCAAATAGGATATCAAATCACATAACAAAAGTACTCTCTAAGTCTAGGAATCCTAAAAGTATACTAACTCAAAGGTTCCAACACAAACTGACATCTAATTCTAGAGGCACATAAAGACATGTAGGAAACCTACTATGTAAGCGGGAAAGTGTCATTGCACAGATCATGCTAGAGTTACCCTGGTATTCTCTCAATAGACCCTGGCCCCTTAGTGATCCCTATGCGGCCACTAGTATCCTCTCATACTGACGAGGCATACTACAGAATGCAAGGTTGCAACCAAGCATTCTCTCTACTCCCATCCTAGTCTATACTAGCACTCGAGGCATGGGTGAGAACAAACAATTATCTTATTAGGTTCATTTAATCCCCATTTAGTGTAATTTTTTCACTTATTAAAACAACTTACAATGAGTTACCCTAGCAGCCACTTAGGGCCCCAACCCCCATTGCAAGCCACTTCCTGACAGTACAAGTAGATAACCTACCCTAGGCTCAATAAAAGCACAAATCCATAATCACATAAAATCACCCTAGTCCTGAACAAGTGACTGGAAAAATACCAAAAGATAATTCACAATAAGAACATCAAATCTCCATGAGAAATTGAAAAGAATCCATTGATAATCATGACCACAATAGTCCTCTATTAGCAACTGAAGGTATCAGTGATAATCACAATATCCATTGGTTCTCAACAAGCAACCAAAAAGGCATCTCAAAGCAAATAATACTGATTGAAGACTCCAAAATGGTCGAGTCAAAACATGTCACAACATGAAAACATTTTTTTTAATATTAATGCCCTTGAGTCTCCCCTCTTCTCTTGTTTGGGATATAGATCTCCCTAGAGCTTTAGCCATGATTATAAATAAGAAAGGAGAGATATGGTCACCCTATCTTAAAACTCTAAAAATCCCACAATAAACTATTAAGGAACCATTAATAAAGATAGAAATATTAGGAGTTGCAATACAATAATAAATTGGGTTGATCCATTATTTGGAGAATCCAAAGGCTTCAAGATATTTACATAAGAATCTTCAGTCCACTCTATCATAGGCTTTTTTAATGTCTAGTTTGTGTTGATTTTCCTGGAGGATGTAAATGTACTAACACTATTTTTAATTTATGTGTGTTCTAAATAACGTTCTCAATGCACATGTATATATAATTTAAGAGGCATGTCTCCGTAGAGACATGTCTCTTTAACACTCATTAGTTATGGATAACATTTGTTTACTATGATTTATAAAGAGATAATAAATTGCACACACACACACACACATATATATCTTCAACATGTTTTATCTGACAGAGGCTACAAAAAATGAACACTCCCTCTTAGCTAGGGAGGATAAACCCAAGACATATATTACCTCAATTTAATATAAGGATATATTTGATCAAAATATATTCAACATTTTGATATCACATTTGATATCATGAGTATTTTTCGTCCTAAATATCAACATATGATGTTAATCAATTACTCAATAAGGTTTGATATCACATTTGATATTGTGAGTATTGGTCTCCTAGAATATTGACATTCAATATTCACCAAGTACTCAAAAAAAGTTTTGATATCACATTTGATATCATGAATATTGGTCACTCAAAATATTAATGATATTCACCAAATACTTTTTGAGTAATGACCTTCCAGAATGTTGAGAGGCAATATATTCACTAAGTGTTGTGAGTAATGGCCTTCCAGAACATCAAGTGCATAACATTCACCATGTACTCAAAATTATTTTTTTATAAGGTATGTGCACACACATTCTTACAATTCTTATCATATAATCATCTACCATGCAAAGTATAACCTATCATGATCTACATAGACATCATAAGATATCCATCATAATAAAAAATTAAGTTATTATAAGATCATCACCTTTCAATAACTTCTACAAAAACAAGTGACATTATTTAGTAGTTGTCACTTCCTCATGATGTACATAGGGGGTAGGCCCATTAAAATCACATAGTCAAGACATATATTCATGAACCACAATCCTCTTGACTATAATTTATTGATCATTGAATAATCTATCTCAACATGGTTTACTCCCTTTGAATAAATATGATTGAGATCACCAAAGGTTGATTGGATCATATCCTCTATCTTCTCCCTCTATTTTAGGGTTGCCTCTAATGAAATCCCTTTGAATCTCAATCTCCCTCTTACTTCAATAACATTCTTGGAGGAAAAGATCAAGACACATAACTCTTATAGTACATATAGAAATACAAATAAGAGGTTTACTATAAAAAGAAAAATAAGGATGATATTCAAGATATAATAATTAGAAAATATTTATCTCATTATTTAGGAGCAACCACTTATCAAAATCCTTCCAAATATAAGTTGTTTCAACAAATGTAAGGCAATTCATGTACTTTTGTTGATGGCTATAAATAATTGTACCGGTCTCCTTCTCTTAAAAAAATATTGAGAGTTCCAAAGCTCATGCAAGAACTCTAATCACAATAGATTAACTTTGGCTCTTGAAGTCTTTAAATGGATTAGTTTCTCTGATGATACAATAATACTTATCCAAATACCATAACTCACAATACCAATCTTCATGTTTAAATCGCTAAATATCACTTGATGAAGATGTCTATGAAATATTTTTGTTCACCAGTTTCACGCATAAAGGGTTCATGTATAAAAGTTTCATGCACAAAGATTTTGTAGATTTCAATTTTTAATTCAAGAATAATTAAGCCTTAACTCCTCAGATCTCTTCCAAATGTAATTAAAGTATATGTTTTAAAGAAATATTATCATTCACATATAACTTGGCTGATGGAATATCGTATATTTGTAAAGTAGGTTCTTGATCCTTCCTTATGATAATGTTCGGATCCACTCTTGCCAACAAGTTGGTATGGGTGTCCATTATTCATTTTATGCATCACATATATTGACCATGCACTATCAAACTATAATCATCCTTGTTTCCTGCTATGCAACAATCAAGGGGATAGTCTATTCATCCCGATGTCATGCTAGAACATGCAATTATGTGACTCTTCCATATGTCTTTCAATTTTACCTGATCCTCATTCCTTCATTTGCTAATTGTATTTGGTAGTAATTTTTATTTCTAAGTATTCCATTCAATTGGATTTCTCTATTTCATGTATTCCTACTCATATTATTAAATGTACTTTTATGTCTCGCTATTAATTCTTGTTTTCTTCTTTGTGCCTCCTAAATTTATTGATACTAAAATTCCTTTCTTAATTACTAAGTATATGAGTTTTGTATGAGTTTTTTTTAGTCTAAGACATCCTTATAATATTTTATTCATTCTCAAACTCCCATAACATCTGTAATCTAAATGGTTCCTCCTCACAATATATTCTATCTTCATGTTCTCGTTATGAAGTTGCACATATAATCGACTTCCTAAATCCCCATTACTCTTCATTATAAATGATTTGATAGCATTTGTATATTTCCCCTAAAAAAATGAAAATTAGTATGTAGTCTATGGTAGATGCCATGATTTTATCTATGGTGATATCCACTCTATCACTGGTTCTAAATTTATGTGTTATTCCCTCTCAAACTCTTATTTTTCCTTATATTCAATACTTTTATCTACTTTCCCCCCCTCTTTTAGCCCTTATTTTTGTGACAATGTGGACTTTCATCTTGACCAACACACTTCAATGCTCTAGTTTGGACTCACAACACATATCTTATATTAATGTTTGAAGCCAAATACAACTGTATAATGCCATGACTCTAACTCCACTCCCAACACATGCACAATCCTATTTGATCTCACACATGATATTATTCCTATGTAGCCTTTGATTTTATTACTTTTAACACACATATTTCCATATATCTAGGATTAAAGCCAATACTTGTACATGATTCCATTTGTTTATAATAATTTCAATAAAATTACTTCCATTTGGATTTTAGTTCCTGTCCATCAATCTCCTATACATGATTGATGTATATGTGTTGCTTCCTATTAGAATGTTTAGAATAACTAAGAGGGAGGGTGAATAAGCTACTCAAGGTCCTTAAGTACCACTTGAGCAATCAAACACTAAACATATACTATTATGCTTATCCTATTGTAGCTTGGTCTCTATTGAATACTGATAAACAAAATTACTAGTAGTTCACTGTCCTAATATAAAAAACTTAGCTAAATGTAAACATACAAGTATAAATCACCATAAAACATTCAACACAAGTTTGCTAATAGGATCTAACATAGAAACCTAATTTGGGAAAGCCCACTAGCAACATGTCACCACTTTTTCACTCTATTGAAGTAAGCTATGTTAGGTGGCAACCATGTTAAAGGTTACAATACACACTGTTAAATATGACCTAGTTAGAGAATTTTAATCACCTTGTTAGGAGTGGCCTTGTTAGAAGAATTTAATCATTCCATTTAGAATTTCACCTTTCTAAAGGATTTACATAGATTGTTAAGTCCTTCAAATGATTTTTAGGTGAACCTTTGGCTAAAAGTATTTCAATGCAAACTATTCATAATGATTAGAAAGAAAATAGTTTATTTTGATCTGTATAATTACAGCTTACTTTGTAGTTTCAAATCACTATTCAGTTCATGTGTTGAATCCCTAATAAGCCTTCCTTGTCAATTCTATCCCTAATTCATTTGGTAACCCTTCAAGCAATCATCCTTCTCTCCATATCAAACCTAAGCCTTCTTCTTAGATTCACTTATCAACTTCAACAACTTTATTCCCTCTTATTAGAAAAATACATAGATTCCTTTTTCTATCGTCATCATTGCATATCTCATTCACATTCTTCTGATCCCTTTATGTGCATACTCTCAAAGTTCATCTTTGTAACTCCTTTAATAAGTAATTTTGGTCCTTTTCTATTTTCATGATCACCGTAAATCTTAGGGTTTACGATCTAATTCATCAGGTTCATCAGGGTTTTCTTGAAGCTTCTCATCCATCAAATTTTATCTGAGATATAATACCTAATCCTCTCCTTTAATTAAGTGATCCAAATCATCAATCTTATCTTCAACATTCTTTCCATATCCCAAGAAATCAATTGAATCAGCTAGAAATTACAATTCCTCAAATACATTCAAAATACTATCACTTAGCCATCACTAAGTTCTAGCACTCAGTCATCATTGAATTTCTCATTCACTCGACATAAAAAATCACTCGATCAATACTAATGCTTAGTCAACAATAGAATTTCTTAGCTTTTATTGTAGCTCAGTTGACACTAACATCACTCGACATTCCTTAATCTTTTACTCTATTGCTCAGTCAAGCTTTACATAAATGATATATCTTGACTTGCATTATAAAGACTTGAACATCAATGTGATATAAATAATTACTTTCTCTTATCAGAGTACAACTAATCAAATGTTCATTGTAACTTCTTTTTCATAACTAAACCTTTCCTCTAGGTGCTTTTGTTATGAGAAAACTCTCAAATCCTCTTCATCAATCAAATAGATATGAAATTTAGATTAGATAGAAACATGTCTCATTAGTAGAAACAATCTCCCTCTTTGGCATTGATAGAAACACCTCAGTACATCTTACAATATTACTTTCAATACCTCAAATATGTTGAATTAAAGGAATACAATCTCCCTATTTGTTACCATGCAATCCAAAAGATTTCACTAACATGAGTGAACAATATTCTTAGTTTCATTCTCATTCTCATCTCTGCAATATCATAAATCTCTTCCTCTTTCATTATTCTCTCCCTCTGAGGTTAATTTATCTCTTCTTTCGTTCTTTGTTTTGGTGATTCTCTCCCTCTTTGACAATAGTGCCAAAGACACTAGCTCTTCTTGGCTTCATATACTTCATACATATTGATCATGTAGATATTTGAATGTTTGGTTGATTTATGTCATTTGTTTCTAACTGATCTATTATGTTGGTCTTAGTCTTATTGAACTTCGCTACCTTAGGCATCTCCTAATGTAGAAATGCCTGCATCAATGTGTATGATATCCTGATTAGCACATTTGATGCAATCCACCATTTCTCCTTAAGTTACTTTTCTTAGGGGAATTACGCCTAAGTTTTCTTTAAGATATTCATGAGCATCCATAGGTAAGGCTTTCGTGAATATGTCTACAATTTGTTCTTTGGTGTGCACATATTCTAACTTCACTTCTTTGTCTTGAACTAGTTCTCTCAAGTAGTGATACTTGATAGCAATGTGCTTTGTTTTAGTGTGTATTAGTGGATTCTTTGATATGTTAATAGCACTTGTGTTATCACAATAGATAACCATTGGATCTGTAATTTCTTCTTTCATTCCTTTCAAAAATTGTTTGATCCACATAATATTTGAACAATGTACTATAGCTGCCACATACTCGGCCTTGACTATTGATTGGGAAATAGAGTTATGTATCTTGCTTGTCCATGACACCAATCTCTTTCCTACAAAGAATGCACCTCCACTAGTGTTTTTTCTATCATCAATATTTCTTGCCCAATTAGAGTCAGTGAATACCTTCAGTTGAAACCTACCACTTCTCTTGTAATACAATCCATAGTCTTTTGTACCTTTCAGACAGATAAATATACTTTTCACTACCATCATATGTCTCTCCTTAGGATTTTCTAAAAATCTAGCTACTATTCCAACTGCTATATCTGGTTTAGTATGAACAACATATTGGAATTTTCTAATAATTGATCTGTATGGTGTTTGGTTCACATCAAAAGATTCATCACTTTTATATAATTTATGTCATGTAGACATAGGTATGCTCACTGGTATTTATTCTTCCATTCCAAAAGTTTTTAGTAACTCCTTCATACATTTGGACTAAGTAATAAAAATACTAGATTTTATTTGACATACTTGTAATCCCACAAAAAAATTGATTTCACCAAACATTGACATTTCAAATTCTCTTTCCATTTCATCAGCATATGGTTTGCATAATACTTCTTTACCTCCAAATATAATGTCATCAACAAAAATTTTAGATAGCAGTACTTCATTATTCTTACCAGTCTTCAAGTATAGACTACTATTATCATTTGTCCTTTCAAAACCAATCTTCACCAAGTAGTTGTGTAGTCTTTCACACCATGCTTTTGGGGCTTGTTTTAATTGATATAGAGTTTTGATTAATTTACAAACCATATTCTTCTTGTCTGGATCTACAAATTGTTTAGGTTGTTCTATGTACACTTCTTCCTCAAGTATGCCATTTAAAAATGCATATTTGACATCCATCTGATATACCTTAAAATTCTTGTAGGTTGAATATGAAAATATATTTCCAACTCCTTCTAGTCTTACAACATGAGTGAAAGTTTCTCCGTAGTCAAATCCTTCTTGAGCATATCCTTTGCATACTAATCTTTCCTTGTTCCTTGTAACTTCTTCTTTTTCATTCAACTTATTCCTTAAAACCCATTTTGTCCCAATTGTTTGATACAATTGATTAATTGTGTATTGTCTTTGATATTACACAAATGTCATATCAGTTGATAGTTAGTGCATGCCAAGCTCACTTGGTCAGTGAAGATAGTATTCCTTGTCTACCTAGCATTCTTGAGTTTTCTCTATAGAGAAGGCGATATCTACCGAGCAAACTCGAGCATCAAAGGAATTTATGAAGAAAAGAGTGTTAATCGAGCTCACTTGATTAAAAAACAAAAATTGAACAAAGCTAGTATTAATTGAGTTCACTTAGTTACCAAAGGAATTTTGTAAGTTTGTATTGTTAACTAAGATCCTATTGGTTAACACAGAAAATCACTTCAGAAGTTAGTTTCTACCGAGCTGAGTCAACTACTAAAGGATTTTCTTATTTTGGCATGTAAAGCTTAATTATTTTACCTATTAATTCTAGCCAACTATGGTAATGAATATTGGTTATTCTAATTTGTATTTGAGCCGACTTGAAAATTTGGAAGGTATAAGTAAAAGGTCAATTTGTGATTTCAATATATGTAAGTTGAAAGAATTAGAAGAGATAATAAGAGAGGAAGCAAAATTGAAGGATAAGCTGGTATCCTTGTGGAGTAGAAAAGTGTTATTTTATCAGGAAGGATCAAGTATAAGCTAGAACATAGATTTGTAATCAGCTCATTTCATTATTACTCTCTAACCATTGTAGCAGTGATCTAAAATCTCTTAATAGAGTTGGTTTAATAGCCATTTGTAAATCCCCTAACGAGGTGGCAATTCTTACAAGGCCACTCCTAAAAGGTTGATCAAATCCTTTAATAGGGTCACACCTAATAGTGTGTTTTGTAACCTTTACAAGGGTTGGCTCCTAATAGGGCTCACTTCAGAAGAGTGAAAAATAGTAACTAGTTACAATTGGTGGTTTTTCCCAAATTGGGTTTTCACATCAAATCCTAGTGTCAAATGTGTTCATGCTATTTTTTTATGTGTTTGCAACTAAGTTAAAGTAACAATAATCATAGATAACATCTAATGGTTTTTAAGTTAATCTTTTATTGAGCTAATCCAGTTACTACTGAGTTACAACATTCTATGTGTTTATCGAGCTTCAACAATATTTAGTTATTTGTTTACATTTTGTACTGACATCAGAAGGGATCTGGGATTTATTTTTGTAGCAATTGATTCACCCCTCCCCTCTCAGTTACTCCTTTTATATTTTCAACAATTGGTATCAGAGCTTTTGGCACTTGCAGAGAAGGTTTCAAGGACCTAAGCTAAAGATTAGGATGTCTTACAAAAGAGAGATTCCAAAGCTGAACAAAGACAACTTTGCAGCATGGCAAGGACTTATGAGGCTTCATCTAGCTACCATTAGTGATTTAGGCTGCAAATATCTTGATGAAGAATACAAAACTCCCATTGGAACATTATCAGTTGAAGATATTGCTGAGAAAAAGAACCATCACATCATGATAGTTGATATTGCATCTACTCTTAGTTATGATGAATTTGATGAGGTCAAAGACTATAAAATTGCTTTTGAAATGTGGAAAAAAATAAAAGAAATCTATGGAGGAGATGAGAATGTAAGAAGAGCCAAAGCAAAAAGCCTTAGAGGACAATTTGATCAAATGAGAATGAGAGAAGATGAAAACATTGCAAAATATGTGGAAAGAATTAAGGCCAGTGTTAGTGCAATCAGAGCATCTGGAGGAGAAATCAAAGAGGAAATTGTTATAAGAAAAATACTCAAAACTCTACTTCCCAGCTATGTAATCAAAGTATCTACTATTTAAGAAAAGAGATGTGATCCAAATAACAAGATAGACTTAGATGCCCTAGTAGGAAGATTGACAACTTTTGAACTAGACAACTTTGACAACTATGTTCCTAGTTCCAAGAATATTGAGTTTGCATTTGAAGCTAAACTCTCACTCAAAGAAAAGGGCAAGAAAATAAAAGACAGTGGATCAAGAAGTGAGGAAGAAATTGAAGAAAGTTCTAATAGTGATCTTGAAATTTTTGAAGCCCTACTTGCAAATAAATATTCTAGGAACAAAGGGAAGTACAAAGGCAAAATTCTTCTAATCTATTTTTCTTGTGAAGAAATTGGTCATATTACTACTAGGTGTCCAAACAAAGAAATCAAGGAAGAGAAGAAAAGCCACAAGTACAAAGACAAAAAGGAATTCAAAGGTCACAAATCCTACAATGACAAAGGTAAGAAAACTTTTTTTATGGCTAAAGATTCTGATAACAGTGAATATAATATGTATATTTCTATAAAAGATGAATCTAATGATGAAGGAGATAAGATGGTGCTTATCTCTCATGTTAGTAAAAATAATACTTAGATCATAGATAGTGGATGTTCTCACCATATGATTGGAGATAAAACTAAGTTTGAATATTTTGAACACTATGATGGAGGTAGTGTAAGGTTTGGAAACAATGAACCTTGTTGCATAAAAGGAAAAGGTCGTATCTCATTAACCAATTAACTTGTATGTGACAATGCATATTAGGTTGAAGGACTAAAACATAATTTATTGAGTGTGGCATAGTTGAACAACATTGGATTCAAGGTAGAGTTCATGAATGGCAAGGCAAGATTGTTGGATAACAAAGGAAATTTGACTGGATCAGGCAAGCAAACAAAAGGTAACCTATTTTATCTTGACCTTGGTGATTGTTCATGTTTTATTGCTCAAGTAGAAGAAAGTTGGTTAGGGCACAAATACTGTGTCATGTAAACTTTGATAATATGGTCGAGATAAGCAAACTCAGAAGAGTAAGAGGTATCCCTAGTTTGAAGAAACCTGATGTTGGATTATGCAAAAATTGCCAAATTAGTAAATGGGAAAGACTAGTTTTAAGAGAAAAAACTATTAGTTAGAAGATGTCTTGGAAATTGTGCATATTGATTTATGTGGACCCTGTTGGCACTCAAAATTGTAGCCTTGATTTTGAGCACCGTTGAAAATTGAGCCCTATAAACACTTTTTGATGCACATGTACCTGGCTATCAAGTTGAGGCCTAGGAGGTGTTCAATACTTCTAGCACCTTCCATTCAGCCTGTCTAAGTGTTCCATGAAGTTAAATTTCCGTTCTAAGCCTTTTCATAAAGTCTTGTTTTGAGCTAGTTCCAAATTTGCGTTTTCACCCAAATGTCAAACAGCAATAGGAGGTTGTGTTTGCCACTGAATATCTCGCACCCAAAAATGTTTCATGACTTACCACTTTGGAAATGTCTAGTGTCCATACCTGAGAACCTATGTTTTATATTTTGAGTCATTTTGAGTCTGTTTGACTAGGTTTTGACTCCCTCAAAGTTGGTCAGTTATTGTTTTCATGCATTTGCACTTTGCACACAATTCTGGGAAGCCCTGTTTGGTAGATTATAACTTTTAACCAGTTGACCCGAGTAAGAAAATTCCTTTTGCATCATGTTCTAGGGGTTAGACACTTCATATGTTCCAGTTTTGAGATCATGAAGAATCCATTTGGTCAGTTCGCTAACATGATTAAAAACCCAGTTTACATTGTTTTGTTATGGCTAAGGTATTCAGATTGATCCGTACCCCTATTCGGCATGTTATAACTTTGATCCCATGATTGGAAAGCCTAAATAAATTGTACCATCCTATTGTGTCCTAGAAATTCTTGAAGCATGCCAATTCTCAAGTCATGATGAAACCATCTGCATACTTTCTTATGTCTGACCGTTTACCAAAAATCACTTTTTGACACATTTCCTAGTTAAAATTTCCAAGTACCTATTTTCAAAATTTTTCCAAATGCGTCCTATGATTCTTCATGAGCCCAAACTATAGAATTATATTCTCTTCATGACAAAGAACCAACGCCCCGAGTTTCATTTCCCCAAGTGTCAGTTTGCCTAGTTTTGCCAGCCAAATCCAAACTGAATTTATTATTTTCTAACGTATTTTTATACAGGTAAATCTGAGAAGGCAGCTTTGATAGTCAATATCTTTTGACTGGGAATTTTTCATGAGATGAGATTCGACAGGGTGAAAGTATGTGGAGCAGAGAATCAGTGGGTCAGGTTTCAGAGCCTGGATAGTTGTTCAAATCAGTTTTTAAGGCCAGTCAATGGACCCCCTAACACCAAGTTCACAGTTTGCAAAAAAGTGACAAATTGAGTTTTTAACAATCAATTTGTGATCAAAATTTTTTCAAATTAGTATCAGATGGTTATTAGATCAATTTTTTGGTTCAGTTGTTTGGAAACAAATTTTTTTTTTTGGACCCACTTTGGGCTTGACTAGTTTTTGTAGATTGATTGGAATAAGATCTTCCATTAGAGACAAAAGCTTTTGATGTTCATAAAGAATTTTTTTCAAAGCTTGCCAATGACATAATTTCTAGCCTTTCCAATGAACCTACTAATGTTAAAGAGATTAACAAAAGGAACCAGAAGAAAAGGTCATCTAGAGGAAAGACAATTGGTTCTAATGAAAATAAATAGATTCTCAGCTTGAAATACATCAATGACCATTATCAATAGGGTAAAGGAATTTTAGATATGGAATTTGATGAATACATAACTAGTGGTCTAGAGATAAGACAACCTCAATAGAAAAGGTGGAGGAAATGCAAATGAAGGCATGTAGAAGTAAAGACTACTAGTAAAAGTTTTAGTGGAAAGACATTGAGAATTTGACACATTTAATGCCATAAAAGCAAATAACCTTATGCTAAAGCAAGAAGTCAGCTAACACAACTTATGGTTCAAAAGAGGGAAAATGTGAGCAAGAAAGCAAGAGCTCATGTTTTAGCAAGGGAGAATCACGTTGAGGATCAGAAGCAGGAAATGGTTAGAATGAATGCCAAGTTTGAAGCAATGCCAATAAAAGAGAGCACGCATCAATAAAGAAGCCTCATGTCTTAAAACAAAGACACATCCCACGCATATGAAAGAAGGGCCACGACATTGTAGAAAGACGCCTTTCAAAGAAGAAGCACGCCAATTGTAAAGACATAGGTAGAGCTATTTTTAAACATAAAGAAAAGACCATGTATGTCGAGGATAAATACACAGTCAGACAATAAATAGAGAAGCAGTGCCAAATGAAGAAAAGACTCCCAGTCGACAGCCAATAAAAGAGCTAGCCATAGATAATACAAAGAAGATTCATAGCAATCGATATAAGGCTCACACACACATTTAGAGATAATTTGCATCCATAAGGGTCCACGTAGGAGTTGGGCATGTTACAAAAGACCTCACACCTTGTAGAAAAAGACCATGCCATATAAAAGCAAAATCCATAGTCAAAGGCATGAGATAAAAAGATTCAAGCCATTGGTAATGATGTAGCTGCTTACTCCATGCAAGCAAAGGATTAGCAACAAAAGCGTAAAAGATACTAATCCCTCAACAAATAAAAGAAAATGACGTAGCACAAATCAACAAGCTCCCACACATCCAAAAGGAGAGGTCTGCATTTAAAAAAGAAGAAGCAAGGCTCAGGAGGAACCTCAAGCACAACATGAAAGGGAGCAGAGGGAAAATGTTTATCCCACATTCATAGTGGAGAAGTAATTTAAGTTCTTTAAATACAAATGCTTACATCAAGCATTGTGTCTTGAAGACACGCCATTTTCAAAGGTAAGCTGTGACTTGTGCACGGGGCCGTGTACCTGTGGATGATAATGTGGGGTGGGGTCAATATGAAATTTTGAACAAAAATTCAAACATGATGACATGGCACTAGAACTGAGATGTTGCCACGTGTTTGCATCAGAGGGTGAGGGAAAAATCACAAGATAAAGAATGCGGGAATGCATAATCGTGACACGTGGCAGTGGGCCCAGGTCGTAGTTCAATAGTGGTAGCTCAAGAATGGGACTGTCAAAATTTTCCATGTGGTGAGATTCGATGGTTGGCGCTTACTCGCAAAAAGAAGTTACAAGGTCAATAAAAAATGCAAAAAAGTAGATAAATGACATGTGGTGATGGGTCCCAGTCGGTTGATGATGTGGCACCGCGGGAACAAGTTCAAATAGAGGTACAAGATGATGCCACATGGCAGATTCAACGGATGGTGCATTTCTACAAAATGAAGGTGCGCACCGGTTAAATAATGCAGGATTGTAGAATGGCGACACGTGGTGCGGGTCCCATAGATGATGACGTAGCATCTAAGAGAAATGGTGGGCCAATCAGAGGCCACCATGTGGCAGAAAGGCTTAGTCAAAGCTTGTTGACTCAAATTTGAAGGCAGAGGGAAAATAAAATGTATTTTTTAAAAATATGCAAATTTTAATAATTTTTCTCAAAAATGAGTGCACGTTCAGATTTGATTTTAAATTCAAAGGGATCCATTCTAATGTTCAAACATTAGATATTTTAAATTTTTGAAATTTAAAATCCAAATGTGCAGCCCTATGTTTCATTTATAGCAGAGGGACATTTTTCAAAATGAGATTCAAGGGGTTTCCTGAAGGCCAGATATGCCTTATCATATATTGCCAAAATCATGGAAGTCTGAATTTTCCAATTTTGAGGTTAGTTTCTTCATAGGTATCCATCTATTCAAGCTACACAAGGTTTTCTCTCAGATTCCTATCTTGCAACAAAATTTAGGTATCAGAGTCCAGAACGGATTTTTAACATAGTAATCACCTGAATATGGTTAAAAGACAGTGATAATTTAGTTTGGGTCTAAATTTGTTTAGATTCATTTAGTAAAAACTAAAATTTCACTAGCATTTCAATGTGTAAATCAGATATTTTGGTGACTCAGCAAGTTTTCATCATTCAGAAATAGACATTTGCAAATCAGTTGCAAGAAATGATGAAACAAAAATCAGATCAATGGTAGAAAGAAGAGAGAGATGACTTAGTTGCCAAAGATTGAATTTCAAGTGGATAGATGGTAGTTGCATATCAGATCTAGGAATTTCACTTTTGTCTATATCTTTCTTTCTTTCTGTCATTTGAAGGGTTCCAGTTTTTATTACTGAGAAACCAGTTGGTTCCAATCTTTGGAGAAAAACCAGTCACTACTGAGATACCAGGTTCTGGATCCAATTTTGATGTGTTACTGTGATACCATATATTCTTCAGCATTTCTCTGTTTTATTGAGCAGAATGTATTTTTTATGCAGATAGTTCTATTCTGTTAGGTGATCTATGAGTTGTTTTCTGTACGTCTTTCATGTATTTGATTTCAAGGAAAACAAATAAAGTGCAGCAAAGGGTTTCAAGTTTAGTCTGAATCTTGTCTCCTATTCATGAATGTGTAATTTCTTCTAATTTGTGAACCAAGAGCATGAATTAGGCTGCATTTCATTTTGGAATGTATGTGGTTAAAATGTCTTGCAGATGGAACAAAGAGCCATGTAATTGCTTGGTGTTTATCACAGGGTTTGCAGATTTCATGATGGGATAATTTGAGTATGAGATTCAAATTTGAAGCAGATGTCTGTTCACAAGGTGAAGGATAGACCAGGGATCTAGATGTAGTAATATGTTCGAGATTTCCAAAAGATGTATGATTATAATTCATTTAATTTCCCAATAGATAAGGCACTGATCAGAGATAGGATCACTAGATTTTGTTGCTTATATTTGGGTCTTGCTGATATCAACATTATTAATCAAATGCTTTTCCCTTTCATGTTGAAGAGCTATAATAGAATGCCCTCACTCAGCTTATGAGGTTCATAGATCTGCATCTAACTATCATAGGTTTGTGTCTTTTCATGAGTTCTTAGGAGAAATAAGGGTTTTATTTGCTTCATATTAGATTCAGTGTATGCTTTGATAACTGGTACCATATAAAGAATCTATAGGTGCACCCACCTAGGTTTTGCAGAGCCTGAAGTAGAAGAAGGGTCATGCCTTATAGTTGGCCTTGTGTCTAAAATGATATGTTGATAATGGGAGTTAGCTACCCCTATATGTGTCATATTCTCATGGGGATAATTGAAAACCCTCCAGCATTTTCAAACACCAACAAACCCATTGGAATAGAAAGTTATAGTAGAATTTTTTTTTAATTCTTTTTGCTAATGACTATTCTAGAATGATGACTATTATGTATCTAAAAGAAAAATCAGAAGCTTTTGAGAAATTGAAATGGTATCTAGCAAGAGTAGAAAAAAAAATTGGAAAAAGATTGAAATGCCTAAGATTAGATAGAGGTAGTGAATTCATCTCAAATGAATTCAATAATTTTTGCATTGAAAGAGAAATCAAAAGACAAGTATCAACCCCTAGTACTCCTAAGCAAAATGGAATAGCTGAAAGAACAAATAGATCCATCATGGATTGTGTAAGGACACTAATAATTGAAAAGAATGTTGCTATCAAATACTAGGAGGAAGCTATTAGCACTGCAATTCATACTTTCAACTGAGTTTAATTGAAGAAGGAATCAAACAAAACCCCCTATAAACTATGGTATGGCTACAAACCCAATGTAAGTTACTTGAAAGTCTTTGGCAACAAATGTTATATCTTGAAAGAATCTAGAAAAGGCAAATTTGATATAAAAGGTGATAAAGGTATATTTCTAGGATATTCTTGCAGAAATAAATCATATAAATGTCTGAATTTGTCCACTCACAAAATCATAGAAAGTGCATATGTGAGAATTGATGAGTTTGTAGAAAATAGTGAAGAAGAAAGCAAAAAGGAGCTAGAAGATTACAAAAGATTTGTTTACTATGAACCTAATACATTGCCAAAAATATTTGACAAAAAGGAGACTTCATCTCCCAAGCTCTCCAAGTCTCCAACAATTATCAAGTTGCAGGAGGTGCAAATCGAGTCATAGGGACTCGAGTCACATTCAAAGGCTACCGAGTTAGTGCATACCAAGTTTGAAGGACCTAAGCCATAGATAGAAGGACCCGACCCTAAATTTGAGATTCAAAATGAAGACAGTACAATTCATTCAAAAGTCAAAGAACATGTATTGGCTAAATATGTTAGAAGGCATCATGCACCTGATCAGATCATTAGAGACAAAACAGATGGAACAATGACAAGAAACAAACTAAAGGTACATGTTTACTTGCTGAATTTGAACCTAGAAGTGTTAAGGATGCATTGGAAAATGAAAATTGGATTGAGGCTATGAATGAAGAAATAGAACAAATAGAAAAGAATAAAACTTGGACTCTTGTTCCTAGGCCCAAAGATAAAAATGTGATTGGTACAAAATGGGTATTCAGAAATAAGCTGAATGAAGATGGAAAAGTGTCAAGAAATAAGGCAAGGTTGGTATGGAAAGGCTATTCTCAAGAAGAAGGTACTGATTATGATGAGACTTTTGCCCCTATTGCAAGATTAGAAGTTGTTAGGACTTTACTGGCATATGTAGCTCATAGAGGATTCAAAGTATATCAGATGGATGTTAAATATGCATTCTTGAATGGAATTCTTGATGAGGAAGTCTACATTGAATAGTCAGAAGGTTTTGTTGATCCTGACAAAAGGGACATGGTCTAAAAATTACAGAAAGCACTATATGGTCTCAAACAAGCCCCTAGAGCCTGGTATGAAAGATTACATAACTATTTGATACAAATTGGTTTTCAAAGAACAAATGATAATAGTAATTTGTATATCAAGGAAGGACCAGATAAGAAGATTGTGTTGGCAAAAATATTTGTGAATGATACCCTATTTATAGGAAATGATGACTTATGCAAAGCATTTTTAGAACAAATTGATAAAGAATTTGAGATGTCCATGTTTGGTGAAATAAAATTCTTTGTTGAATTGTAGACACAACATAACAAAAATGGTATCTATATCACTCAATCTAAGTATATCAAAGAGATACTCAAGAAACTTTGAATGGAAGATTCAAAACTAGTTGGAACCCCCATGTGTATTGGACTAAAGCTTACCAAAGATGATGACTCCAAAGAAGTAGATTAGACCTTATACAGATCAATGATTGGGAAATTACAGTATGTAGTACATACAAGATCTGATATTGCCTTAGCAGTTGGGATAGTGGCAAGATTCTCAGCAAAACCTAGAGAAAACCACATGATGGAAATAAAAAGAATCTTGAGATTTATGAAAAGTACCAAAGACTATGGCTTATGGTACAAATTTGTGTTGTTTAGTGTGGAGCCTGATCAGTCCCCAAGTGGGAGATTGTTAGATTATGGTGACTGATCAGGAAAGTACTATACATACTTCATATTATAGCCGACATGTTGTAACCCTAAAATGGATAAAATACTTGTATAAAAGGGTTTGGGGTTAGGTATTTTCATTATGTTGCGATGCAAAATTGCTTCTTGCGATGGTATTGAGCTGTAAGGGATTACATATTAGAATCAGGTTGTAATCACTGGATTGTAATACTATTGGACTTGCAGTTTGGTAGACGTAGCCCAGGGATTGGGTGAGCCACGTTAAATCTTGGTGCCTTGTGTTCATTTTTGTGTGATCTATTATTTTCTATTATTGGTTATATTTGCATGTAGTTTTTATTTCTGTCTATGGTTTATCCTAACAAGTGGTATCAGAGCCTATTTGTTTTTCAGTTATCCTCTGTAGGAAAGTTTCATGGTTGAGTGGGAGTCTCACGGTTGAGTGAGAGCAATGGAAGATGAGGGTAAGCTAAGGGTTGATAGTTTTAATGGGCAGAAATTCTAGTTATGGAAGATGCAAATGGAAGACTATATGTATCAGAAGGATTTATGGAAGCCATTGGAAGGAAAAGCCAAGAATTAGGGAACAATGTTAGATGTTGAATGGGATCTTTTGGACAAAAAGGCACTCGAAAGCATTTGGTTATGCTTGGCACCATCGGTGGCATTTAATATTACAAAAGCAAAGATGACAGAAGAGTTGATGAAAACCCTAGCGACACTGTATGAAAAGCCCTCTGCTTCAAAAAAGGTATTTCTCATGAAGCATTTATTTAATATGAAAATGGTAGAAGGTGGATCTGTTGCAGATCATCTAAATGAGTTTAATACAATTACTAGTCAATTATCTTCTGTAAGTATCAATTTTGATAAAGAAATTAAGGGTCTCTTAATTTTGTGTTCTTTTCTTGAAAGTTGGAATGGCTTGGTAATGGCTATGAGTAATTCTATTCCTGGATCTAGTACCCTAAAATATGATGATGTGATCAGTGTTGTTTTCAATGAGGAAACTAGTAGGAAATCCTTAGGTGGATCTACATTAGGAAGTGCTTTGAATGCACAAAGGAGGGGCAAAATGACTGAGAGAGGAAGTAACTCTAGAAATCGTGGGAAATCAAGAGGAAAGTCAAAGCAGAATAGGTCTCAATTGAGAGGACCAAATGATTGCTAGTATTGTGGGAAACTAGGGCGCAAAAAGAAAGATTGTTGGAATTGAAAGAAAAATGAAGGAGATAAATTAGATGGAGACAAGGAGGCAAATGTGGTAAGTAACAAATCCAAAGAGGATGCTTTGCTTCTATCTTTAGAAAGTGTTGATGATTCATGGGTTTTAGATTCTGGTGCTTCATTTCATGCTACACCTCATAGAGGTTATTTCATTGATTATGTCCAAGGAGATTTTGGGCTTGTTTATTTGGGAGATAATGAACCCTATCAGATTGTTGGAAAGGGATAAATTAAGATTAAGTTGCAGAATGGGAATCATTGGCTACTACATGAGGTAAGACATGTTCCAAGGCTAAGTAGGAATTTAATTTCAATGGGGCAACTCAGTGATGAGGGTTGTGCAGTAACTTTTAATGATAAAAATTGTAAGGTTTCAAAAGGTTCCATTTTAGTAGCAAAAGGTGTGAAAGTAGGCACCTTATATCTTTGTATAGGTTATTGTTCCTTCTACTTTGATTGTTTCAGAGAAAAATGAATGTCCAGGAACAATTGTTGCACTTGAGTAGGGAGAACAAATCGCTGTTGTAAATTCTGATACAACACTATGGCACAACAAACTCGGGCACATGAGTGAGAAAGGTATGAAAGTACTTCACTCAAAGAAAGTTTTACCAGGTTTGAAATGTGTTAATATGGATTTTTGTGAAAGTTGTGTGTATGGAAAACAAAAGAGAGTGAGTTTTGTGAAGACTAGGAAGGAAAACAAAAAGGAGAAATTAGAGCTTGTGCATACAGATGTATGGGGACTAGCTCAGGTATCTTCCCTTGGTGGCTCTCATTATTATGTTACATTTGTTGATGATGCAACTAGAAAAGTATGGGTTTATTTCCTTAGACAGAAATCTGATGTATTTCAAACTTTTAAGAAATGGAAATGCTTGGTTGAAAATGAGACTGGTAAGAAATTAAAATGTCTCAGATCTAATAATGGTGGTGAGTATTGCAATCATGGATTTGAAGATTATTGCTCCACTAATAGTATTTTTATTTGAGGACCAAACAATTGCTGGTACTATGGGAAACCAGGGCACAAAAAGAAAGATTGTTGGAATCGAAAGAAAAATGAAGGAGATAAATCAGATGGAGACAAGGAGGCAAATGTGGTAAGTAACAAATCCAAAGAGGATGCTTTGCTTCTATCTTTAGAAAGTGTTGATGATTCATGGGTTTTAGATTCTAGTGCTTCATTTCATGCTACACCTCATAGAGGTTATTTCATTGATTATGTCCAAGGAGTTTTTGGGATTTTTTATTTGGGGGATAATGAACCTTGTCAAATTGTTGGAAAGGGAAAAATTAAGATTAAGTTGCAGAATGGGAATCATTGGCTACTACATGAGGTAAGACATGTTCCAAGGCTGAGTAGGAATTTAATTTCAGTGGGGCAACTTGGTGATGAGGGTTGTGTAGTTACCTTTAATGATAAAAATTGGAAGGTTTCAAAAGGTTCCCTTGTAGTAGGAAAAGGTGTGAAAGTAGGCACTTTATATCTTTGTACAGATCATATTGTTCCTTCTACTTTGATTTTTTCAGAGAAAAATGAATGTTCAGGAATAATTTTTGTAGTTGAGCAGGGAGAAAAAATAGCTGCTGTAGATTCTGATACAGTGTTGTGGCACAACAGACTTGGGCACATGAGTGAGAAAGGTATGAAAGTACTTCATTCAAAGAAAGTTTTACCAAGTCTAAAATGTGTTAATATTGATTTCTGTGAAAGTTGTGTGTATGGAAAACAAAAGAGAGTGAGTTTTGTAAAGACTGGGAAGGAAAACAAAAAGGATAAATTAGAGCTTGTGCATACAGATGTATGGTGAATAGCTCAGGTATCTTCCCTTGGTGGCTCTTATTATTATGTTACATTTATTGATGACACAACTAGAAAAGTATGGGTTTATTTCCTTAGACAAAAATCTGATGTATTTCAAACTTTTAAGAAATGGAAATGCTTGGTTGAAAATGAGACTGGTAAGAAATTAAAATGTCTCAGATCTGATAATGGTGGTGAGTATTATAGTCATGAATTTGAAGATTATTGCTCCACTAATGGTATTTATAGACAAAAAATTGTTCCAAGGACTCCACAGGAAAATGGAGCGTGCAAGGAGCATGAGGTTGCATGTTGGGTTGCCTTACACATGTGGGTGGAGGCTATCAATACTACAGTATATTTGATTAATAGAGGTCCCTCTACTCCTTTGGGTTGTGATATTCCAAAGGAGGCATGGATTGGTAAGAAGGTGAGTTATTCTTTTCTCAAGACCTTTTGTTGTGAAGCTTTTGCTCATATAGACTCTCTAAATAGAACCAAGCTCGAAGCTAAATCAAAGAAATGTGTCTTTGTTGGATATGGCATTAATGAATTTGGTTATAGGCTTTGGGATTTTGAAAATCATAAAATTGTTAGAAGACGAGATGTCATATTCAATGAGAAAGTGTTGTACAAATATCTGTTGTAGCAACATGAGAAGAAAGAAGATGATTATGTAGTGCTGGATGATACTCCAAAGCTGATGTTCTAGTCATTCCTCATGATGTGTAACAACTGCAACAACAAATACCACACACACCGGTGAATGTTAGACAGTCAATGAGGCAAATTAGACCTTCACAAAGATTTTCTCCCTCTTTGTATTCTATTTTACTTATTGATGCTGGTGAACCTAAAAGTTATGATGAAGTTGTGCAAGTGGATACTAAGATTTAGTGGGAGTCTTCAATGAGTTAGATTATGGTGACTGATTAGGAAAGTATTGTACATCATAATTAGTGGGGTTTGAGGCCAATGTTGTAGCTGACATGTTGTAACCCTAAAACAGATACAATACTTGTATAAAAGGGTTTAGGGTTAGGTATTTTCATTATGCTGCGATGCAAAATTGCTTCTTGTGGTGGTATTGAGCTGTAAGGGATTACAGATTAGAATTAGGTTGTAATCACTGGATTGGAATAATATTGGACTTGCAGTTTGGTGGACGTAGCCCAAGGATTGGGTGAACCATGTTAAATCTTGGTGCCTTGTTTTCATTTCTATGTGATCTATTATTTTCTGTTATTGGTTATATTTGCATGTAGTTTTTATTTCTATTTTTGGTTTATCCTAACAACTTGGAGGAAATCTTGACTAAAAATTATTTATTGATGTTGTTTGGGCAAGAAATCTTGGTGAGAGAAAAAGCACTAGTGATGGAGCATTCTTTCTTGGTAAAAGGCTGGTATCTTGGACAAGCAAGAAGCAAAACTACACATCTCAATCCATAGCAGAAGCAAAATATGTGGCTCCAATAGTAAATTTCTCTAACATTGTTTGGTTCAAATAATTGTTGGAAGGAATGAAGGTTGAAATAAAATAGCCAATAGTCATGTATTTTGATAACACTAGTGCAATCAACATATCAAAGAATCTAGTGATGCATTCCAAAACAAAGCACATTGCTATAAAATATCACTTTGTAAGAGAATTATTATAGGAAAAACAAATTAGATTAGAATATGTGCATACAAAAGAACAAATTACAGATATATTCATCAAGCCATTACCTAAGAAAGCATTTTTGTATCTAAGAGATAAGCTAGGGGTCATTCTCCTATCTGAAGCTCACTAAATAAAGTTTAGTGATGCATCAATAGGAACTAAGTTGAAGATCAATAGTTGATGTAGTATTGACAAGGACATATTGCAAGATGAATCTGTACTCAAGGTACATTGACACTAATTAGAATTTTCTTTGGCATGTCTTGTCAAAGAGGGAGAAGTTTACTGTCATATCTTTATGAAATTTTGTAATTCCAAGAAGAAGAAGTTAAGTAGTTCCTTTATAGAGGGAGAATACTATAGGAGAAGTTTTTTGTGTAAAATCAGAGATGGAGAAACTTTCTCAAAATTTCATTGTGCTATGACATATTGTGTTGCCATCAATGCCAAAGAGGGAGATTTTTGGATACAATTGATTAATTGTATGTTGTCTATGATGTTACAAAAATTTCATATCAGTTGACAGTCAATGGATGCTGAGCTCACTTGTTTAGTGAAGACAATTTTCCTTATCTATTGAGCATTCTTGAGTTTTCTCTATATAGAAGGCAGTATCTATCGAGCTCACTCAAGCGTCGAAGGAATTCATCCAAAAAAAGTGTTAACTGAGCTTACTCAATTAACAAAGGAAAACTGAAGAGAGCTAGTATTAATCGAGTTCACTTGGTTACCTAAGGAATTTTGTAAGTTTATAGTGTTAACTAAGCTCCTGTTGGTTAACATATGAGTTTTCTTTAGAAGTTAGTTTCTACCGAGCTGGGTTGGCTACCAAAGGATTTTCTTATTTTGGCATGTAAAGCTTAATTATTTTACTTATTGATTCTAGCCAACTATGGTAATGAATATTGGTTATTCTAATTTGTATTTGAGCTAACTTGACAATCTAGAAGGTATAAGTAAAAGGTCAATTTGTGATTTCAATATATGCAAGTTGAATGAATTGGAAGAGATAAGAAGAGAGGAAGTGAACTTGAAGGATAAGCTAGTATCCTTGTGGAGCAGAAAAGTGTTATTCGATCAAGAAGGATCAAGTATAAGCCAGAACAAAGATATGTAATCAGCAATTCAGTTGCATCTCAATCAGTTCATTTTATTGTTACTCTCTACCCATTGTAGTAGCGATCTAAAATCTCTTAACAAAGTTGGTTTAACAACCATTTGTAAATCCTCTAACAAGGTGGCAATTCCATTGAATTGTTTCAAGACCTCTTACAAGGCCACTCCTAATAGGGTGATCGAATCCTTTAATAGGGTCACACCTAAATGTGTGTTTTGTAACCTTTAATAGGGTTGGCTCCTAACAGGGCTCACTTCAGAAGAGTGAAAAATAGTAACTAGTTACAATTGGTGGTTTTTCTCAAATTGGGTTTCCATGTTAAATCCTGGTGTCAGATGTGTTCATGCTATTTTTTTATGTGTTTGAAACTAAATTAAAGTAATGATAATTACAAATAACATCTAATGGTTCTTAAGTTAATCTTTTACTGAGCTAATCCAATTACTACCGAGTTACAACATTCTGTGTGTTTACCAAGCTTTAGCAATATTTAGTTATTTGTTTACATTTTATACTAACATCAGAAGGGATCTAGGATTTATTTTTGTAGTAATTGATTCACCCCTCCCCTCTCAGTTACTCCTCTTATATTTCCAACACTAATTACATTTTTATTCTTTGGTCTTGGTACTAGGGTCCAACTATTATTCTTCTCAATTTGTTCAATTTCTTCATTTATTACCTACATCCAATCTTCATTTCTTAGAGAACCCTTCATTAATTTGTGTTCAATTTCACAAAGAAAGAATGTGTCATCTCTGAGTCTTTTTCTTTTCATAACACAAATTTATACATCCCTAATGATTTTTTCAAGTTTATGGTGTCTTCTTACATATTTGGCTAGCACAAAAGGTCTCCTCTATTTTTCATTAGGTTCATCTTAAAAAATAATCTTAGGATCTTTAATTATTCCTTGTCCAAGTTTTGTTTCTATTTCTACATGCTCGACATTAACTATCTGATGTTTGACATTGTCTACTTGTGACTCAGCATCTTTTGTTTTTTGCTCGACACCCACTATCTACTACTTGGCAACTTGCTATTGTACTACATCATTTCCTATCTCCTGGGAAAATGCAACTTAGTTTTCTTGTTCAGTATGAGTGTTGGGAGCATCATCATCCACATAGATGAATGTACTATAATCTTTAGGTTCTTCCTTACATTCAACATCATTTCTTTTTACAAATTCATCAACTTTCACATATTCACTTTCCACAAATTTGTTAGTATTAGAGTTTAAACACTTGTAAGCTTTACTCTTAATGGAATATCCTAAGAATATGCCTTCATCACTCTTTGCATCATTTTTTCCGTTCCTTTTATATTTGAATCTATAAATTTTTCTTCCAAAGATTTTGAAAGATTTCACACTAGGAACATATTCATACCATAGCTCAAAAGGTGTAGCATTTGTACCTTTTTTCACTTGTACTCTATTTAGGGTATAGACAATAGTGCTAACAACTTTTCTCTAATATTTATGTGATACATTCTTCTCCATCATCAATGTTCTTGCATAGTCCATTATTGATAGATTTCTCCTTTCAGCTATACCATTTTGAGGAGGGGTCCTTGGTGCTAACACCTATATTTTAATTCCTCTATCATTGAAAAATGTATTGAATTCATTGGAAATGAATTCACCACCTTTTTCAGATCTCAGACACTTCATAATCTTCCCTACTTCTTTTTCAACTTTGGCCAAATACCACTTAAATAACTAAAAAACATCTAATTTAGCTTTAAGAAATATCACAGTCATCATCCTAGAATAGTCATGAACAAATAAAATGAAATAATTATCTCCATAATATATTTGAACATCAATAGGTCCACAAAGGTTAGTATGAACCAATTCCAAAATATCACTAGATGCATATGTTTTGTTCTTGAAGCTAGAGTTGATCATTTTTTGTAATTAACATTGTTTACACATAGCATTGTTAGGATTCTTTAGCTTAGGAAACCCTCTTACTTTCTTCATTTTACTAATGTTTATCAAATTTTCAAAATTCACATGACAACCTTTTGTGCCATAACCTAACATCTTCTTATTGTGCAAACAAAAATGTCTCATTAGATAAATTTAGATAGAACATGTTACCTCTTGTTTGATTGCCATGTCCAATAAGCTTACCATCAACATCATATATCTTGGCCTTTACATGATGGAATTCAACTCTATATCCTAATTTATTCAATTGTGAAACACTCAACATATTATAGTTAAGTTATTCCACCTAATAAACATTGTCACACTTGATTTTGTCAGCCAATTGAATAGTACCTTTACCTTTAACAACACAAGGAATATCATTATTAAATTTAACACATCCACCTTTGTATGGTCCAATATCCTCAAATTTGAGTTATCATTAATCGTATGATTATAGAAGCCACTATCAATTATCCATCTATCACTTTTGTTTACATAAGAAATTAAAGCCATTTTGTCATCTTCATTAGAATCTTATTTCATAGCAACATAGAGAACTTCATCATCATTACTTTTAGATTTAGTGTTAGTTTCTTCTTTAGAAATATAACAAGATTTCTTACCTTTTTCATCCTTGTTCTTCTTGTAGTTTCGGTCATCTCTCCTTCCTTTGCACTTGCTTTCCTTTCTTTCATCATTGTCTTCTCTATCAAAACATCTAGCAGGAATATGCCAACCTTATTGCATGAAAAACAAATAATAGGTAATTTACCTTTGTATTTATCTCTGCCTCTTCCAAATATTTTTGCAATAAGTGCTTCATGCCCATCAAGCTCATCCTTTGAACTATCATTGTCACTCTTCACATGTTTACCTTTTCTCTTGCTAAGAACCAATTGTGACTTAAAAGAAGATTCAATAGTAGTAGGTGTGTTGTTATCAAAATTAGACATCTCAAAAGTAGTAAGTCTACCAATTACACCTTCAAAAGTCAAAGTGTTTCTTGGAGTGCATCTCAACTCTTGTATTGCAAAACCCTAATGGCATATATAGGAAGTAGAGTTCTCAATACATTACTTATCACTGTTTCATCTTTGATCTCTCCATTTGCTCCTGAAATAGCATTGACAACTTCCTTAAATCTTTTACAATATTGTACTATGTTCTCACCTTTCATTATTCTCATTTCATCAAATTTTCCTCTTAGGATCTCTAATTTTGTTCTCTAGACATTGTCATACCCTCCATATATGATCTTTAGTTTGTCCCACATCTTCTTTGCACTATCACATTCTTTTATATCATCAAACTCGACATAGCTTAGGGCTGAAGCAATCTCCAACATTGCTTGATTGTGTTCTTTCTTTTCTTTTAGCTGTTGGACAATCATAGGGACATCAGTTATCTTCACAGAATCATTTTCCACAAAGTTTATAGCAACATCATTGATACTGGATATATGTAGCCTCACCACTATTTTCCATGCAAGAAAGTTCTCCTTGCTGAGATTCAATACCTCTCTTTTGTGAGTCATGATTTTTAGCTTTAAGTACCTTCAAACTTCTCTTTTTAAGCATTGTGTTTTGATGCCAATTATCTGAATGTTTAGAATAACTGGGGCGGAGGGGGGGTTGGGGTGAATTATTTACTCAAGGTCCTTAAGTACCATATGAGAAATCAAACATTAAACATTTATTGTTCTGCTTATCCTACTATAGCTTGGTCTCTACTGAATAATGATAAACAAAACTAGTAGTAGTTCACTATCCTAATATAACAAACTTAGTTGAATGTAAACATATAAATATAAATCACTATAAAACATTCAACACAAGTTTGACACTAGGATTTAATGTGGAAACCCAATTTGGGAAAAACCATAAGCAACATGTCACCATTTTTTCAACCTTTTGAAGTGAGCTCTGTGAGGAGCCAATCCTATTAAAGGTTACAATACACACTACTAAATGTGAAATGGATAAAGGATTTAATCACCCTATTAGGAGTGGCCTTGTTAGAGGAATTTTATCATTCTATTTAGAATGTCACCTTGTTAAAGGAGTTACATAGATTTTTAAGTCCTTCAAATGACTATTAGGTTAATCTTTGATTAAAAGGATTTTAATAAAAAATGTTCATATTGATCTTAGAGTTTACAATATGATTCATCAGGTTCATTGTATCTATCCATCTTCTTATTTTCTAGAACTTCTCATCCATCAAATTTGATCTTAGATAGAATATCTAATCATCTCCTTGAATTAAATGATATATCTCATCAATCTTATCTTCAACACACTTTCCATATCTCAAGAAATCATCTTGTCAGTGGGAAATCATGATTCCTCAAACACATTCAAAATATTATCACTCAACCATCACTAAGTTCTAGCACTCAGTAATCACTAAAATTCTCGGTCATTGTAGAGCTTGTATTATGGCCCGGTTGACACTAGCATCACTCATCTTGTACTTTTTCTTATCAAAGTCTAACAAAATAAATGTTCATTGTAACTTTTTTTTCATAAGTCAACCTTTCCTCTAGGTGCTTTTGTTATGAGAAAAATCCCAAATCCTCTTCATCAATCAAATACATATGACATTTAGATTAGATAGAAACATGTCTCATTAGTAGATTTGACATCAATGACAAAACAACAATTGTTCCAATTGTAGTTTCCAACAAATTTCTACTTTAAATTCCTTGAAACTATTGCATGAAACAAGTTGAAAATTTTCTTTTATATCCAATTCTAGTTCTTGCTAGTGTTTTATTACTTCATATACAAATTGTTGCAGAGTCTCAAAAATTAACTCCATTAGCATATGAAGGAAACTATACATAAGTGGTGCCTTATGTCAACATAATATTTTCTGAATCACTAATTGCACTTCGATGCTCCTTTATTATATTTTGTTTCTCTAAAAAATACATAAGTGGACATGTAGTTGATATTCTCCATCATTGCTTCAAACATGTTGTATTCTAATTAGTCTTCCCAGCAAATGTCTCACTCTGATTTTTCCTGGAGGATGTAAATGTACTAACACAATTTTTTATTTCCGTGTCTTCCAAATAACATTCTCAGTAGTTATGAATAACTTTTTTTTATTATGTTTTAGAAAGTGATAATAACTCTTATATATATGCATACATATGTGTGTGTGTGTGTGTGTGTGTATATGTATATCTATACATGTAAATATATATAGATATATATGTGTATATATATACACATGTATATATGTATATACATACACACATTTATATACATGCATTATGTGTACATGTATATGTGTATGTGTCATTATTATATTAATTTTTGTCATATTATTATAAAGTTATATCTCATATACAATTATATATATATATATATATATATATAGGTTTATCCGACTGAAGCTACCAAACATCAATAGAAAGGATATTAATTTATTATTAGAAACACTAATTTATAAGGTAGTAATATCTAATGTAAAAAAACACATAAGATATCAATATGAAGAATGTTTATCAAGTATGCATGTAACAAGGACACAATGTACTAATAATACCAACTTATATGACAATTTATTTATCCAATTTGTATAGTGTACACATAGAGACCACTGAAGTATAACATGAGACAATGATATATCGATGTGTTGCATATATGAGATGATGAGTGAGACCAACTACAATAGAACACTAAGTGTTAGGTCCAATCAAATAGACATGTTTGAATGTATCACTATGAGAAAATATCTATCCAAATGTATTAATCAAGACCATCAACTTGAGATGTATTCGCATGGAACCAATGTCCACTTTATCAAATGAAATAAAAAATAGCATCAACCCTTTTCATCATACTAAAGTGAACAACCTATTTTGAAAAATACCATCAACATGTATATCTGAACTTGGTTAGAAATATCATTATGAATATATGAATAGACCAATGAAGTATACTAATAAAGTATACCTATCCAAATCATAACATACCACAAGATGTATGGCTTTGTCATCAAGGGAAACAATTAAGAGGGATACATAATCAACTTTATTAAAATATCTTGTTATCTAGAATTTGGTTACTTAGAGTATCATGGCATAAATATTTCTAGTACATGTTTGTTAGAAGTAGGAGATTGTGGCATTACCTATTGAAGATTATTACTCAAGGAGTGTGGGAGATTTGTCATCATTATGTAAATATTTATATGGTTGTCATTGGTGGTAATTCATACCAATTCATATGGAAATCCATAATGATGATCGGTGATAAATAAATTAGTACATTACAATAGGATGATTGGTGATCACAAGAGATGATCAATGAATATAGCATAAAGGTTACAATGTTTAGAGAATTTTTAACTCATCAAGGAAGAAGTCAAATCTAGAGATACAATCATAATGGAAAGTGTGATACTAGAGAGTGAAGGACAAGAGATGCTACATTGGTATTAGTTGGATCAATAGATCAACATAAGGAAAGGGTAAGATGATGCATTGGGAAAGGTAACCCATATTGACTAGCCTAAGTAATAGATAAGTAATCAAGTTTCTAGTTAGTGGGAGTCAATTTAAACCAAATTAAGACATTGAGATATTTAAAATGCTTAAGGAGAATGAAAAAGAAGCTTAAGGTTTGAATGAATGGTTAGGATGGAAAAAGAGAATAGTTATTAAAGAAAGGTTATGCTATGGAATGAGTAATATGTAAGTGAGAAAAAAACATGCTTACAAATTTGAAGTTGAAAAAGAGTGATCAGATAGTTGCGATCAATACATTGAGCAGAGAAGTGCACTCTATAGTCTTAATAGATTAGGGAACTAATTATATCTTACAGGAAAGGAGTGCTACAATCAAATCACTGATTTAGTTATTTTCTAATAGTTATAATAGTTAAATCCTTAAATTGGGTGAACCCTAATAGGTTCTAGTTATAAATCCTTTAATAGGGAAAGCTCTAAAAAATGTTTTGTAAATCCTTTGACAAGGTAGATCCTAGAAGATATTTTTTTACTTCTAATAAGGTAAAAAGTCACTCCTAATAGGGTGAATCCTCAAAAAGGGTAATTTTATGCTCCTAATAGGGAAAATCATTTACAACATTAGTGAGCTTCATGGGTATCATCCATGCCATAGTTTTTACCTTAAAACAAGGGTTTCAACCATACCAAAATTACTATGTCATGTGTAATAAATATGTGGTAGTTTGATATTATTATGTTTTATTTACTGATACCAATTATATGCTTTAATATTTGAAAGTTAATAATTTAGTTTTGTATATTTGGGGTTAAATTTCCAAGTTACCTTTTTGTAATGAGTCACCCCCACCCCCAATACCTAAGAATCCTAACTATGTTACCATTTACTATTTTGTTTTTTAATATTCTCTTATTACAAATCAATCCATAAAGTTGAAAATAAAAATCTAAAGATTGAGGTAATGTATGGAGGTACAATTATCCATTTGGTAAAAGAAATAATTATTTCTATAAATTGTATGGAATGTAGTATTGGATGAAAAGGATATTACAATAGTCCTAATAACAACAAAAAATAGATCTAAAATATCATCAAATGTTTCAAGAGCTTCAAGTACACTCTTCAAAGTTCTTGCAAGATGCTTGGAAACATGATGCAACATTTCAAAGATGAACATTCAAGGTTTAGTATGTAATTTTTCCTAATATATCATTTTGGAATCAACATCATAGAGCCACTAGTTTGCATTCATTTATGAAGAAATTATTTTTAGAAGGTGGGAATTTTATGGCCCTTTTTTGAAAACAAGAGTTACTAAATATAGTAAGTCCCAATCAACCAAAATAGTAAGTCCACTATGGGGAGATACTTTGGTAAAGAGTCTTTCTAAATATTTATAATGTACCATTGTAATTTACATTATTTAATATTTACTTATCATGGAACCAACCCAAAAGAAATTAATGGTAGATTATCATAGTGATAATTATAGTTTGTTTTAGCTAATAATCCAAAGGCGATCAAGATCTATCTATTTTATTTTAAAAGATGAGGTTATTAAGGGTTTCTTTGTCATACATTTGGAGTCTATTTCACATTTTGAGCATTTTATCTTGCTTATTATGGCAAGTTGTTGTTGAATTTCTCCAAAGGTTAATAAAACAATAAAAAGGGATATTCAAGTCTAACAAACCAAGGAGATTGTGGCCCAAAGGTATTGATGTAAGATACTCTAAGGTAAATATCATCCAAAGGTTGTAATAGTGGTAAATTTTCTTTTATTTGTATTATTTTCTATATATTTGTGAGGTGATTTGGGGAATATTTGAGTGTGTAGTTTAGGAGTACACTTTAGATTGATGTTGTTGTGTTCTTAGATTATTATTATTGTTCATAAGAGGATACACTACCATTCTTGGTATTTTTGAGGAATTTGTTTCATGTATTTTTCTACTATGATAAATCTTGATAAGTCTGGAGAAGTTTCAATAGAAGTTGTAGTTATTTCATGTATGTTAGCATACTGAAGAGGTCAAGTTTGTTATTATAATTTGTAATATATATTAATTTGATCATCTTTAAAATAAATTGGACAAAAATAGACATAAAATCATGTTTGTATATTCAAAAAAATATTTTTCATCATTTTATTTCAGTTGGGTTCTAGTTTGTTATGATTTTGGAGGTCATTTCAGTATAATTGATTTGTTTGTTCTTATGTTTGTGCAAATTTGATTTTAAGATTAAAAGAAATAATTTAGTATGATTTTAAATTTTAAGAAGGTACATTACATAATTTTTTCCTTATGATAATTTTTAATTCTAAAATTCAATTCCCATATACATATAAGTGTGTGTATATATAGGAATTGAATTTTAGAATTAAAAATTATCTTAAAGGAAAAATTATGTAATGTACCTTCTTAAAATATAAAATCATACTGATTTATTTCTTTTAATCTTAAAATAAAATAAACACAAACATAAGAATACTCTCTCTCTCTCTCTCTCTCTCTATATATATATATATATATATATATATATATATATATATATATATATATATATATATATATATATATATATATATATATATATATATATATATATATATATATATATATATATATATATATATATATATATATATATATATATATAGAGAGAGAGAGAGAGAGAGAGAGAGAGAGATTCTCTTCTTGTGAATGTCTTATGAGTGTATATATGACGTGAACATTAAAATCTCAATATCCTTTAAATACTATTTTTTAGGATAAAAAACAAAGAGAGATGACTGAAGTATTGGAGAAAACAATTTAGAAACCTAAGAGGACAAAAGATTCAAAGTCAATTTGTTCCCAAGTATAGGTCAAAATAGGTGAGCATACACATCAACTTGGGTTAACTTATACCCGAGGGTATCTTGGGGTCCAAAATTTTGAGGTCTTAGGGGTCATATAATAAGAATTGGGAAAGAAAAAATTAGAATAGGAAATATAACTATTTCGAGCACAAATATATCCATGGACCATAAATTCACTAAAGACATGAGGCAAGTTCTTAAAAAATGAGTAATTATATTTTAAGATGACACATTTGGCCCCCACGTTAGCAAGAGTATGATCCTAACTCATGCTCACAGTAAAGTAGATCAGAAGAAAGAAATAATCTTATCATGACTAGCAAGACAAAGAAACTATCAATCCCCAAAAAATACTTGAGTCTTTTCCAAACCCAAAAGCACAATAAGAGATATCACTGAGAGAGAGAGAGAGAGAGAGTCACAACTTTCCCAATAAAGTTTATGTTCCTTATTGTAGACCACACTAAAAAATACTATTGCAAAGAGGAGATGGCATTGAATGGTCTAGCAAGTGTGTGTGGAATTTAGTAGAGGGCATGAGGTAAAGTCTTAAATAATGGGTTCTTCTATTTTAAGATGATACATTTGGCCCTCACTTTAGTGGGAGTATGAGCCTAACTCATGCTTGTAGTAAAGTAGACCAAAAGCAAGAAATAATCTTATCGTGACCAAAAAGAAAAAAAAATTACTAAGGCCCCAACATACTTGATGTTGGAAGTTTATTGAGAAAATGACATACTAGGGGGAGGGGTAGGGTGAATCATGATCTATAAAACTTTTATCTTTCAAAAACAATTTTACTACATTCACCATATTGACCATCTCATATCTATCTTATGCATAACATAACTTGAAAAATCAAATACTAAAATAATTCTAGCTAAGTATCACATTCATGAGATGTAAACACATTACACAAAAGATTTTGGTAACCCAATAATTCTCCAAGGTGAAGGTAAAACTAGGGTAGGGATGACACCCATAAATCTTCATTACAATAGTAACATAGTCAGCTTTTTAGGACTACAAATTTGATCACATTTGATGATCTACTCTATGAGTGGTCTTCTTTGTTAAAATATTTAAGACTGTTAGGTCTACCTTGATTAAAGGATTTAACACTTACAATGAAGTAAGGACTTTGTTAGGAGATTTACAAAGGTTTGTTAAAACCACTATGTTAAAATATTTTCCCTAATTCAATTTGTCAAATTGATTCAGTACCCAATCCTTCAGTCTACACTTATAATTATTGATTACAAATCTCCTCCTTCCAATCTCTAATCTAATCTCTTATCTAATATGTCTTTTCTCTATCCTTCACTGCTTCATCAGGTCGCTAACTCTATTTTCTTCACAAATTTCTCTTGCAACATTCAAAATTTAACTCCTTTCCATAATTCACACTCTCTT
Source organism: Cupressus sempervirens (assembly GCA_028749045.1). Lineage (NCBI taxonomy): Eukaryota > Viridiplantae > Streptophyta > Pinopsida > Cupressales > Cupressaceae > Cupressus > Cupressus sempervirens. The sequence goes on along the minus strand of CM053789.1, from coordinate 749,894,497 downwards.
CTATGACAAATCACTCCATATATCAAAATAGGGTTTGGATCTTCCTATTTAAAGACATCTATAGAGTCTTCTAGATGCTTCCCTTTTTGCTCCTTCATCTAATTGGTTGTTCATTCCTCATAGGGATCAATGATCCATGATAGAATGCATGATAACCTTTGTAAAAAACTCTATGATTATTAAATGTTATGTTCATCTCGGCTCGAAATGGTTTACCTCAAATTTTGTACCATTCTAGATATTTTGTTCTATCTATGTTACTCAGCACTCACTATATCTAATGCTTGGTTTTATTTGTTCTTCCTATTGTTGATCAACATTATTTTATTGGCTCCTTATTTAGAACTCAACATCTATGTGCTCTATCTGCTTGACATTCACTAGGCTTAGATTATAGTAAAAGTACTTAGCAACCAAAGACTTGCTTGACTCTATAGAGCTCATCTTGTACAGGATTATTTACAAGTCTTTACATGACTCAACATGTATGGAGTAACTAGGTCATAGTGATGATCAACTAACTCTACCTTATTTATGACTGAGTGTTTGACACTTATAGACAAAAAAACTTAGAGATACCAACAATCTCCCCCTTTAACATAAGTGGAAAAAACACTTTATCATGATTACATCTTTACAATACAAAAATAATAGTACTCCCCCTAAGCCAATGACTTGGTTCTTATAGAACTTCAAAACTTGTTTTTACAATAAAGTATACAATACATACTTTACATGACTCAAAATAGTGTAATTGGTAGCTTTGTCATACCTTGTCATCCTTCTATCATTTTGAGCTTTGTATCTATGATTGGTCATTCTATATCTTTGTATCTTTTCTTCATGTCTATCCCCTTGTAGCTCATGATTCCATTCCCTCTTGTATGAATTTTCTATCTATCATTGCATTCCCCCTAGTTTTTGACACTTATGTCTACTGTTGGGATCGAGTAGGTGGAATAAAATCATATTTATTAATGAATGGTTTATGTGTTTGATTGATCATGGCATGAGCATGACCCCATGTGGTTCTTGCTGATTCTAAAACATGAATTTTTATCTCCAAATTGGCTTCTAAGTCAATTAAGCTATTAGCACTTGAAAGATTACAATCTCTTTGAACTAGATTGTTTTCTAAAGTTAGCTCTCATTGCATAACCTCTAAGTGAGGTATCAACATTGACTAGATAGAGATAAGTTTATCCCTCATTTGGCTATTTGTTGTTTGTATGTTGACCAACCTCCCCTTGCAAACACCAATCTGTTATAATGCATTAATCTCAATTCAACTGACTACCTGATTGCTTCATGTCAACTTGAATCCTTTGAATGTTTGCATAAAATTCATTATTAAATCTTGGTATATCAAAATATATATTGTATAGACCTTGTACCTTTTTCACAAGTTTTTCTATGTTTTGTACTAGTGCTTGCAACTCTACTTTTCTTACTGCAATGATAGTATAAACTTTCTCTATTACTCTATTTTAAAATTTCTTCTTAGACTAGGCCATAAGTAATTCATTTGCTTCAATATCCTCCATTTTGACTTTTTCAACAATTTGTACCAACTGATAGATAATGGAGATTTTCTCATCAATGGTCTAAATATCAAAGGCATCAACAATCATGCAACACCTATTTCTATTGTTGTTCTCTTTTTGACACTTCTAGAGTTCGAGTAGGTGAGGGGGTGTCACCACTTAGTCTTTCTTGTATTTCAATGTTGCAAACATCAATAGTAGTACTTAACACTATATTATCTTTTTCTATTTTCCCCTCTTTCTATTCAATCTCCTTATTTCCCTCATCTTGAGGTCCTAAAACATGTGTTCATGCTTGAACTGTAGTGGATGGCTCTACACTTGTTTCCTCTTCTAATTCTTTTAGTTTTGTTTCTCCTTTTTTGGTTCCTCAACTTCCAAGGTTTTCTTTTGTTCATCAACAACTTGTACTTGTAGTTCTCCTTCCTTGGAATAGTCCCTTATTTGTTGCAATACAAGAAAGTCAAGTGTAGTATCATGAATAGGTGATACATTTCCCCATGGTCTTGGCATACTTGAACTTTCTTCATCACTTTGATTGTCTTCAATAGTTATACTGTCCACTTATTTCTCCTATTCAACTCCTCTTATAGTTAGTCCAAAAATGCTTTGCCATAACAATTCATTTTGTTGTACAATCTCAAAATTATTCTCTAAAATCATAAATGTTCTAAATTTAGGAACAAATTAGTTCCTATACTTCTCCAAAAATGTCATCTTTTGCTTATTTTTCAACTTAGGCATAATTTTGGCTAATGTGCCTTCTCTTGTTTTCTTCTCAATTTCTGTTGCCTACTGCCACTTGCTAATCAAGTTTATTGTGCAAATAATTTGGAATCTTCTTTTCTAATTCTATAGATACAAGCTAATTGTTAGCCATTATTTCTATCATGGCCTTCTCTAACTTAGATTTGGCATCATTATTCAATGTCTCATACTTCACATATCTAAATCTTGACAGGCCTTTAGAGTTTTTGATGTTGGTACATACCTCATCAATAGTTCTCAACTTTGTAGGTACAATGACTTGGTGGTGACTAGGTTCATCACACTCAGTCCTCTTTGCATCTTCCTCTTCAATATCTCTCTACTTCACTAGCCTTCTTCTCTTTCGCTGGCCTAAAGTGACTAGCATTCTCATCTTAATTGTACTTGTGCCACTTTTTTTTGTGATCTTTACTACTCCTTTCTTCACTAGTGCCTCGACACTAGCTATTGTTGCTGCCTTGGTCCTTGGTCTTTGTAGTGCAGGAGGAAAGAGGGGCTTGGATATCATCTTCTATGCAACCTTCCTCACCTTAGGCTTAGTGGTTTTCACAATTTTACTCTTCTTGACATGTGGGGTGATAAGTGTTAGTGCTTTACCCTATTTCTCTACACTCTCTTCGTCTTCCTCAACATTGATTTCATTTTCTTTATCTTCTCCAAGACCTTGTGTCAGCATCAAAGTTTCTTTTTACTTTTACCTGTGTGTCTAGTCTACCTTCTAGGTCTTCAATCATTTTCTTTCTTTTCTTATTAGTAGAGGCAATCTTGGTATCTACTATTATTTGAGATTTTATTTCTTCAAATTTTCCAAACGTCTCAACCTTTGCATCAAGTTCTTCCTTTATTAGTACAGTGATGGATGCACTCACATCATCACTCTTACTTTCATAGCCAAAAGGTTTAAGCCAGACTATCCTTGACTTAATTGCTTGTACAAATGTTTTTATCAATATCAATTAAGAAACATACATCATTATAATGCTTCTCAACCAAGGATGTAGGAATCCCTAATATCTTCCTCATATTTTGTTTGAATTCTCCAAAACTTTCTCCCATACTCACTAATCTACCTTGTAGCAGGTTTGTCTTGTTCCTACACAACATTCCCAATAGCTAGAAAATAATTCTGAGTGTAAAATAAAATACACATAATCAATGATCCAAACTTACACATTTAATTATTTGATTTCCTAATTGATGTCAGGTTCTCTACTAGTTGCAACTATTTTAATTTGGTAAAATCATATTCATGATCCTTCATCATAATCTTCTATGCTTGATCAATTGCCATACACAACACACCATTCTATTGACTTGATTGATAAAACTTATGAGAAATTAATCTCATAGTAAACTTGATTAATAGATTAGTGATGTTAGAAATAGACATGCCACATCCATTCTACTTGACTTTGGTGTTCACCTCAATAGCTTTTTTTCTTTGGCATTGCATTATCTTCCTTTTGTTGAATGTTGGGTAACTAGTAATAGCATGAATTATCTTCTTTGTGATCTTAATTGGTCCATTTTCTAGCCATAACTCCATGTCATGAATTCTACTCAACAAAAATTTAATTCATTCAATTTTGAAATTTCATAGAAAATATTGGGCACAAGTTAACCCTTTCCTCTCAACAATTTTAAATGCGTACTTTAATATTCCTTCATCACACAATTTTTTATGTCACATGAATCTCATATTCTCCAACTTCACCAATTTTGCACATGTAACAACTCCTCACACCATGAATCATAATAAATTTAGGTGGTATCAATGATAATGCACCCATTGAATCTCCTTTGATAGAAATTTCAAGAATAACATGAAACTTAGGTGGAGGACAAGTGTCACTCTTCTCCTTCTCCTTGATTCTTCACTATAGATGATGAAGATATAATTTTCTTATGTTTAGGGTTTTGAAACATTACTTTCTAAACAATTTGATACAACTAGAAATTAATACTTGATCACTCTTCCACTTCCAACTTTCTGCCAATTGAACATTTCTTACCTCTTCTCCTTGATTCTTCACTACAGATGATGAAGATACCATTTTTTTGTGTTTAGGGTTTTGAAACTTTACTTTCTAAACAACTTGATACAACTAGAAATTAATACTTGATCACTCTTCCACTTCCAACTTTCTTCCAATTACCTTAAAATCACTTCACTAATTTCTCAAATCACTTTATGCTCTCAAAATCTGAATGTAAGGTGTTTAAAATACCATCAAATTCTTGATATATACCTCCATTCATTCAAGTTAATGTGTCCATAAATTTTATATCCTCTATTAGGTGGAATCTAGTTGTCTTGGTCATTACTAAACTTTTGAACTTGGTCTCCATTATACAGCTTGGTCAATTCCATCTAACTCAACCTATACATCAATTTGACATTTGGAATACTCGATCCATATTGAAATTCTTAGTAATTATAGACAATTTTACTGATGCTCATCACCCAATGTGTAAATGATTATTTTGCATTATTATTTCCATAGATCTATTCTAATGCATCTTTTCTCATGCAAATATGATTTTTTGCACAATTTATGTTAGGAACTAATGTAAGATAAATCATTAAGTATACAATTCCTTACATACCTTTCTTGACCAATTTGAGGTGGTGTGATCACCTTCTCCATTGCATTGGGTGATCTTGACTTCATTTGTTCCACTGCTTTAAGCTTCCACCTTTTTCCTCCAAGTTTGATTCATCACTTTATTTGTTTATTCAACATCTACTTTCCCTTTATCCTTGATGTGATTTTTGTTTTTTATTTTGTTTTTTATTGGTGCTTGGGTCTTGTAGTTCTTATTCACATGTCCAAATTTGTGACAATTAGAACAAACTTTCTTAGGTGCATTGATCTACCTTCTATTTGTCCAGTTAGGTTTTTTCTTGTGATATGCATTCATATACTTTATGTCCAAAATTTTGACAATTTTAGCAATATCCCTCAAATTTAGGTGCAATAAGTGCATTGTTCATTTTTTATCTACACTTATGTATTTGATGTCCTTTCTTCTTACAATAAAAAAATTTACTAGTAAACTTAGGTTTAGAGTTTTGCATACCTTTCTTGCTTCTGCAATTTTTTGTAGTATGTACAAGTTTGCCACAATGATATCATGTAGATTCATCTTTTTATTTTGCATTCGTTAGCTCTCTACTCTTGGATGGTTCTCCTTTTTTAGTAGATGAATATCGCTTCATATGTCCTAATCTAGAAGTACTACCAGATGACCTAAGTGATCTCATTAGTTCTTTAAAGTATCTTAATGCTTCACTCACCTTGTTCATTATTTCTACAAGTTCTTTCTCAGATCTCAACTCATTTCTTAGTAGGTCACTATGTGATCTCATATCTTATATCTCTATCTCTTTCATGTTCAATTCCTTATTTTCAAGCACCAATTGATTCATCATTTCTATCTGAGTGTTTGTAAGCTTTTGCACATCAGATGACTTTTCTTCAAGTCTGATAGCCATTTATCTTTTATCTTCCTCAACCACAACTTTTTCTTCTTCAACTTTCTTCTTTTGTTTGTCACTTCACATAGCCTTATTGACTGGATTTCATGTTCTCTTTTCAATCCTTTGACTTCTTCATTTAGTTTATTGTTCTTCTCCATAGATCTAGATGGTTGCATCACTTTCATTAAAAATTCTAGTGTCAAACATTCCTTGTGTGTCAATTTCTTCATAAAGTGTATCATTCATTTGAATGGCCACATTTTTTCTCTTTCTTAGGGATTCTCCTGATTCATCTATTGCTGCTTCAAGTTCTTGTAGTACGAGATGGATGTTAATCGCTTGATTATCAATAATCTTTCTCAATTTATAAGCCTCCACCTCCAAGATGTAAAATCACAAGCTATTAGACTTCTTTCAAGAGAAGTGATACTCTGATACCAATTGTTGGAAGTTTATTGCGAAATTGAGGTACTGGGGGGGGGGGGGGGGGGGGGGTGAATCAAGATCTATACAACTTTTATCTTTTGTTAGTGAACAGATTTTCCTTCGAGAGAATGTGTGGAAATCCGACCTTGAATGCCCAAGTGAAAGGACAAATCGACACCAATAGTTGGATAGGTTATTATTAGATTAATAACCTTCCTCTGAATTTTATGGGTACAGCTCCCCGTGCAAGATTTATAGTGAATTAAATGTGAGTGCTTTTACCAGAAAGCACGAAAGGATATCTAACATCTACCTGTAAACACAGAGTAGATACAAAACCTAAGAACTAAAGAAAAGAAAGGAGACAAAATAAAATAGATTACACAAAGTTAACCTGTTGTATACTGCATTTCAAAGGATAAAAGTTAAAGAACAATTTCCATTCTCCTAAGGAAAGAAGAATCAAAGCTTCCAGAAGATTCTGATATCAAATGCATACAGAAAATAGCACACCTGATGCACTTAAAGAAAACTGAAAGTTACAGCAACATAACCATCAGTGGAAAGAAAACTACATAGACTCAAAGTTCTAATTTGCAGATTTCTTTCAAACCTCCCTTCTTTAAGATGTAAAAGACTATAAAGGTCCTATTACACATGCAACAAAAAATGAAACCATCTTTCCTACATTACATTTCAAAATCAAAAGCCTCTTTAATCACTAACACAAAGTTTAGCAAATAAAGCTATGTTCTGTATTCCTTTCTCTCAGGATTGAAAAATCTCCCTCTACTGACGGCACACAGTCTATAGCTACTAGAAGAAAAAGTCGAACCAAGAAGATAAAACTATTCTGTCAAAATTTCCTCCTTCCTTGCTTGAAGCCCAAAGTCTACAGTTTTTGGAAGTTGGAAGAATTCGCAATCCCTCCTTGTTTAATGCTTTCATCATTTATAGAATTTGGTGGCTGACTATTCAGTTTCTATAACTGATTTTTGGAAATCTTTTCCGCTTTCCCTTTCTTTTTCTCTCACCCTTTAATACATTCACAAGGTTTAATTTACAATGTAATACTCTATTACCAATTCCTTTTTGCATCGTATTGGTTTCTTTTTGTGCAATAGATAATCAGCTTTGAATTTGTACTCGGGCAAGAAATGGGTAATGACACCTGTTTAAAGGAATCTCTGCATTTTACATATTCACCTCCACGTGTCATTACTTGGCATCATTATCTTTTTCCTCCACTCTATTTTCGGGTTCTTATAGCTTTTATTGGTTCCATATTGGTTAAAAAGTAAGCCTATCCTACCGTATCAGATGTTGTGGAATTCAGTGTCTTCTATGCAATGGGAGAACCTGCGGGTTCCAACACTATTTTTCCATGATGGGAGTGCTCAGCTACCAATTTTATCTGTGAATTCGCATTTTAAATATTTGATTGTTCTTTCAAAACTACTCGGGCTTTTCCAATAGCCATGCAGCTTGGGTTATTCACCATCGACAAAGTAGTGCTTCAATGGTGACAAGCGGATTGCTTGATAGAATGCTTGTTCATTACCCATATCAATTATTATATCTCTGCATAAGGTGGAATGCCATGGGTTGTATTATCTCTTGACAGTCACCTCAAAACCCGTGGCTATCTTTTCATGCTAGTATCTGACTCTCTATTTAGAAAATTATATATTATCCTCTCATCGATTCATGTGAGCTTGTGAGTCACCTTTGATTGTCATCCTGATGCATATGAGTGTGGGTGTATGAATAGGAATCCCTTTACTTTGCTTGGGTTTGAATTGAATTTAATGAGCTCTGTGATTGATTACATAAATCACTTTCTTCAATAACCTATTCAAAGAAACACGTAAGAACATTCACCAAATCCATTTCAAAAGGACATATCCTCAGCCATCCATATTTTAAAGATACCCATACCCGATTACAATTATGAGCTTATATGCCCTTGAGCTGGAGATGATGAGTTTGAAGACAAGTATAAATTGCGACACATGTATGGGCTTGGATTATGGTTCGATACATGCTAGATTGTGAATGGAAATAATCACAATGTTGTTGTTTGTTCTAAAATTGAAGAAGAACCCGTGATGTATCACGACTCCAAACATTTCATCAGACGTGCTATATGTGTTGCCCGAGCTATGTGTATGACCATGCATTCTCTTCAAAACCGTGGACCATGCACTCCATTAGCTCTAAAGACCTTCATGTGCCTCTTCATGGCACCAACTACACAGACCCGAACTCATGTTCTCCCCTTCTAAGCATTATGCCCGATATTCTTTATCGGCATGGAGATTGGGAGCAGTAGTATCACCCATAGAAGCTGCAACAGAATGTGTATCCTCCAATTATTTAACCTTCTTGAGGTACTCAGCACATTGAAATGCATGATGTTGAATAGCTGATGTCACAAGTATATTGGGAGGTTTGGCTTGTGATTTCAAAATCTGCCACTATACATGCAGCCCGGTCATTATTACAAACAAAAACTCTCGCAATAATGGCTTGAATTTGAATCTTAAGTTTTGCACTGTACACTCCATAGGCATTTGACTTTTATGGAAGTATGAGGGAAAGCATACTAGTGAACACTTTTTGTTTCCTTCTTCATATGTGGCAACCAATCAACTCATTGAGCATGGGAATCAAAGATGGAGGATAATCGATACATCCTAAAATAATGACTACCTCTTATAATTTGTATCTATCCTTTTAACTGATAATTTTGAATCCAGTTTTATCAGTAATTTTCCATTTTAAACTAAAACTCTTACTCTAAAAAGCTGACACTTCCTCACATGGGGCTTGAATTCATGTTCCCATTTCAAATTCAACATTTATATCTGAACTCTGCTTCAGCATTTCCACCCCTAAAATTTTGTTAAATCTATGTTTGGATCACAACCTTGAGTTTGCAATATGGGACTTTGAACTTCAAAACTTTGACCCCTAAGCTTGTGGATATTTTTATGTAAAATGAACCATTTATAACTGAAATATCGAGCCATATGTCTGCTTCTTTGATCATTAAAGATTGAGTTGATATACCCAGATAGAACTTGATAAATTTGATGAAGCTTTCTTGCAAAATCTGAATCTGAACTTAATGGTCTCTATACTCCTACATTGGATCATCAAACTTGACGACATTAAGGCTGAATGTTGTTTCTGAATCTACATGTCAAAATACTAAACCACTTTGAACTTCTAAACCACTTCGAACCACTTTGAACTAAAGTTCAAAGTACTTCAAAGTGGTTCAAGCTCTAAGACTGAAAGTTTTAAAATTGAGACCACCTTGGGTACTAACATCTTTCAAATAACTTTACTAGATTTACCATATTGACTATCTCATATCTAGCTTATGCATACCATAACTTGAAAAATAAAATGCTGAAATAAATCTAGCTAAGCATCACATCCATGAAATTTAAACACATAACAAAAAATATTTTGGTAACCCAGAATCCCTCCAAGTTGAAGGTAAAACTAGGGTGGGGATGATATCCATAAATCTTCACCACTGTAGTAAGAAAGTTAGCTAGTTACGACTACAATTTTGATCACTTCTGATGATCTACCCTATGAGGGGTCTACTCCGTTAAAAGCTTTAGGACTATTAGGTCTACCTTGATTAAAGGATTTAAAACTTACAATGAAATAAGGAATCTATTAGGAGATTCACAAAGGTCTGTTAAAAACACTATATTAAGATATTTACCCTAATTCAATCTGTCAAAATTGATTTAGCACTCAATCCTTCAATTTGCACTTATAATTGCTGATTATGGATCTCCTCCTTCCAATCTCAATTTGATCTCTTATCTAATATGTCTTCTCTATGTCATTTACTACTTCATTAGGTCACTCATTCTATTTTATTCACAACTTTCTCTTGCAGCATCCAAAAATTAACTCCTTTGCTTCCTTCACACAATTCACACTCTCTTGTACAATAATTCACTTTTTATATAAAAATAGGGTTTGGATCTGCCTATTTGAAGATATCTATAGAATCTTCTAAATGCTTCCTTTTTTGCCTCTTCATCTGATTGGTTGTTCATTTCTCATAGGGATTGATGTTTTATGTTAGAACACATAAAAAACTTTATAACAAACTCTTCTATGATTAAATATCATGTTCATGTTGTCTCAAAATGGTTTACCTCAAATTTTGTACCATTCTAGACATTTTGTTCTCCCTCTGTTACTCGAAATTCACTATCTTTGATGCTCGGTTATAACTATTCTTCCTATTGTTCTTCGGCCTTAACTTGACTCCTTATGTATAGCTTGACATCTATGTGTTATGTCTTGCTTAGCATTCACTAGGATTAAATTATACTAAAATTACTTAGCAACCAAAGACTTGCTCAACTTCTATAGAGCTTAGCTTGTACATGATTATTTATAAGTATTTACATGACTCAACCTCTATAAAGTAACTCAATTATAGTAATGAATGATTGACAAAAAATAGAGATACCAACACTTGAGTCCTTTCCAAGTCCAAAATCATAATGTGTGTGTGTGTGTGTGTGTGTGTGTGTGTGAGAGAGAGAGAGAGAGAGAGAGAGAGAGAACCACACTAAAAATGAACTCTATAAAGAGGATATGACATTAAATGGTCTAGTAAATGTGTGCCGAATTCTAGTTAATCTATCAAAGGTTCATCCTTAAGGAACTCTTCATCCAAAAAGGGGATTCTGCAATGATGAACCAAGCATAAAGATGTGTGTATCCTAAAGTGATAAAAAAATGTGAAAGTACCAAGATCATGCATCCTATATTCTTTGGTAATCCAAGGAAGGATAAGAAATACAAGGATCAAGACTCATAGACTATTTGTTAGTCTAAAGTGGCATTAAAAAGAGTGAGGATTGGGCCTCCTTGACTATTTGGTAGTTTGAAGAGGGATAAAAATGTGCAAGAGAGAGATCATCATAGTGCATGTATCCACAATGTTAGTGATGTGTATACCCCCATGTTAAAGTGATTAACAATTGCCTCAATGGGAGAAATATCTTTAACATAAAAATACAATCATCCACTAGAGATATTTTCACTATGAAATGGTCCTAGGATAGAATACTTCAAGGGAAATAAACACATGACAAAACATAGAGCACAAGGGGAATCTACTAACTTTGGGGTCAATGTGATAATACACTAATATGTATAATATTATGTCAAATATTAAATTTCATCATTCCTAAAAGCAAGTAGAACTACAACATAATGGAGGAAAAGTAGGTAAGAGCTACAAAGAAGAGTCATTTTGGGTCAACATTATGGAGACTTAAAAGAATCAATGTCACAAGAATCCAAGTGGACTATATAAGGGCATATTTATGAATAATGAAACATGCACAACACAACATATAATGATGTACATAATAAGAGAGATAAAAATAGAAGAATGGTTACGCATGTTGGACCACTTTATTGCCTTACGCCAACATAGCAACAAGGATTATTATAGAAATATAGACATAACATATAACAAGAAACTCATCATGAGGGAAGAATATTAGAATATGAAAATACATAAAGATTTTTGTATAAGAAAAGTTAGTTAAGAATATTGTGTTGCTACTACAATTGATATTGTTAGTCAAGACAATGTTGATATTGTTCAAGGTTAGAAAATCAAGAATTGAAAGGAATGTAGAAGAATTGGATTAGTTGTTATTTTATCATTGATGTCAATCCTATTGACTTATACTAATGTAAGTTTCAAAATCATCTAAAGGATGTGGTGTTGAGAAAAGAGAAGGTCGGTCTATGTTTTGGTTAATAGTTTGTCTTCCTCAATTCTATGGTTTATACCTTGACTTTTAATGTGCCCAATGTTAAATGAAAAAAGAAGGAAACTAACAATAGAATAGGTTAATGTACTAATCTATCAAAGACCCCTGAATTAAAAGGTACAAATCCCTTGAAATGTAAGATTTTCAATGAATTTGTTTTACATTTTTGGGGTATGCTCTTAACCAGAGAGCAGGAGAGGTAGAACTAGATTACTTAAAACTTCAAACAATCTAGGCAACTTTCAAATCTAACTCCTAAAATGAAATCTATTATATCTTATATGGAATATTGAAACCATGCAAGACTATCCACCACAATATGAGAGTAGAGAGAGTGATTAATTTAGAAATTCTTAGATTGGTAGAATAATTGAGATTTGATAATACCCAGATTGTCCCCTTTTCAACTACTTCATTAATCAAATCTTGATCTTCTCATGCAATCTATAAATCACACATGAACTAACATGCAACAAAGGGGAATAAATTAATACTTATACTAAGGAAAATACAACTTACAATCCATTGAGATGAAAGAAATAAATCAAGTTTTATTTGCAATCTTTCAGTTTTAATTTACATCATATTCATCCCAAGTACTATAAAACAACTAAATGAACAACAAAATTAAAATGTAGACTCAAAGTCACACACAGTAGTCGCAACTACAAAGGTTTTCCCACTAAATAATTTGTTGATGTTATTAATTTCACAAAAATTTACATATATAGGCCTCTCTAGAAGAGCTAGTTACATTTGATGATAACATTGTGGAGAATCTCTGAATAGAGGAAGCTAAAAATAGGACTTGATTAGTCATCTTCCATTATAGAGTTTAAGCCTACTATAAAAAATGTTTATAGAAGAGAATTTGAGAAGAGAAGAGAGAGTGGTAGTTGTTTGAGAGAATATCAGAGCATAAAATTTCTTTGGGGTCACAACCTTAGCTCTATATGCTTTCATTGCATCTATTACTTTATCTAGTTCGTTGACACTTGGGATGTTATCAACTTGAATCATCCAGTAGTCATGCATCTCCATCAACTCTTCCACTCTGGCAACCTTTGATTGGAACTTTTTCGATGCTCATCTTAAGATGGAATCTATTGATGAAAGCTCCTAGATCTTTGACACCTAGAAGTTAACTAGATCAATGGCCCAATCAAAAAATGCTAGGAATTTGGCTTTCACTCACTCGATGTCCACCAATTGACTGTTACTAGATACACATGATTCCATATGAAACACCTTTTATGTATTCAAAAATATTTTCAATGACCTTCTACATTAAGTCATGCACATGCTTTAGCTCATTTGTTGATCTTATAGAGATTTCCACTATGAACTCCAATTATTTCTTCCAATGAACCTATGGTTCTTGAACCATTCTAAGGATCCTATGGGCCATGACAATGTTAGTCTTCATATTAATCACCTCTTGTAACAAGGTCAATTGCTCTGTCAGTTTATTTGATGCTTTGTGTATGGTAGTTTCATGACGAAACATTGCTTCCCTTAACTTATCAGTATCTAACAAAAAATTTCCAAGATTCTTAATGAGAGGGAGACCTTGGGCCTTCATTTGATCAATCCATGAGTGACCAACTTGACTGAATTGCCTTTCTTATTGTAGCTTTAAAAGTAAGTTCTTGTTCTCTTTTGCACTTCGATCAAATGTACTTGTAGAAGTGCTCCCAAGTGCAACTCTAATATAGGCCATTAGTTCTTTATTCAAGGCCTTGAGCACCTCTTTCTCTACCCTTAATTTTTCTAGTCTATCCTCTATCTTTTCATTGATTAATTTCCATATATTAACCATGAAATCATGCACAAGAATACCAATATCAACTGTTCTGATTTGAAAGTCATTAGTAGTGAGCTCATGGAGCTTGTCATCTTTCTAAGGTATAGCTATCTCCACTAACATATGGCCAATAGAGGGATCAATGGAAAATGCTACTACATATTTATGCTTCTTCATCTTATTTGATTTTGGTTGAGAAGAAGTATCTTGCGTGATGAGGTCCTTGGATGGGGCAACTTCCTCATATCTTTTCTTTTTTAGTTCAATGGTCTCTTCCAACCATGAATTGGATGAGAGGACATTAATCACTAACTGAATAGATAAAGGATTGAAGAGCTTCATTTCCTCTAGGAGAGTCTCCTTGCTCTAAGTGGTAGTAGAAAAAGTAGCCACTTTAGTAACTAAGAGGGCCACACTATCATCATGTTGGGATGAATCTTGCTCTTGACCATCCATAGGATTGGTGTCACCATCAAGATTGAAGACTTGAATAGGGAAGGAAGGCTTGGCCACTAATTTCTCTTGCTCCTTCTCTTTATCCTTCCCCTTATCCCCAACTTTTCATGTGTCTAGGAGAGATCCTCCTGCACAAGTAGGGGTAATCTGGACATTCTTTGGTAGGGGTTGATCTCCACCCTGACCAATGCACTGGGCTAGGTTTGCTGATGCTAAAGTGGTAATAGTGGTGGAGGTAGTTCCAGTTGCCTAAGTAGTTTCAAAAGCTACACCACTAGTAGAGCCTATACTTCCCATTCTTCTCTTTCTCACCCTAGTCCACTCCACCCATTTTTCTATCCTTTTGATGATCCCATGCATTAGGAACTACATTATATCAATAATAGTACCTTCAGGTAGGGTTGACAGAATGGGAGTTCCCTTGATCTGCTTAAAGGATGAGAGATGCATATAGGAGGCATTATTTGAAATATTAGAAACATTAATAAAGTCATTATATCACTTAATTTCATCAATTGTTATCCTACACCAATACTTCTTCCTGGTTTGGTATTCATAATGACATCCAACCCAATAAACTTCAATGTATGGAACATGTTAGTGAGCATATGCCATCTTCAAATGATCTCTTATGAAATTAATTGGGTCATATTAAGGTTGTAGTACCTCATAATCAACCAATTTGATCTTGCTCTCAAAACTTTTAACTAGATTCTAGGCATCAAATCTAGAAGCATAGGAATAGGGTCTAGCTACTATTGGGAAGGAAATTTTGGCTATTCTTTAGATTAGAACATAAGGTGTTCACTTCTACTATTTGTTGATATAGTTCAACTTGAGAAAAACCTTGTCTTTAGGGTACCTAGGAAGCATTTTGGGAAACCCATCAAAAGCACCAATCCATAGGTAGAAGAAGCTCAAGAATTGGATGAAAGAGAATCCATCTTGGGCTATATCCAAAATAGCTTCTGGTGAAAATATTTTCTCAAGGCAGCCTTGCAATTCCTGACACAATCTCATAGTGAAGGCATTGTTCACTTTCAAATACTCTTTGAAGCTCCTTTGTAGCTGAAGGTGTGGGTAGAACTCATACACCCTCATATTCTCATCATAGTCTTCGATTCTGGAAAAACTTGACCAAAAGTAATGTGTGGCTAAGGAATATATTAAATATGAGGACATATAGAATTTCTTGAATGCCTTAGCTAAATTTAACCATGAGGAAAGCTCATCACATATGATTTTGGCCTAGTCAATCAACAGTCCTTTGGCACATATGGCATGCCCCAAGAAGAAGTGATGTTCAATGAAATCCAAAATTTCTTCCTTTCCTTTCAATATCAATAGTAGTGCTAGGATGTCAATGATTTCTCTTTTCAAATTGGTTTCGAAAAGAGTTTTCATCATTTTTCTCTTCTTTGAACAAGGTATTTTAGAACCACGTTCTCTACATATTCACTCTTCTCAAAGTCTTCTTTTCATTAAACATAGATGCAAAGAACCTGAAATCAATATTGTATTATTCTTCCTTTACTAGAACACCAAATGCAAATTTCATCAAGGCCTTATTTATCGAGAGAAGGATAGACTGATCAGGAAGAAGAATTTGCTTTATTTTTAGATTATATCTCTTGATACACTCTTGTACTTTTTTTAGAGCTTGCATAGCCATGGGAAATCCAACAACTTCAACTAATCCATTTTTCTTCAATTTTTGGGTGATTGGGTGGACAAGCTAAGAATTAAGGCTTCTGTGGAGATCACCTAAGTCATAGAATTTGAATTAAGTATCAGTGAGATCTTTTAATTCGCTTTCCAAGCATAGGAGTTGATCATAACTAACTGCTTTGATTTCCATTTTCTTATGATTTCAAAGAGGGGGAAATTGTTGTATAAATAGTCATTACAACAATGGGGAAGAAAGTTTCAGGCAATTATGATCAAATAGATGCCAAAATCTGAATGTTGGTGCCACAAAAACAAAATTAAACACAAACAATGATCATAACAGTAGGATTTGCAATAAGTTTGATAATCAATGACTATTAAATACTTTCTATTTCTATATGTATAAGGATTCAAAAATCTAAAAATGATATTACTCTCTTAAAGTGATATAGTAGTGTGGAAAACCACTTACCGAACCAAGGGATTTTAGTTTAGTGGAAATTCCCTTATTTACTTCAGAATTTGGAACAAGGATTCACATGATAAGTCTTTATGTCTGGAGGAGAAAGCATAGATCTATTTTTCTACAAGCTTATCTTTCCTTTGATTTCAGATCATAGTGCGAGCAATAATCCTTCCATATCTTAGGCACTTAATTTTCTTAATCTCCACATTGAGAAATTGAACACTTGATCTTCTTTATATTGGGAATGTACATTTACTACGAAGTTTACCATAAGCATCTTTCGAGCATCTCCATGGAATATTCTCATACTATACTTGCATAGTTCTTTATCTTTCTAGTCTTTCAGAGAAGTAGCCTTTTATATTTTCGAAGGATGGAAAACTTCTCTAAGACCAACACTTTCTAGGGGAAGAACCACTTTGAAGCATTTTCCCTTGTTTTGGTTGGTTACCTTGTGTATCCTCGAGATGAAATTTTGAGCATGGATTCACCATCACAGGATCATATTTATTCCTTTTCAGCATCATGCCTAGGTCCTATTGATGCATAAAATATTTGAATAAAGCATGTGCCATGTTGGATTTGGAATAGAACCAAATAGTTTCATTTCCATTGAGTGAGCAATAGAAATTTTGTAGACATGTTTATTTGTACAAAAATGGATTTGACCTTAGAACTTTGGCTCAAGATTTTCTTAGCTATGACTTTCACTCTTCTAGAACTTCTCTTCATAAGTCAATCAGGTGTATATGTGAATACTATCATGACTCCGATCTTTAGGTTCCTACTTGATGAAGTTTGCCAAGGTAGATAGCTAGCTAGATGATTTAGAATCTAAAGGAAATGAGAATTTTGGAGTAAGAGAAATGTCACAGAAATAAGGATTCGCTTCTCATTAGGAAGATGCTCAAACCATAGCCCAACTAAACTGAAATCACCTAAGCCCCTAATGCATTGGAATGACAAGAATCCCACATGGAAAAATAAGGAAACATGAAGCAAGGGAGACCCAGAAAAGACACAAAGTGGGAGTCTTGGAAACTTTATGAGAAGTGAGTCGCCTTGGGGCTATCTCAACAAGAAACTAGACAAAATTACAATGAATGCCAACAACTACAAACTTGAGAGGGATAGACTAAAAGTTGGCAATAGTTGGCTCTGATTGGGGACTTAGGCATTGCAAATATCTAAGAAGGGGCCAAAAATCTCTAGTTTCACACACCCAAAATGGCTCACTATAGTGGGCAAAAAATAAGCAAGGCACACTATGGAAAGAAATACTAGCTTAGGAAAGTAGTAAAACAAATAAAGGAAGTAGAAATAAAAGCCTACCTAGACTAACTCTAACTTTAGGTGTTGCCTACTTTTAATTGTGAATTTGAAAAAGCTTTAGGTCTTGGCCATTATAAGACAATGGAATAATCTCTCTAGTGGGATAGGCTAGAAGGAACGAGTTATTCTGATTTACTTACATAACTCTAAAAGGACCTTTCCAAAGAGAGTCAAACTTATGATGCATTCCTTTGGGTTCATGTCTCTTATCCCATAACATGACCAAATTGCATACCATGAATTTCCTTGGCCTAGCTTTCTCACTAAAGAAACTCTTCACATGCTTTTGATGCTCTATAATGTGGTCAACCTGTTTCTCACATTCTTCTTCCAACTTAGTGAGGTTCATGATTTTCTTTTCTAAACTATTATGAAATACTGGGTTCTTAATAACTTGTTATAGTTTGTAGATGGATAGTTCCAATGTTAGGGGAAGGATAGCTTCAACTCCATATACAAGCTCATTTGGGGAAATTTTGATGGCCTTCTTAGGTGTCACTCTATCCACCCAAAGAGCTTCATGTGGCCTCTTGTACCAATCCTTCTAATTCTCAGAGACCAACTTCTTCATGATGTTAATCAATTTTTTTTTGCTTTATTCCACCTAACCATTCCCTTAAGGAAAGTAGTTTGAGGAATGACTGAAGTGGATGCTGTTATTATAAAAAAACTCTATAATCTCCATAGAAGAAAAATAGATAGCATTATCCATGACAAGCTTTAGTGGTGCCCCAAATCTCGTTAGGATGCTTTCTTTGACAAACTCATAGACAATCTTAGATGTGGTTCTCTTAGTGGGGTTAGCTTCCACTTGTTTAGTAAAGTAGTCTATAGAAGTTATAATGTATAAGTGACCAACAAAGGAAGGGGGATTATTTGGACCAATGAAGTTGATTCTTGACTATTGAAAGGGGCCTTCTATTACTAATGGCTTTAGTAGCAGGGTGGCTAACTAATGTTTACTAGAGAACATCTTACATTTGTCATACTTGGCCACCCACTTATAAGCATCTTTGAACATATTAGGCTAGTAGAAGCACTACCTCATAATCTTATAAGTTGTCACTATAGAAGAAAAATGTCCACCACAGACCTTATTATGGAATGTCTAAAGAAATCTCTCCTATTGAGTTTTATCCACACATCTCAAGAAGGTTGCATTGATTTCCCTTTTATATGATTGATTATCATAAGTGACATACTTGTTGGATTTAGTTCTGAGACCTCTTCTCTACTTATATGCCAGTCTATTAGGACATTCTTTTAAGTAAGGAAATAAGCAATATTTGAAAACCAAGGATCTTGGAGGCTTACCATTAGCGCTCTTGAGGTTCCTTCCTCTTGAGAAGACTCCTAATTTTCTGCAATTACTCTACATAAGTCATTTCATCATACCAAATTTTTTGGTTTCAAATCAATATCATACTCTTGGACTTTGGCTATCTGGGCTCCTCTAGTATTACATCCTATCTCTTGTTGGATCAAGATACTCTTGATAATTGATTCAAGTACATACATAAAATAATGTGAATGTAAGACATAAAAATTGAAATTCTTAAGTGCTCTTACTACTTTTTACACATGCTTTTCCATCTAAGAATATCGTAATTCATGCTCCTTGAGAGGGGTGATCATGAAAATAATAGGTGCTTGAATATCCTCCCTATTTTCCTACATAAATATGGCAGATAATGTATGGGATAGTGGATAATAGTACAATATGAATTCTTTGGTATAATCTAGGTGAACTATGATAGGAGCTTTAGCTATGGCATCCTTGATTTGATCAAAATATTTCCTTCCAGAATCATTCTAAATACTTGACTACCCTTCATCATGTCAACATTGCACTTAGTAATTTTGTAGAAATTAGGAAAAAAGAGTCTCAAGAAATTCATGTGTCCAAAGAAGTGCTTGATTCTAGATTTTCTTGCCAATAAATTCAACTATTGGAAAATTTTGACAATCTCATGATCAATCTTGATACCTTCTTGAGAAACTTTGTGACCAAGAAATCTACCTTCTGTGACACAGGAGATGAATTTCTTGGAGTTAAGGGAGACTCCATGTTCCCTACATCTCCTTAGTACTTTCTCTAAGTCCTTCAAATGACTTTCTCTATTCTTGCAGAAGATTGTTAGATCATCTAAATATATAACAATGATCTTATCCTTGAGATAAGTGAAAGATGAATTTATGGCTGTTTGAAAGGTAGCTCTAGAATTAATCAACCCAAAAGGCATTCTATTATAGGAAAAAAATCTCCAGGGGGTGGTGAACACTATTTTAAATTGATCATGTGGATCTACTTCAATTTGATTGAAGCTTGAGAAATCATCCAACATGGAAATCATTTCAGAGCTATCCACTATCTATAGTAGATGATCAATGTTAGGTAGAGTGTAATTTTCTTTTAGAGAGGTCTAGTTTAAATTTCTAAATTCAACACAAATTCTGATTTCCTCACTCTTTTTCTAGATGGGGACAATGTTAGCTATCCAAGTTGAATGGTGTATATGATATATGATCCTTTCTTCTAGCATCTTGTGGACTTCTCTAAAGATCGCATCTAAGATTATTGGGTTATAATTGCGTTGCTTCTATCTAAAAGGGGTTGCTTCAAGCTTAAGGGAAATCTTGTGTTTAAACTTGCCATTACTGAAAGTTTTCAAATCCTCATATCACATGCAAATACATCTTGGTATTCAACAATTAGGCCTTTCATCCTATTCCTCTCTTCATTTGAGAAAATACTACCAATATTAATCATCTTAGGTTTGGACTTAGAGCCTATATTCATCCCCTCAAACTCTCTACAAGTTCCACCTTTCCTACTCCTTTCCTTTCTGATATATGCACCATGTCTATCAAACAACTTTTCTAGAGAAATGAGGTGTCTAGGAATTTTTTTTACCTTTAAGTTACTCAACACCAAGCTCCAAATCTTTTTTTCTTTTAGGGGAAAACTCTCAGCAAGAATTTTCACTTCCTTCAAAGTATTAGTCTTTGAAAGGTTCAGACCCTTCTAGAAAACATTGGATTTGTTTAGTACTGGTGAAGACTTATCATTATTTAGCACTATTAGGTATATTAGGTCTGAAGAGAACTTCAACCTTGTATTGATTATCTTTGAATTCTAGATGCAAAAGAAAAAGAGAAGAGGAGGAAACTAACATATTTTCCCTTGCATTTTGTTTCCTAGGAATGACTTGTATTGAAAAAGGCATCAAGGTCTTCAATTTCATCCTAGACCCTGTTCATGTAGTTTCACAGTCTTATTTTCTTCATGGTATATTATCCTCAAAATTTCTTTACTATGAGCTTTGCATCTCCTTGGACTTTTAGGATTTTCATCCCTCTTTGCTTCATAATAGTGACACCCAATAATAATGATTCATATTTTGTAGTATTATTTGTGTTCTTGAATTGTAGCTTATATGCTAGTTGTGTCAATTCTCCATTAGGGGAAACGAGCACCATGCCTACTCTAGATCCAATAGTAGCACAACTACCATCAAATTCTAAGGTCCAAATCTTTTGATCATCAGGAGGATCTGATTTTTTTTTGAAGTGTTGAAGTTAGAGAACATCATATAGTTCCCAAACTCCATTTCTTAATATAAAATTTGAGCCTTGAAATCATCAGATTTCATGATAATAATTTAGCCTTCTCCTTTGGTTCTAGCTTGATCCTTTTATTACCAACATGGATTATGGTATGAGACCAATCTAGTTTAATTTCTCCACCCATATCTCTACAAAAGCTCCTACTCAAAATCTTACCATAACTACCAAGGATATCATCTACCAAGATGGTTAATTTCATTCTTTTTGGAGGATGTGCAGCTAAGGCTACTTGTGCATCTTTTACTTGACCTAATAGGGGAACTTTTTTTTGCATCCATGGAATAACAACATCCAAAGGTCTTGGTTAGAGGTAAGCCTAGGGTGCAAGCAATAGTAGAAGGCATAAAATTATTAGAGGCTCTCGAGTCAATTATATAATTACTTAGTTTGTGACCATTTACATATAAGGACATGTAAAATGGATCGAGTTTTTGGCCAGGAGAGGTAGATAAAATTGAGGAATCTTCTCCTTTGAATATCATAGGTAGGATTGGTTCTTCATTAGTGAGAGGCCTATTACTGAAGTGAGGTTGGTCATTGCTAATAATAGTATTGACTTTAAGGTGAGTTTTACAATTAGCTTCACCTTAGCAATAATCTACTAGTTTTTGCAATGCAGCAAGGTGAGTTTTCAAGTAATCAATGGTAGAAACTTGGATATGAGTATCTTTAAAATATTTAATGATATCAAATGAGGGATGACGCTTACCATTTGGCTCAATTTTTTCTTGTTCTTTCCTCCAAGAAGAGGAAGTAAATTCACTAGCTTTAGTCGGTGAAGAGCCAAGAGCTATATTTTGAGTAAGAACTAAGTTCATCAGATTTTTATCTCTTTGAATTCTCATTTCTATAGTCATTTGTACTCCATTCAATGTGGTAAAGCAATCACTTCATAAGTTTGAATCTAATTCATACTCCAAAAAAAATGTTCCAGAGTCACCATGGGGAGTAGAATCATCTTCACTTTCAAGATATTCCACTATTAGGTCATTACTAGCATAGAGTTGCTTGTATCTATTCATCTGTAGAAAAGAGTCACCATCATGATCTTCTCTTAAGTGACATATGCACACATTTTCTTCTTGGGAGCTACCTCTATGACAAGCTTTTGTTGAGCGAATGGTAATTATAAGGGTTTCCCTTTATGTTGCCTTCTAGGGATGTCCTGGTAAGGTTGCTAGAAAGAAGGAACTATTTTACCCATTTTCCTTTTCATAACAATCAACTTGTTTGATAATTTATGAAGCATTGCTTCTGTGTTATTTTTTGTACCAACAATAGAGTTTGTCAAAGTTATACTCTGAAGCTCTCTCTTCCATTTTCTAGCTACTATCAGGTCATCCTCCAACTCTATCACCAAGGTTTGACTAGCTTGAAGATTAGCCACATGTGCTCTTCTAATTTTAAAATTGATATCTAGAGGCATCAAACTAATGAAAAATATCTTTTAGTTATCTATGAGTGGCCTACTCACAACAGGAATCTGATTGACCAATTTGTTGAACCTTGCAATGAAATATCTCATGGGAATACTAGGTTCCTTTTTTAATTTGTGTGAGTTAAGACAACAGAGTATGTTCATATTTTGTACTCTTATAGCACACCTCAAATAAATTCCACATGTTGTTCTAGGTCATAATGTATCCCACCAGGAGATGTTGAAAACAATTAGCTACGTTTTCAACAAGAGTCTCTACAAATATCCTTATCACTACATCTCCATGCCAAGGAAAAACAATGTTGTATGTTGTAAAGAAAGAAGCAATGTGCTCATTAGTAGAAACTTTCCCATCGCCATTGAATTTTGGGAAGTTCTTGTGGGAAGCTCTTGGTATTAGTAGCAAGCCAGAGGGGACCAATTTCATTGCCCCAAGGTACAACCATTGAAGCGGGAAGGATTACTAGTATTGGCTAGAAGGTGGCAACAATAGGGGGTACCACTTTTTGTAAGGTGAAGGCATTACACAATCATGGGATCTAAGTATAGAAGATAGGAGGGGAAGAAGAATGACTTCATCTATAGGAATTAGGAAGGAGGGATAGAAATAGAGCTCCATAGATACCTTGAAACACTAGATCTCATGAGAAGGTCCTCCCTCTTCTTAGAGGATCTTATAATATTTGCAAATCATCTTTCTTTAATTCTTAAAACACTGGGTCAACTTTCCCTTTACCACAAGCACTTCTATTATACTTGGGATCTAGGGTGAATTGACTTAGTTTACAATGGGTGTGCTTGTCTCAATCTTCTTTGTGACAACACACCTTCCCAATGCTCAACATTGGCTTCCTCTCTCTCTAGTACAAAGTTAACTCTTTGATACTAATCAAGGGATTTTTTATTTTTCTAGGAAAGTGTATTCAATTGGTTTATTACATCTTCTTGTTCATCTTGGAAGTCAAGGTTGGCTTGCACTCATAGGAATTGATCCTCATGAGACAACACCATTTTTCCTCATGAGCTAATAGGCATGATTCAATAAATTGAGATGGATCTCTAAGTTATCCCATTAAAGCCATAGACAAACTCACCAAGAAAAACTTAGGAAAAGCAAGGATATCACCAATAGGGTTGCCAAAAACTATTGGTTAATAGTCTATCTTCCTTAATTCTATGGTTTATACCTTGACTCTTAATGTGCCCAATGGTAAATGGAAAACAAAGCAACTAACAATTGAATGGGTTAGTGTAGTAATCTATCAAAGACCCCTAAATTGAAAGGTACAAATCCCTTGAAATGCAAGATTTGCAATGAATATTTTTAAGTTTTTGGGCTATGCTCTTAACCAGAGAGCAGAAGATGTAGAACCAGATTGCTTAAAGCTTCAAACAATCTAGGCAACTTTCAAATCTAACTCTTAAGGTGCAATCTATTCTATCTTAGATGGAATATTGAAACCATGCAAGGCTACCTATAGTAGTATGATATGAGAGAGAGTGATTAATTTAGTAATGCCTAGATTGATAGAATAATTGAGATTCAACAATACCCAAATTGTCCCCTATTCAACTACTTCGTTAATCAAATCTTGAGCTTCTCATGCAATAAAGTAATACTTATATTGAGGAAAATAAAGCTTACAATCCACTAAGCTGAAATTGTTAGAAATATTATGACAAACTAAGTTACTGAGAGGGGAGGGGTGAATCAGTAGCTTCTAAAACTTTTATCCCAATTAGCAATTAATCCTTTATATGAATTTTGATCTAACTTGCATGAGAAATTGAAAAAACATGAAGGCATACATAACACTTTGACACAAGATTTGGTGATCCAGAAACCTTCCAAATAGAAAGTAAAACTGGGGTGGGGATGATACCCACAAGCTTTATTTTTGGAGTATAAAGTTGTCTTGTTAAGGCTTGCATTGATCACTTATGATGATCTTCCTTATTAGGAGCAATAAGGACTACTAAGTCTACCTTGTGAAAGGATTTACAAACATACAATAAAGTATGCACTCGGTAAAGAGATTTGCATAAGACTATTAGGTCTACCTTGTTAAAGGATTTGACTGATCCACCTGTTAGGATGAAATAGTAGCTAATCTCTGATCTATAACTTGGTTTGCTAAATGAGATTCCTCCAAGTGTACAAATCACCTTGCTATGATAGATGAATCTTTTCTGCTCCTTATATTGTTGTAGCCTTTGTAATTCACTCTTCTACTCTTCTATGATGATTACATTGCTTCATTTTTTATTCCATACATTCATTGGATGTGATATAATACATTACATATGTATCAATCCTATTACATAATTGCAAATTCGGCCATAATACAAGTTTACGTAAACTATTACAAAGTCAACAAAAGTGTAGAAACTCAGGCTCTAAAGATGGACTTGGTGAGGTTTTGATACTCATCATCCATTGTCACTACTCGGCATCATCATGCACTTGGTAGATGTAGAAGCTTGGTCTAAACTAATCACTTCCAAGTAGTCTTGAACTTGGTCTACACTGGTGACTCGGTGAATACTGTAAAACTTGGCATATAAACTAAATCACTTGGTTAACACTGCATAGCTTGATAAACACTAGTAAACTTGGCATACACTATAATGCTCAGTTTATACTACTGATCTTCAACTTTTTAGTAACTACTCAGTTCAAACTAAAAAATCTTTCCATAGGACTCAGTAGCAACTATAGGACTTAGTAGCAACTATAAGACTCAGTAGCAATTGAAATGCTTGGTTAACAATGTTAACTATACAATATGCTCGGTTTGAATTTATAATTTGAATAAGTGTATGTCACTAATAAAAAAATGACTAGAATGTCAATAGAAATAAATAAAACAAAGTTTTATTGCAATCTTTCATATGTCATTTACAACATATTCATCTCAAGTACTATACATCCAATAAATGAACAACAAAGTTAAAATGTAGACTCAAAGTCAAACATAGTAGTCTCATCTATAGGGGTTTTCCCACCAAATAATTTTTCAATCTTATTAATTCCACAAAAAGTTACATATATAGGCCTCTCTAGAAGAGCCAATTACATTAGATGATTATGTTGTAGAGAATCTCCGAATGAAAGAAGCTAAAAATAGGACTTGACTAGTCATCATCTATTACATAGTTTAAGCCTACTACCAAAAATGGTTGCAAAAGAGAATTTGAGAAGAGAAGAGAGAGTGACAATTGTTTGAGAGATCAATATGCTCAGTTTGAATTCACAATTTGAATAAGTGTATGTCACTAATAAAAAACATGATTGGAATGCCAAATTCCAACTAGAATATCACTTCATAATGAGGATCAATTACAACTCATAAAGTTTCATAATAGAAACATTATTGACCATGAACAATCCCAGAATATAGTGCATGCTAAATTTGTGCATTGCATACAATAGGAAGCATTGACTTTCTTTGTAAAGATTCTGCAATCATAGTTGGCTTTGATGACTCTCGTGCTAGTATGTTGGTCCTTTGAATATCCATGTTCAACTCTTGCAAGACAATCAATGCACACACATCCAACCATATACATATATATATATCCACATCATCAATATTAGGAAAATATGTTAGTCTTAATTATCACTCTTGTAAACCTATGGCTATAGGAGGTAACTACTCAAAACATAGTTTAGGAGAGAAAGCATCCATTAACATGTATAACTATTATATTCACCATTCTTGTCCATGAAACTAAGAAGATTTAATGTCTTTATAGATATCCACATTCCATCTTATGTTCACACAAATATATAATCATATACATAGAAACCATAAGTTCATATGTTTAAAACCATAAATGTATGTCTATGTGCAATCAAATATCTTAGAAAGAGGATAAAAAGTGGGGAGAAAGATGGCTAATTTAGGAGTCCATCATTCCCCCTAACTGAACTATTGCTGGTCCCCAGCAATCATAAAATTCCAAACCTTGGCACAAACCCTCAAATCATTAGCTATTCTCTGACCTAGCTCATCATGAATATAATTAAAGTATCCACAAGTCTCTTTGAGTCTTTCCAAACAATAGACTTTAGAGGCCATGTCATAATCAATTGCACTATCATTCATTGCCAATAAAGGCTAAAGGAAGAGTTGAGGCTGAAACCTTAATGGAACCCAATAGTTAAGGAGTGTCCTACCCAACATAGTATACCAGGGAACTCTCCTTGTGGAAAGGGTTAGATTCTAAGGTGAGTGAGGTTCCATTCTCTTTAGATCCTATGACATCCTTATCCACCTCTACTTGGAGGCATTAATTGCTACAACAACATCCCAAGAGGAATGTTGGTCCCAATTTGCAAAGGCTTGTTCTCTCACTGGATGGATATTATTGGCTCCACTAGTGTTTGCTATGACAAAGATCTAGTCAAAATATGTTCTTTTGGAGTGTTGTACCTTAGGCCTCATCATTAAAGGAACTAGCATTTCTCTCTCCCTGTATCGTGCAATGTGGTGTTCATGACTTATCTCATTCTACATCCATGGCATAACTACTCAGAATTGAACATCTCCTATGTAGAGGAGTGAATTCCACTCTGTCTCATCAAGAAGTGCCAAGTTATGCAAGTATAATTCACACAAAAAATTCTTCAAAGTCATTGGAGTAGATTGAAAGGGATAGTCCCATTCATGGGGAATTAATATAGATGGATTAAGGCCTTCTACAATCCTTCTTAATTTGAAATTAACAAGTTTCTCTTGAAGGAATATTGCACGCACTGGTGAGGGTGGTTTGCATTCCATCAACTGTGGAATTAACGGGCAGTAATCTAATCAATTCTTTGTTTCAATACCTTAATCTCATATGATTTTTGCTCCAATTGAGAAATTTTCTCACTATTGATTCATTTCAATTTTTCTTTTTCTAAATTCCATTGTTTCTTTTCCCATAACAACTATTGGTATAGATTTATTCCTTCTACAAGAGGTGTAGACAAATTTACTTGGGGTAAAAGTTCTTGATTGATTATGTGCACCCATCCAAAGGGAAAGTGAGCAATTTTAACTATTTATTTAGGTGCAAAGGACTTACCCTTCCACACAAAAATTATCCTGATTGAATTGGTTTCTTCACTAACATCAACTGCCACCTTAGCTAGTATTTGTAACTTTTCCTGACTACCCTACTAGGGTACTTCTTTAGCGATTTCAATCCCAAAGTTAGGCATTTCCTCTGAGTTTATACTAACATTTGGTTGGTTGGAATTATTTACATATTCCTTTATATCTTTAGAGTCTTCAAAGTCTTGATCACTATCTATCAATATGTAGTTAACCCCAAGGATAACCTCTATTTCTAGACTTTACTCTTGCATTATTGTGTCACTAGTTGCAGGTTGATTATTCAATTCCTTAGAAGAGGAATTGTTCAAAGGTTCATTTCCTATAGATTCAAAAGAATCAATGTTAACAACAGGAATAGATGTCTTAGTATCTTTCTCAAAAAGTCTTTTACTTCACCTTATAGGGAGTGTGGAAAAGCTCGAAGGCTCTTCTATTTCTTTTTCTTCTTAATGACCCCCTCCTATACCACTGCTTCAGGAGGTTTTTCAACATTGTCTTCCCTAGGGTTCTCAGAATTCTCTTCAGGAGGATTTTCAAAATGTTCTTCGAGAGGGTTTTTAGAATGTTCTTTCCTAGGGGAATGTAGGGTTTCTTCCATATTATCAGAATTGTCACTAGGCTAAGGTTCTAATGTTTCATCTTTTAGTTTTATTATTTTACCCTTACCCCTCCTTGATCATTCTCAACTCTTTGAACAGAAGATGTTTGTTCTCTCCTACTAACACAATGACCTCTAGGGCCAAATATTTTAGGTTCAACCTCATTCATCTACAAAAATTCTTCCCATGTCCCAACCTTTTTTCTATTCAATTCCTTTTGCACCATTAATTTTATTAGGCAATGGTGTGAAATGGATTGGTTGCTTCCTGACTGGACTAACAAAGACTTCTTTTTCACAATATTAAATAAGAAATTAGGAAGATTTACTGGTCGATCATCATGGCAGAGATGACTGAGAATTTTAAAGTGCAAATCATGCAGGTATTTGTAGCATCCCTCACAGGTGAAGTACTAAATAATAAATGTGGTTGGTTGAATGAACTCCAGGGGCAAAGATAATCACCTAGTTCCTTGATTCTTGTTGATATCCAATTAAGGATCACCATGCAAAGTGAATTGTGCCCATGTTGATTGTAGGTCAAAATCTTTCACCCATGGTTCATCTTCCTGAGGCAACCCTATCACGTCAACAACTGCATCTTCTATGAACTCAACTTTCAAACCTTTAACTTCTAAAACCCCACCTTTTGAGGTGGACATAAATTGAAAAGAAAATTCCTCATTAAACCCCTTAAGGTTTAAACAATAATACAGCCATGCTCTCCTTCTAAACATTTCATAGGTGGGTGCATCATTTAACAAAACTGTGTGGTCCACTAGTTCATGCCTTTGGATGTCACCTCCCATTGCCTTTCTCAAAAAAATTTATAACTTGTAGAATATAATTCTCATAGAATTGAGTGATGACAAGTCATAGACCTTAATGAATTACAAAAAAAATGCTACAAAAGAAGATGGTGTACAAATTGCAACTTGATTCATAAAATTAAAGATTTATTTGCACAAAATCTAATGATATGAGTTTTACATAACATCTCATAAAAGCTCACATGTCCTAAGGCTACCACCCTAAACATGTCACAACATATCATTAAAAATTGAGATAATCTTTTAATATCTTTAATTCATATTGATTGTGATGACGCAATCACAAAAGGATAGGTCATCATGTCATGTCCTAGACAAATTTTGAAAATAGAATAGTTCCCCCCACCCCAACTAAGTAATGGCATGGGTTCTACCAAGCGAGGTTAAGCAAGAGTGAAAAATTAAAATGATAGAAAATCTTAAAAATTAATCAATAGGAATAATAAATGTACAAGTATATGTGGCACTAACATGAAGGCGCTGCAGAAAGAGTTTTCCAAAAACTACAATGATATATGTGAAGTGATGGGATGGGGTGGATGGGTGGAAAAGAGAGAAGCTGAGATGAAAAATTATTATAGAGAAAGTATTCTATGAAATGTGAAATATTTATTATGGTGGTCTTGAATGGAATTAGAAATCAGTAGAATCATGGGTGGAAGACCTAGATTCTTTGGCTATAGGAATTAATGCTTCAACTGTGCTCTGGAAGTGCTTAAGGAACTCATCACAGCTTATAGGTTTGTGGTAAAGTTACAAATGATGCAATTTGAATTGAATAGGATCTATTGTTGAAAGTTGTACAACAATATTGTCAAATACTAATATAATCTCATAAAGCCCAAGCCATCTGGTATGAAATTTCCCTAGTGTATGTTAGTATCATGCAGTGCCCAATCTTCAATAGAAAATTTCTTATCACAAATGAAATTATCATGCCACTTTTTCTGTTGTTGTTGTATCAACTCTATATTGTGTAGAGTAGACTTCCTATATTCATCCAACCCATTTAATTGCAATAACTGGTCTTGTTGTGCTTTGGTGATATCTATATCTAGATATTTTATGTTTGAACTCAATTGACATAAAGGTAGATTTTCTATATATAAACTCAAATGGAGTAAACCCTGTGGTGGTTTTCCATGTGGTACAATAGCCCATATGGCTTCAGGAAGGCAAGTAGCCCAATCATTTTTATGCACAACTACTATTTTAGTGAGAATAGATTGTATCTCCTAGTTTGTAATTTTAGCTTGACCATTGGCCTAAAGGTGATAGGGTAAAGAATTTCCATGATGCACCATGTATTTCTACATCAACTCAGTGATGAGGTTAGATGTGAATTGTGCCCCTTGATCTGTGATAATCTCCCTTTGTACTCCAAATCTAGTGAATATGCATTCATAAAGAAACTCAACAACCTTGTGATCTCTAGGATGTCTCATAGCTTTGGATTCAACCTATTTTTTTTCATAATCTATACATACTAAGATGTAATACTTTCCATGAGAAGAGGGCTCAATAGGTCCAACAAAGTTAATATCCCACTTGTCAAAAGGTGTGACAACTACCTGTAGTTGTAGATTCATTTCATCAGTCTTTGTGGGGCGTCCCATACATTGACACCTATTACAATGTTGAGTATGCTTTGTTGCATCCTTATGCAAAGTAGGCCAGTAGTACCTAGTTGTCAAGATTTTATAGGCTATCCTCTTTGTGGCATAGTGTCCTCCACATGTCTCATCATGGCATGCCCAAAGGATGTCATAAGTTTCATCTTCTTGAATAAATCTCCTTGTGACCTAGTCTGGTCCTATATAAAACATAAATCTAAGATTCAAGAGAAGTTAAAACTCTTCTCAACTAATAGATGACACTATTTAGGAGAAAAGTGATGTGGAGTTCTCCCTATAGCAAGGTAGTTTGTTAAGTTTGCATACCATGGGTTAAAAGAATCAATAGAAAATAAGTGCTCATTAGGAAAACTATCTTCAATTACTATAGGATCATCTAGCACTTGTAGTCATGACAAGAAATCAGCCACTACATTAGCCTTGCCTAGTTTGTCTAAGATCTTTACATCAAACTCCTGCATGAGGAGTAACCAGCATGCTAGTCTACTACCAATGGTAGGTTTATTCATTAAGTATTTGTTGGGGAATGATTAGTATACACAAATACTTCATACCTTGTAATGCAATGCCTAAATTTGTTTAGTACATAAACAACTACTAACAACTCTTTTTCAGTAACAATATTATTCAATTCTGCTTCTTATACATTTTTACTAATATAGTAGATTGCATGTTCAATAATGCCTTCCTTTTGTCCCAGAATTGCTCCAATAGCATAATTAGATGTATCTGTATGGATATGGAATGGAAGCTTCCAATCAGGTTCTTTGAGTATAGGTGTTGTTGTTAGAGCATCCTTATAGTTTTGGAATGATGCTTCACATTCTTCTGTCCATGCAAATTCAACTTCTTTCTTCAAAAAATTGTACAATGGTGTTTGAGTTGGCTAAAATATTTTATGAACCTTCTATAGTAACTAGCATGGCCGAGGAAACTTTTGACATCCTTCTGCTTAGCTGGTGTGGGAAGTGTTTTTATAACTACAATTTTTGCAGGATCAACTTGAATTCCAAAAGATGAAAGATAATGTCCCAAGACTACTCCTTCCTCCACCATCATGTATCACTTTTCATTGTTAAGAGAGAGATTATAATCTTGAAATATATTAAGAATATTTTCTAAGTTAGCTTGTGCTCCTTTAAATGTTGTTCCATGACTTATAAATTCATCCATGTAGATTTCAAGACAATCAGTGTAATTTTAGAAAAAATACCCAACACTACTCTCTGGAAAGTAGCAAGGGCATTACATAATCCAAATGAAAAGACTAAATAAGAAAAGGTTCCCCAAGGATAGGTAAATGTTGTTTTGTCTTGATCTTCTAGTGATATTTGTATCTAATTACACCCACTGAAGCCATCTAGGAATGAGAAGTACTTTTTACCCACCAGATTATCAAGCACTTGGTCAATGAAAGGTAGTGGAAAGTGATCCTTCTTAGTGGCTTTGTTAAGTTCTCTGTAGTCAACAAAAGCTCTCCACTTTGAAAGTGATCCTTCTTAGTGGCTTTGTTAAGTTCTCTATAGTCAACACAAGCTCTCCACTTTCCTCCTTTCTTTGGAACAATTACAAGAGGAGAAATCTATTGACTATCAAAGATAGGATAAATAAAACCTACACTAAGAAAATTTTGCAACTCGGTCTTGACTATGTCTCTCAAAGCAGGGTTTATTTTTCTTTGATATTTCCTTATTGGCTTTTATTCTAGTTGTATATATATTCTATGAGTAGAACATTTTGGATCTAGGCCTATCATGTCAGTGTAATCCCATGCAAAGGCTCATTGGCTATCTTGTAAAAGCTTGAGAAGACTGGACATCTGAGACTCAGTGAGGTTTTTATTAATATTTAGTTCCTTTCCTAGAGCAATTTCAACTCTCTTAAATTTTTCTAACATCAACACTTCTACTATGGATGGAGACTTTATCTCATGAGGTAGCAAAGTGTGAAGGTAATTAGGTGCTCCAAAAGATTGAGATGTGGTTTGCTTGGGTAGTATTGTTTGAAGGGAACAATTTTGATCATCACAAGATGACTCCTCAAAACCATACTGGTCAATAAGGATTGCTACAAAATTTTCATCTTCTTCTTGGGGTACCATGAACAAATTTCTCTTAATGACCATAAGTTTTTACATAAAGCTTACTTCATGAGCAGCATCTCCTAAGTCGGGCCAGACAACTTCATCAAGTTCACTTTGGAGTTTTGCTAGAGAATACAAAGTTAACTTCTTGGTATTTATTCCATCTAAAATGGTCATCTTTCTTGAATGGTATGCAATGCAAGCATCGATTGTGGCTAACCAAGGCTTTCCTAGGATTAATGGTTAACCCCCAAGAGTGGCTTTGGGTGACTGTAAAATCTAAAGGATACTCTAAAGAATCTAGAATAACAACAATATCCTCAACCATACCATCAGGCTTGATTGTAGAATTATCAACTAATTGCAATATTGTTGGTGTTTCTTGCAAACCAATGATACTAAGCTTCAACAGAACTTCTCTAGTCATAACATTAATTGATGCTCCCAAGTAAATTAAAACATTATGAATGTGGGTACCATTAATCAAGATGGTTACAAATAGACTTCCTAGGTCTAAATACTTAGGCATGACAACTTTACTTAGCATGAGATTAGAGAGCTAGCCTAAGATATGGATAGTATTAGGGTCTTTCTTTTTCCTTCCAGGCTTCTTTCATTACTTTGGTATAGACATGAATTTCTTTAAGTGCATCCAACAAGGGAATTTGTACTATCATTTGTTTGAGCTGATCAATCAAATTAATGGCAACAGGATTTTCTTTTGGAGGAACAACGTAAGACAATCTTTGTAGATAAGGAGGATTCTTAGGCACTGGTGCAGTTTGAGAAACAGGTGGAATATTAATAGGTTGGCTCATAGGTATGTCCTCAATATTGACAACTTCAATTATTATTGGCTGTTTGGGTGCAGGCAGTGTAGTTCCTAATCTAAGATGGATATCATTTATATGCAAGGTATAGACCTACTACTTATTATTAGGATTTGAAGTTGGCTAAGCTAGAAGCTATGTTGGTTTTTGAGGAGTACTATTTGCTATAGGAGGTGGTGGCATAATATCTTGCTACTAAGGTGGAGGCATTAGTTGTGGTTACCAATTACCCTGAGGTGGCCATTGATTATTCTATTGCAGCTAATGATAGGAGTTATATTATTTTTGGTATAGGTTAAATGGTGGTTGTTGTTGATAGGCTTGGTTATAGTATGGTTGTTGATTGGACCGATTGTGATTCCAATTCTGACCTTGAAGAGAAAAATTTTGGAGGTTTTGGTTTGGCCAATAGCTACTATTATTATTACCAAAATTATTTAGTGTGTTTGAAGGCATGCATTGTCTTTGAGCCCATGGACCCTTTGAGAAACATAGAAAATGTCTCCATTCTCCTTATCTATAGCTTTGAACTCAGTGGGTGTTGAGTTAATGTCCACAGATGCAACCATCTTAAATTTACAATTTTTTTCTATCTCTCTATAATGAGAATAGAACTCAATAAGCACAACATCTGACTCTCCCTTCTTCCTCCTTGCTTGCATACTATCCAACTAAGTGGTGACATCATTAATGATGTCCTACTTGAAATTAGATAGTAGATTAGACAACTCCATTTTAGATACTCTAGAACCTCTGATGGACTTATGTGGTAGGTTTCTAAGTCCCTTATCATTCTTCAAACTGGCCCTTGATTAATTTTCACATATATTCTTTATGTCAACCCATGCTTTTTGTGTGATATCACCTCTTGCCATTAGGTCTAGAGCCTCAACACTTCCATCATTCACACCTTTTAAGAAAAAGTGCTTCTAAGATGCCTCATTTAGCTAGTGTTGAGGATCACTCTGTAGATTAAACATGAATCTGGATACATAATCCTCCAATGTTTTTTCCTCCTTCTGAGACATTTTAAAAATGTCATCACCTTTCAAATCTTAACCTCTATAGTACTCTTTGTACTTTGTAAGAAACATTGTATGCATGACATCCCAAAATGCTACAACATTAGCACCCAACCCCATGAACCATCTCAAGGTAGCTTCTTTTAGAGTTGATGGGAATAACTTCAACTTGTGGGCATCAGTGGTATAGTCATAACTCTAGCAAAGAATATCAAATTCAAAGAGAAAGGTCTCAAGGTCTTCTTTTAGGAGGCCATAATATTTGGGAAGTGCAGTAGTAGATATATTTTTAAGATTCTGGTTGCCTTACTGTTGAGGTATAGGAAAAGGAAAGGGAGCTTGAGAAACCATTATGGGAGGAGGACCTTGTGGTGGTAGCTAATATATAACAAGATCAAGTGGATTATCTTGATATTTAGGTTCAGCAAATAGGTCATTCAAATGCAGTGATTCTTTAGATGATGACAAGGATATGTGTTCCTGAGCATTAGCAAATGGATTTTCAAGGGGTTCTTATTCTTCGTTCTCACTTTGTGGTTCTTCAAATTGAGGATTATAAAAATCAAATGGTTCTCCTTGATAGTTATATGGAAGAAATTTTTCGAGGTGATATCTTCTTCTATGCATAAAAGTTCTTACTGAAGTACTAAATTAAAACTAAGACTACAACTACAAGGATAAGTTTGAATTAACAACATCCCTGGCAACCGTGCGAAAAATGCTTTCCCAAACAATGGTATCAAAAAACCAAAGTAATGAACTACTTAATTTAGGACTAGACACCCCAAATGATTCCTAATGCACTATTTAGTCTCATTTTATTATCGACCATGGATGTAAACTTGGAATGGCATTTGCAAAGTATATGCTTCAAACCTCCTCTTCTAAGCCTATTTAAGGAATTTAAATGCTTATGATTTAGGAAAACTAAACTAAAATTGACAAGAAAATGTATTCTAATCAAAGTAGGAAATTACAATTAGGAACTACTCCAATTGATTGTTCTATAGGAACAAGCTACTAATTCTAGTATCAGTGGTTGTAGGAACAACAGAGTTCTAAAACATATAAATGAATAGGAAATGAACTCTACACTAACAAAGAAATTCACTCATCATGTGGGCACCCCTTGAATGAGTGAATGGAAATTACAATCAAGATGAAATTTGTAAACTCAAACTGAACATTCTATTCATACATAAAAATGATTACACTTGATCGAAATAGTATGCAAGAGTTCTCTATTAAAAACTAGCTTGTTCGACTAACTCCAAAAGAGTCACAATAGTTGATTATTTAAAAGGAAAACTACTACTAACTTCCTAAACCTATAATCAATTCATAATGAGGATCAGTTAAAACTCATAAAGTTTCATAATAGAAACATTATTGACCATGAACAATCCTAGAATATAGTGCACACTAAATCTATGCATTGCATGCAACAGGAAACATTGACTTGCTTTAATGACTCTCACGCTAGTATGCAGGTCCTTTGAATATCCAAGATAATTAATGCATACACATCCAACCATATAAATATATATCCACATCATCAATATTAGTAAAATATGATAATCTTAATTATCACTCTTGCAAACATATGGCTACAGGAGGTAACTACCCAAAATATAGCTTAGAAGAGAAAGCATCCATTAACATGTATAACTATTATATTCACCATTCTTGTCCATGAAATTAGGTAGATATTATGTCTTTAGATATATCCACATTCTATCTTATGTTCACACACATATAGAATTATATACATAGAAACCATAAGTTCATATGCTTAAAACCATAAATGTATGTCTATGTGCAATCAAATGTCTTAGAAAAAGGATAAAAAGTGGTGAGAAAGATGGCTAATTTAGGATCCCATCACTTGCTCTAAGTGTTAGTGGAGAAGTAGTCACTTTAGAAACTAAGAGGGCTAAGGTATCATCATGATGGGATGCATCTTTCTTTTGACCATCCATGGGATTGGTGTCACCATTGAGATTGATGATTTGAATGGGGGAGGAAGGCTTGGCTGTTGATTTCTCTTGCTCCTACTCTTTATCCTTCCCCTTATCCCCAAATTTTCCTATGTTTGGGAGAGATCATCCTCCACAAGTAGGGGTAATCTAGACATTCTTCTCCAAAGGTTGATCTTTGCCTTGACCTATGGACTAGGTTGGGCCTACTAATTTTGAAGTGGCAACAGTGGTGGAGATAGTTATAGTTGACTAAGAAATTCCAAAAGCTACTCCACCAAGAGCTTATACTTCTTATTCTTTTCTTACTTACCCTAGTCCGCTCCACCCATTTATCCATCCTTGTGATGATCCCATGCATTAGGACCTCCATTGTATCAATAATAAGAGCTTCAAGCAGGATTGACAAAATGTGAATTCCCTTGATCTGCTCGAAGGATGAGGATATATATAGGAGCCATTTTTTGTGATATCAAAAACATCAACAAAGTCATTATATAACTTAATTTTATCAATTGTTATCCTGGACCAACACCTCTCCTAGTTTAGTATCCATCATGACATCCAACCCAATAATCATGAATGTTTGGAACATGTTTGTGAGCATATCCTAGCTTCAAATGATCTCTCACAAAATTCATTGAGTCATATTGAGGCTTGAGTACTTCATAATCAACTATTTTGATCTTTCTCTCAAAACTGTCAATTAGATTCTAGGCATCAGATCTAGAAGCACAGGAATAGGGTCCAACTACTATTGGGAAGGTAATTTTGGCTATTTTCTTTACATTAAGAACATAAAGTCTTCACTTGTAGTATTTTTTGACATAGTTCAAAAAGAGCAACCTTATCCTTAGGGTACCTAGGGAGCCTTTTGGAAAACCCATCAAAATCATCAATCCATAGGTAGGAGAAGCTTGGGAATTGGATGAAAGAGCATCCAAACTAGGCTATAGCTGAAATAGCTTATGGTGAAAATCTTCGGTCGGGACAGCCTTGCAATTCTCAACACAATCTCATAGTGAAGGCATCATTCACTTGCACATACTCTTTAAAGCTCCTCTATAGCTAAAGGTGAGGGTAGAACTCATACACCCTCATATTCTCATCATAGTCTTTGATCTTGGGAAGACCCGACCATAGGTGATGCATGACTAAGACATATATTAAATATGAGGACATATAGAATTGCTTGAATGCCTTAGTTGAATTTGACCATGATGCAAGCTCATCACATATGATTTCATCCTAGTCAATTGATAGTCCTTCGGCACATATGGCTTGCATGAAGAAGAATTGATGTTCAATGAAATCTAGAATTTCTTCAGTTCCTTTCAATCTTAGCACTAGTGCTAGGATGTTGACAATTTCTCTTTTCAAATTGGTTTTGAAAAGAGTTTTTGACATTTTTCTCTTCTTTGAACGAGGTTTTTGGAACCAAGTTCTCTGCATATCCTTTCTTGGAAGAGTCTTATTTTTCATTAAACATAGATGTAGAGGACCTAAAATCAATATTACAGTATTCTTCCTTTATTGGCATGCCAAAGGAAGATTGCATCAAGGTCTTATTTATCAAGAGATAGATAGAATAATCAGGATGTGGGATTTTCTTTGTTTTTGGATTATATCTCTTGATACACTCTCTTACTAGTTCTAGAGCCTACACACCCATGAGAAATCTAGCAACTTCCACCAATCTATTTTCCTTAAATTTTTGGTTGATCGGGTGGACGTGCTAAGAATTAAGCCTTTTGTAGAGATCGTCTAATTTGTAGTATTTGAATGAAGTATTAACAAGATCTTTCAATTCACTTTCCAAGCCTAGGAGTTGATCATAACCTACTGCTCTAATTTCCATTTGCTTATGATTTCAAAGAGGGGACAATGTTTGTATAAATAGCCATTAAAGTAATTAGGAAGCAAGTTTGACGCAATTCTAATCAAATAGATGCTCAAATCCAAACATTGGTGCCACAAGAGAAAAATTAAACACAACCAACCATTATAACAGTAGTATTTGCAATAAATTTGGTAATTAATGGCTATTTAAAATTTTCTATTTCTATATGTATAGGGATTCATAAATCCAAAAACCATATTACTCTATTAAAGTGCTATAGTAGCATGAAAAGCCACTTATCGAAACAAGGGATTTTAGTTTAGTGGATATTCCCTTATTTACATCAAAATTTGAAGCAAGGATTCACATGATAATTCTTTATATAAGGAGGAGAAAGCATAGATCCATTTTTCTATAACCTTATCTTTCCTTTGATTCAAGATCATAGTGTGAGCAAAAATCCTTCGATATCTTAGGCACTTCAATTTCTTATTCTCCGCATTAAGCAATTGAATGCTTGATCTTGTTTATACCAAGAATGCACCTTTATGGTTGACTTTATCAGAAGCATTTTTCTAGCATTTTTGTGGAATACTCTCAAACAATACTTGCATAGTTCTTTATCTTTCTAGTTTTTTAGAGAAGTCACCTTTTATATTTTTGAAGGACAAAAAACTCCTCTTAGACCAACACTTTTTGAGGGAATGAGAAATTTAAATAATTTTCCCTCATTTTAGTTAGTTACCTTGTATATCCTTGAGATGAAATTTTGAGCATAGATTCACCATCACATGCTCAAATTTATTCCTTTTCAACATCATGCCTTGGTCCCATTGATGCATCTTGCCACATTTTAGTCCTACCCTTGTAAAACTTTAATTCATTGGTATTTAAGTGAATTTGTCTCCAGGTGTGATGTCTAAGCATCCTTTAGGTTACTTACTTCTCATCTTTCTTAAGTACCTCACTTTATTTTCTGGATCTCCCTTACATTACCTTTACCTAATATTTTTGTGTGGGTATTTTATTTTTTTAGTGTGCAAGGGGTCTAGATGACCTAGGTATGGTCAAGATGTATTCTGGCATCCTCATGATAAGAAGTAGGTCATCTATGTTTCACCATCTACTATCTTGCCTCAACATCCTTTTTCCTACAAATTTTGAGCAATCAAAATAGCTTTCCTAATTGGTGAACTTAATCAAGTGCATATCTGAGGGATGAAGTCATGGAAATGATTTAGAAGTTGTGTCCATGATTATGTCATGATGGAAGTACCCATGAAGTTGCAGATCAAAGTCAAGAAGAAGGCCATTCATATTGAAGGGATAAAATTATGCCTTCAGAATGAAAAGAGTATATCTATGAGTTTTTCACTACACAATAATGAAAGTAAAAGAGTTTTGTTCCACTTCTGAACCCACAGTGATTTATGTGAAATCCAAGCCTTTACATACAAGAAGTAAAGGCACGATGTTGAATGAATTGTCTTGAGCTCTTAATTAGTGAGGCATGCTTGAGATCTAACTTTGAGGCCATTAGATTTAAAGTGAAAGAATGAAGTGTTGTTAGCTGGGAAATGTTGTTGATGAAGGGGTTTTTTCATCCCCAGGTAATGAAAAAGGCCACTTCTTTGAAAGCTTTAAAAATAGAATGACAACTAAAAAAATTAGTGGTGAGAATGTAATCTCGATATAAAGGAAAGGAAGTGTTAAATGCTTAAGGTAGAAATTTTAAGAATGAAGTACGCAAGCTAACAAAGGATCACTCCTTGTGCTACAATTTTGAATAGAAGGAAAGTGGATTTGCAGAAAAGATAAGTTTCTCTTTCTACCCTATGGAACTTAAAGACGTGTTTTGTTGAGTGATTTTTAGTATTATCACTTTACTCTTAGTAAAGTAATAGATCTTCTAGAAATACAATTTTTTATGAGCAAATGAATGAAAAGTTTAAATAGTCATTGATCATTGAATTAAATGCAAATCCTAACATTATAATCATTGGCCAAACTCAATTTCATTCATGTGGCACCAACATTCTAATTTCTATATCTATTTCATCAGAATTGCTTGCAATTAATTTCTTCAAGTGTATTAAAATGACTATTTATTGAGAACTATATCCTATGTAATCAGAGCTATTAATTAATGATAAATTAATAGGCTTGGAAAGTGAATTGAAAGAGCTAACTAATGCATCATTTAAAAGCTACAATTTGGGTGATCTCCATAGGAGACTCAATCCTCAGCCAATTCACCCTATCATTCAAAAGCTTAAAGAAGGTGGACTAGTCAAGGCAGCTAGTTTTCCAATGGTAGTGCATGCACTAGAGCTTGTGAGGGAATGTATGAAGAGATACAACCAAAAAACAAAACAATTTTTTTTCCCTGACCAATCCATCCTCATCTCGATCAACAAGGCACTAATGTAGTCTGTGCTTGGAATTCTCATGAAAGAGGAGTGTTGTGATGTTGATTTCAGCTCTTCCACATCTATGTTCAATGAGAAGAAGACCCTCAGATGGGAAGACATGCAGAGGACATGATTCCAAACTACTCACTCAAAGAAGAGAAAAATGCCGAAGACCCTGTTTGACAAAAATTTCGAAAGGGAGATAGTGGATATTCTTGTTGTACTTATCAAACTAAAAGGAAAAGAGGAGAGCTTAGAGTTTATCAAGCACCATTTCTTCCTAGTACAAGCTATATGTTCTTAGGATATGTAGATTGATTGGGTGCAGATTATTTGCAATGATCTCGCCTCATAGTTGAATTTAACCAGAGGATTTAAGTAATTTTACATGTTCTCCTATCTAATTTATGCTTTGACTTCTCACCACTTATGGTCCAGACTTCCTAGCATCTAGAACTATGATGAGCACACTAGAGTATATGATTTCTATCTACATTTACAACTATAAAGAAGTTTCAAGGAGTATGTGGCCATAAATGATGCCTTTACAATGAGGCTATGTTGGGATCTATAAGGATACCCTAAATAGAGATTCTCACTAGAAGAAATCTCATCTATTAGCCAATTTGGATGCTCATTCATCT
This sequence comes from Cupressus sempervirens, assembly GCA_028749045.1. Lineage (NCBI taxonomy): Eukaryota > Viridiplantae > Streptophyta > Pinopsida > Cupressales > Cupressaceae > Cupressus > Cupressus sempervirens. The sequence goes on along the minus strand of CM053789.1, from coordinate 749,852,680 downwards.
AGTTTTTGAGTTTCTCTTACTTTAGAAAGGTGCTTATGATGTTTTTCACAAGAGACTTCCATGATATCCATAAGACAAGGTGGTTCTAGTAGAATTATGTTGATAGATTCTTGAATTTTACACCTTGCATTCTAATGTAAAGAAAATAGTCAAGATTCCCTTCTTGATAGTGGTTGGACCTTATTCATATGCTTCCAAATTTGATAGTCAGAATTTGGTGAAGAGTTTCAAGAATAAGATCAAATTGGTAGACTATGAGGTACTCAAGCTTCAATATGAACTAGTCAACTTTGTACGGGATCACTTGAAGTTGGGATATGCCTACAAGCATGTTATGGATATTGAGGACTTCTGGTCTGGGTGTCTCAATTAATACTAGACTTGAGAGAAATTTTGTTCATGACTAACAATTAATGAGATTAAGTTATATAATGACTCTATTTATTTTTATGACCTTGCAGATCATGGAGCCTACATGCATCCCACATCCTATGCGAAGGTCAAAGGCACCCCAATTTTTTGTACCTCATTTATAGGTCCTATCATAAAAACTATGGAGGTTCTTATGCATGGAATAATTAAAAGAATAGATAAGTGGGTGGAGTGAACCCAAGTGAGAAAGAAGAGGATAAAAACATTGGTTTTATTCGACTATAGAAGCAACCACCACAACTACTACTTTAGTAAATGTAGGCCCATAACAATCTATTGGTTAAGGTGGAGACTAAGCTCCAAAGAATAATGTTCCAATTACTTCTACCTATGGAGTTGGCTCTCTTCTAGACACTAGGAAAATTGGGGAGAAGGAGGGAGATAAGGACAAGGAGAAAGAACAAGAAAAATAAGTGGCCAAGCCTACTTCTCCTATCCAAATCATCAATTTGGATAGTGACACCAACCCCATGGATGGCCAAGAGCAAGACACATCTTAGCAAGGGGATACCTTGGCCTTCTTAGTGACTAAGGTCATTGCCTTCCCTATTGCTTCCCAAAGCAAGAAAATTCCCTTGATACTAAGGAAGCCATTTGATCCTATTGTCCTATAGTCAGATATCAATGTGTTCTCTACTGAGCCATGGCTTGAAGAGACCATTGATAAGAAGAAGAGGAGATATGAAGAAGTAACTCCATCAAAGTAATTGATCAAAAAAGACACCACTTCTCAGCCATTTAAGAAGACTAAGAAGAAAAAGAAAATTGTTGTATTAACCACTGGTTCAACTACTAGCCACATATTGGTAGAGATTGTCGAGCCACAAAAGGAAGGTAGATTCTATGAGCTTTCCAAAGATGTCTTCTAGATCAAAATGGTGGATCTTGGCATCCCAATTTACAACTCTATGGTGAACACGTGGAAGTCCACCAATGAGAAGATTGAAGATAAGTTGGAAGAGATTAGAGAAGAGAAGGAGCTCCTGAAGGCCTCAAACATAAAATTGATGTAATACATCAGGTTTGCACTTGGGAACACTTCATCAAGAAAATTTGACCCGAATGTAGAGGAGAACAATAAGCTACTCCTAAAGCTACAATAAGAAAGGCAATTTAGGTAGGTTGTTTGAGCATGGGTAGACCATATGAAGGCTCAAGGTTCATCATTAATTGATAATTTGGGAGGTCTAGTGTTAGATTCTTACAAGCTAAAGGAGGAAACTTCCAATCATTAGACCACCATACAAAAGGTTGCAAATGGACTAATAGAGTAGTTAGCCCTACTGCAAGAGGTTATTGACATGAAGACTAATGCTACCATTATCCATGGGATCCTCAAGACAAGCAAGGAGTCATTGTTTCACTAGAAACAATCCTTGGAATTTATTATAGAGAGCTCTATGAGGTCTACAAATGGGCTCAAGGATATACATGACCTAGTGCAAAATGTCATCAAGAAATTAATTTAATATCTAAAGATATTGCATACAAAGTCTTTTGTGTCTGCTAATGGTAAGCTTGTGGATATTGAGAGGATGAATTCAAAGTTCTTCACATTTATTGATGAAGTTATTGACCCACTCAACTTCCAAATATCCAATATTTAAGAACTCTCAATAGCCAACCCAATCATAAGGAGAGAATTAGAGAAGTTCCAGTCAAGGGTCACCATAATGGATCAATTGACTAAGATGCATGACTACTAGATGATTCTAGCTAACAACATAATCATTCCAAATGTCAATGAATTGGATAAAGTAACTAATGCCATTAAATCTTATAAAGACAAAGTAGTTACTTCTAAGAAGGCATGATGTTTTGATGTTCTTGTAGACATCTATCACTCTCTCTCTTCTTTATTTTGTAGCCATTCATGGTATTTTGTCATTCTCTGTAATGGACAATGATTCAAGCTTGTCCTATTTTTAATCTATTCTATTTAGAGATGTTGTATAGATGCAATCATTTAGTGTAATCAGCCATTTTTAGAAGGCCTATAAATGTAACCTTTTGAAAAGTTAATATAAGATCAACAAAAATTACAATTGAGCAAACTCCTATAGCTAGGACTATTGTGTGTGACTCTAAGTTCAATTTTAATTATGTTGTTCTTTTTTTTTTGGTATAGTATGTGTAATAAATGTGTTGTTGAAAATTGAATGAATACAAATGAACTTGGATTTATTTCCTTCACTCATCATATTGTATGCTTTACTTTCTTCAGCATAAGCATCCTTTCATTATTATTTTTGTACTCCATAGTATATGTGTTTAGTGTAGTTCATTGCATAAGGAGATTGGAAACTATTTGGAGTGGCTAAAATACAGATAATTTGAGTATTGTCAAAACATCAATTAACTGTGCAATTAAGGAATTACCCATTTTGTCATCTTTTCTTTCTCTCATGTTGTAGTAGTTGTATATGCATTTTTCCATTTCTTACATTTAGGTTGGAATAGATTTCATGCTATGAGTTAGTCCCCCTTTCACTTTCCTAGTTTCTTTAAAGTGTTGAGCAACATGGTCTTTGGCTCTTCTGCTCTCTGGTTAAGAGCATGCCCCAAAACCCAAAAAGAAAATCCATTGAAAATATTGCATATAAAAGGGACCTATGCCTTTCAATTTAAGGGTCTATGATAGATAACTACACTGGCCCATTCTATTGTTAACTTCTTTGTCCTCCACAAGCCATTATGCAATTTAAAGAGTCAATGTATCAACCAAAAAGATAAGGAAGACAAATTGTCAATCAATAATTTTTGGTGACTTTGCTAGGGAATATAACTCATATGTCCTAAGTTCTCTTAGTAAGTTTGTCTATGTCTTTACTAAGAAACTTAGAGCTTATCTTTGTGGAACTCAATTCATTGAATGATGTATAAAAACTCATAAGAAGAAATGGTGTTTCCTCACGAAGGAAAAATCCTATTAGTAAAACCTAACCTTAGTTTCCATGAAAAACAAGAGGACATAATAAATCAATTGAATACCCTTGCCTAGAAAAGCTCAAAGTCCCTTGATCAATATAGAAGATTAAGCTTCACCCTTGAAAGAGAAGAGACCAATGTTGAATATTGGGTGGGAGTGTTATGGGAAAGAAGATTAAGATATGTGCACCTATTATGAACTAGGATAAATTCACCCTGGATCCTAAATATACCCACAGTGCTTGTGGTAAAGGTAAAGTTGACCCTATGTTCAAAGAATTGCAAAAATATGAGTTTTTCATATTGGAAGATCCTCTAAGAAGAGGGAGAGCCTATTGACAAAATCTAGTATTTTAGGGTATCCATGGAGCTCTTTTTCCACCACCCCATCATATCTCCTAGATATACAATCATTTCTCTTCTCCTCCTATTGTTTACACTCAAATACCATAATTGTGTAATGCCCTCACTCTTCATGGAGTAGTTTCCCCTATTGCTGTCATTTTTCATGCCATACCAGTAATCCTCCCCACCTCAATGGTTGTTCCTTGGGGTAATGTTATTGGTCCTCTATGACTTGCTGCCAATAATGACCTACCAAGAGCTTCTCAAAATAATTTTCCCAAATTCAATGGTAAGGGGAAGGTCTCTATTGATGAGAACATTGTGACATTCTTTTCCACATGAAGTATTATTTTTCCTCAGCATGAGGATGTAGTAGTAAGAATATTTGTGGAAACTCTAGTTATGAATTTAGTTGATTGGTTTCAGCATCTCCTGGTGGGATGCAACATGACCTTGGATGATAAGAAGAATCAATTTGAAGCATGCTAAAATAGTATAGAGGATGAACATACTCTATTGACTCAACTTATCTAGATAAAGAAGGAACCCAGTGTTCCTATGAGAGACTTCATTGTAAAGTTTAATAAGTTGGTCAATAGCATCCATGTTGCAAGAAGACCTACTATAGGCACCCTTAAAATGTTCTTTATTAGTTCCATGCCCCATAAAATAAGTTTTCAAATTATATATGTGCATGTGGCTGATCTATAGGATTCTCAAACCTTGGTAATCAAATTGGAAGATGATTTGATAGCAGTTGGGAAATGGAAAAGAGAAATTTAGAATGGAGCCTCAACAAGCTCTGCCACTAGTACAACCAAAAATACTAAAGTGATGCTTTAGAAGCTATCTAAAAAAATTATTTCCATGAAAAGATAAATGGGGAAGATCATTTATTTACTCCAGCAACCATATCAATACATTCCCCAAAGGCCATACGAAGGCAGACCATTACAATTGATATCTACTCAGCAAAATCTTTCTATTGAGGTACCTCCCAAGAAGAAAAATATATGCATATTCCACCTAAGAGCGGATCATGATGGTGATTCTTACCTATAAATGAATAGGTATAAACAACTCACTACTAGTAATGAGCTAACAATTGAGTACCCTAAAAGTGAAGATTATTCTACTCCCCATGGTGACTCTAGAACATTTATTTTGGAGTATGAATCAGATTCAAAGGTTGGAGGTGACTTCTTTGCAACCTTGGATGGAATTTAGATGACCATGGCTATAAGAAGTCAAAGAGAGAATAATTAGGTGAACTCTATTCCTACTTGGAATGCAACTACTAGCCCTTCCCGAAATATAGTTGGAGCATCTACTTCCTCTTCCTAGAGGAAAGGGAAGACAAGGTTCAAGGAAAATGGTAAGCCTCACTCCTCATTTGACATAATACAACATTTTAAAGATGCTCATATCTAGGTGCCTCCCCTTGACTATCTCAAAGCTCATCCTATTAGATTGCAAAAGTTAGTAGATTATTGTAAAGGTGATGCTAATGCCAAAACTCAACCTAATGTCAATTCTACCATCAGCAATGACCAACCTCAATTAGATAGTAGTCCACTAGCTAATAAATAGTTTATCTTTCCTATGCTCTTCAAAGAGGAAGAAGCATCAATCTTGGCTACTTCCCTTGGTTAGAAACTTGATCCATTTTATGTGTCCTTATACGTAAATGGTCATACGCTTAACAATTGCATAATTAATTCTAGAGCTTATGATAATGTCATGCCCTCTTCTTTTTCTCATGCCCTTGGCTTGACCCTTACCAAGACATTTGGATGTTTCTATTCCATGGATGCAAAGTAGGTCCCTCTATTAGGACAAGTGAAATATGCACAAGTAGCATTGGTCATGCACCCTACAAAGAGAATGAAGCTTACCATCCTAGTAGTAGATATTTTGGCTAGCTATGGTATGCTTTTGAGTAGGAGCTTCTATAAGGACATGGGAGGGGAAATCAAGATGGATTGTATCATGCCATAATCCCTGTGGGAAATTAGAAAATCAAGTTGGATTTTGAGGAGAAGGCCAAATTCATGGTCTTGAAGTCTAATGATCCTAAGGCATAGATCCTATATGAAAAGATGGAGTTAAAAAATTACACAATGTTCTCTGACTTCAATCATTTAGAAGGTCAACTAGAGCTTCTTAGTGACCTAAATATTTGGATCCTAGAGTTCAATGGCAGTTGTGCTACTATTGGGTTTGAAGTTGGCATGGTGCTTGTATCCCTAGATGGAGATGTAACTCATTTTGCATACAAGCTACAATTTAAAAATACCAACAACATAGCAGAGTATGAAGCCTTGTTCTTGGGTATTATCACTACAAAGAAGAGAGGATTGAAAGTCTTAAGATCTCAAGGAGATGCAGAGCTAATAGTAAAACAAATTTGAGCTTAGTATACTGTAAAAAATGCAAGGCCCAAAAATTATAGAAATAGAGTATGGGATGAGATTGAGGACCTAGACACCTTCTCAATAATATTTTTTCCAAGAGAACATGATTCAAGGGAAAATTTTCTAGTTGCCTCTTCCTCACTTCTACTTCTATAACTAGATTTCTTAGATAATTAGTACAAAGTTGAAGTATTATTTAGGCCCAATGTTCTTGACAACATTGAGACATGACAATTTTTCAATGATGATAAATAGATTTAGTCTTTCCTTGAAGGCTTTGAACCTTTCAGTGATTAGTACTTTGAAGAAAGCAAAAGTTCCTACAAATATTTTTCCCCTAACACTAAGAAGGAGCCAAAGTTTGGAGCTGAGCAACTCAAAGGTAATAAAATTCCTAGACATCTCATTTCCCTTTAAAAAAAAATTGATAGGCACGATGCATTTATCAGAAGGGAAAGGGGTATGAAGGGTGGCACTTCTAAAGAATATGAGGGGATGAACATTGGCACCAAATATAAATCTAAATTGGTTAATATTGGTAGTAGCTACTCAAAAGAAGAAAGGGCTAAAGCTAAGGGACTATTGTTAGAATACCAATATGTGTTTGCTTGGGGGTATGAGGACCTAAAGACCTTCAGGAATGGTGAATTCAAGCACAAAATCCCCCTCAAATATGAAGTTACTCCCTTTAGACAGAAGTAGTGCAATTATAACCCTATGGTCTTAGATGCCATCTTTATAGAAGTGTAAAAGATGATGGAAGCAAGAATCATCTAACCCATACACCATTCAACATGGATAGCCACTATTATTCTTGTTTGAAAAAATAATGGGGAGGTTAGAATTTGTGTGGATTTCAAGAATTTGAATCAAGCATCTCTAAAGGACAACTATGCCTTACCCAATATGGATCATTTACTACAAATAGTAGTTGGCTCCTAAATGATGTCCATATTAGATGGATTTTTGGGTTTCAACCAAATTGAGGTAGACTCAAAAGATTAGTTCAAAATGGCACTCACCACCCCTTGGGGAACATTTGTATATAATAGAATACCTTGTTGACTCATTAATGTTGGGGTGACCTTTCAGAGGCTCCTGAACTCCTCCTTTGTTGATCTCAAGGACAAAATCAACATCATATAATTGGATGATCTGATTGTATTCTCCAAGAAAAGAGAAAATCACTTAAGGGACCTAGAGAAAGTGTTGTGGAGATGTAGGGAGCATGGAATTTTAGTCAATCCCAAGAAATCAATCTTCTATATTACAAAAGATAAATTGTTAGGTCATATAGTCTCCCAAGAAGGCATCAAGATTGATTTGGAATGTGTTAGAGATATCCAACACCTAAATTTTCCAAGAAGCAAATCTGGAGTCAAATAATTCTTTGTACAGGTGAACTTTTTGAGGCATTTCATCCCTGATTTTTTCAAAATCACCAAATGCATAGTTGATATGATGAAGGGAAGTCAAAGCTTCAAATGGAATGATTATGGAAGAAAGGCTTTCAATCAGATCAAGGATGTCATAGCCAAAGCACCTATTCTGGTCCACCTAGATTATACTAAGGAGTACATATTGTATTGGTATGCCTTAGCCTACATGCTATTGACAATACTCATGCAAGAAAATAATGAAGGTATCCAAGTGCCAATTTCTTTCATGAGTACTCCTCTGAAAGAGCATGAGTTAAGATACTATCAAATGGAAAAGCATGCCTATGTAGTGGTAAGAGTGCTCAAGAATTTTAGATTCTATGTCTTACACTCACATGTTGTGGTTTATGTACCCGACTCTATTGTTAAAAACATATTAACCCAACAAGAAATAGGTTATAATACTAGAGTCACATGGATAGAAAAAGTGTAAAAATATGACATTCAGCTAAAGCCAACAAAGCTGGTGTGTAGGAATGGTTTGTGCAAGATAACTATAGAAAATCAAGATTCAAGTCTAGATATGAATCTTCAAGAGTGCTAATGGTTAGTCTCCAAGACCTGTGGTTCTCAAACATTGCCTATTTTCTTATGGGATTGCCTAGATGATCTAACATTACAAATAGAAAAGAGACCTCAAGATCAAATCAACTATGTCATATATGATTACCAATTGTACAAGAGAGCAATAGATGGAACCTTCCTGAGATGCGTAGACAAGCCCCAACAAGAAAGATTGCTTCAAACATTCCACAATGAGGCATATGGTGGTCATTTCTCATTTACAATTACAACATACAAGAATTTGAGGCAATGCTACTACTGGCCTAGCATGTTCAAAGTAGCATATAAATAGGTAGCCAAATGTGACAAGTGTGGGATATTCTCCAGCAAGACTCAATTGGCTACTCTGCCTCTAAAGTTGATTTTAATTGAAGACCCCTTTTAGCAATGGGGAATTAACTTTATTAGACCAATCAATCCCCCTCTTCTGTGGGTCATTTATATATCATCACTACTATAGACTACTTCATCAAATGGGTGGAAGCAAAGCCTATCAAGAACACTACTTCTAAAGTCATCTATGAGTTCATCAAAACAAATATTTTGGTAAGGTTTGGGGTGCTAATGAAGCTTATCATGGACAATGCTACTTACTTTTTGTCTATGTAGATTATTGATTTTTACTATGACAACAATGTACACATTAGTCATTCATCGGTTTACTTCCCTCAAGGGAATGGTCAAGTAGAATCAAGTAATAAGAACTTGATCAATATCATGAAGAATTTGGTTTCTAAGAACCAGAAGAATTGGCACATAAGATTAAGTGAGGCACTCTAGGCAAATAGAGTAACACCCAAGAAGGCAATTAGGATTTCCCTGTTTGAGCTAGTATATGGAGTTGAAGCTAGTCTTTTAGTCTTATTAGAGCTATCCATCTATAAAATACAACAAGTGATTGAGGATCTAGTTTTCCAAAATGGTTTGGAGAAGAACATTATGTACCTAATTAAGCTGGAAGAAGAACATGAAAAGATGGTTGAAAAAATCATAGAGCATCAGAGTGTAAAGACATTCTTTGACAAGAAGGCTAGACTAAGGAAGTTTATGGAGGGTGATTTGATCTTGTTGTAGGATAAGAGGCATGAACCCAAAGGTATGCATCACAAGTTCAAATCCCTTTCAAAAGGCCCTTTTAAGATTATGAAAGAAAACTAGAATAACTCTTTCATCTTGGTGTACCGCTCTAGAGAGATTCTACCATTTTCCTATAATGACTAGGATCTAAAGTTGTACCAAGTTCATGACTAAAAGCAGGTCATACCTACAATTAGTACTAGTCTAGGTAGGGTTTCTTTACATCTTTCCTTGCTTTGTTTTCCTGCTTTCCTAGGTTAGTTTTTCCTTTCTATTGTGTGTGTAGTTTAGCTTCCCTCTATAGTTTGTAATTCTAGCTATGCAAAACCAGAGATCTTGGGTTCCTTCTAAGACATTTGCAATGCCTAAGTCCCTAGTCAGAGCCAGTTGTTGCCAAGTTTTAGTCCTACCCTTGTAAAAGTTTAACTCATTGATATTTAAGTGAGTTTGTTTCAAAGTGTGATGTGTAAGTATCATTTATGTTACTTCTCATCTTTCCTGAGTGCCTTACTAGCTTTATTTTTTGGTCTACCTTGCATTACCTTTACCTAATCTTGTTTTGTAGGTTTTCTATTTTTCTAGTGTAAGAGGGGTCTAAATGATCAAAGTAGGTCGGGATGTGTTTTGGAGTCCTCCCAATGAGAAGTATTTCATCTATGTTTCACCATCTACTATAATGCCTCAACATCCTTTTTCCTATGGTTTTTGAGAAATCAAAGTAGTTTTCCTAATTGGTGAACTTAAACAAGTCCATATCCTAGGGATGAAGTCATGATAGTGATCTAGAAGCTTTGTCCATTATTATGTCACAATTTTGTTCTGCTCCTAAAACCATGATGATTTATCTAAAATCCAAACCTTTACATACAAGTAGTAAAGGCATGATGTTGAATGAACTATCTCAAGCTCTTAATTAGTGAGGCATGCTTGAGATCCAGCTTTGAGGCCATCAAATTGAAAGTAAAAGAATAAAGTTTTGTTAGCTTTACTTCATTTTGGGAAATTTTTCTGATTAAGGGGGTTTTCATCCCTAGGTAATGAAAAAGGCCACTTCTCTAAAAGCTTTGAAAACAAAAAGACAAGCCACCTTAAGGTGAAAATATTCTTTAGAGATGCTCAAAAGATACTTCCAAAAAAATTAGTGGTGAGAATGTGGTCCTAATATAAAGGAAAGGAAGAGTTAAATGCTTAAGGTAGAAAATGAAAGAATGAAGTATGCAAGCTAACAAAGGATCACTCCTGTGCTACAATTTTGAATAGAAGGAAAGTGGGTTTGTGGAAAAGCTAAGTTTCTCTTTCTCCCCCATAGAACTTAAAGAATTATTTTCTTAAGTGATTTTTAGTATTATCACTTTACTCTAAGTAAAGTAATAGAGCTTCTGGAAATGCAAATTTTTATGTGACAAATGAAAAGAAATTTTAAATAGTCATTGATGATTAAATTAAATGAAAATCCTACCATTATAATTGTTGGCCAAACTTGATTTCATTCATGTGGCACCAACATTCTAATTGCTATACCTATTTCATTAGAATGGCCTCCAATTGATTTCTTCAAGTGTATTAAAATGACTATTTATCGATAACTGTATCTTGTGCAATCATAACAAATTGCAATCAAAGCTGTTGTTTATGATAAATTAATAGGTCTAGAAAGTGAATTGAAAGAGCTAATAGATACATCATTTGATTTCTATGATTTGGGTGATCCCAATAGGAGACTTAGTTCTCATCCAATTCACCCAATCACCCAAAGGATTAAATAAAGTGGACTAGTTGAAGTAGCTAGTTTTCTAATGGCAGTGCATGCACCAGAGCTTGTGAGGGAATGTATCAAGAGATATGACCTAGAAACAAAGAAAATTTTGTTCCCTGACCAATCCATCCTCATCTCAATCAACAAGGCACTGATGTAGTTTGTGTTTAGCATTCCCATGAAAGAAAAGTACAATTATTTCCAATGAGAAGAAGACCCTCAAATGGGAATACATGTAGAGGACATGGTTCTAGACTACTTGCTCAAAAAAGAGCAAAATTCCCAAGACGCTATTTGGCACAAATTTCAAAAGAGAGATAGTGGGTATTCTTTCTCTACTTCTTAGACTAAAAGGAAAATAGGAGGTCTTAGATTTCATCAAGTACCATTTCTTCCTAGTACATATTATATGTGTTGAGGATATGTAGATTAATTAGGCATAGATTATCTGCAATGAGCTCACCTCATGGTTGAATTTGGCTAGAGGATTTAAGAAATTTTACATGTCCTCTTATCCAATTTATGCTTTGGCTGAAATCACCATTTGTGGTCTAGCCTTCCTAGCATCCAAAACTATGATGAGCACACTAAAGTGTATGAGTTCTATCCACATATATAGATACAAATAAGTTTCAAGGATTATGTGGTTGTAAATGATGCCTTTACAATGAGACTATGTCGAGAATTGCAATGATGCCCTGAAAGGAGATTCTTGCCAGAAGCAATCTCAACCATTAACTAATTTGGATGCTCATTCATCTAGTTTATATGTTTCTCTTACTTGTGGATAGGTGCTTACTATGGTTTTCCCAAGAGACTTCCATAATATCCAGAAGACAAGGTGGTTCTAGTCAAATTACAATGATAGATTCTCAAAGTGAACACCTTGTGTTCTAACATTAAAAAATAGCCGACATTCCCTTCCCCATAGTGGTTGGACCCTATTCCTATGGTTCCAGATCTAATGCTCAGAATCTAGTGAAGAACTTCAAGAACAATATCAAATTAGGAGACTATGAGGTACTCAGGCCTCAATATGATCCAGTCAACTTTGTAAGGGATCACTTGAAGTTAGGATATGCCTATAGGCATGTTCTAGATATTGAGTACTTTTGGTTTGCATGTCTCAACAAATACCAAACCCAAGAGAAATTTTGATCATGACTAAAAATTAATGAGATTAAGTTATATAACAACTCTATTGACATTTCTAACCTTGTAGATGATAGAGCCTACATGCAACCCACATCCTATGAGAAGATCAAAGGCACCCCAATTTTGTCTACCCCACTTGCAGGTTTTTCCATAAACACTATGGAGGTTCTTGTGCATGGAATAATCAAAAGACTGAAAGGACTGGTTCTATGGGTCAAGTATCATCTGGAGCTGCCTAATCAACTATAGTAGCAACCACCATAGCTACTACTTCAACATCTATAAGCCCATCATAATCTATTGGTCAAGGTGGAGACTAGCCTCCAAAGAAGAATCTGCTAACTAGTCCTACCTACGGAGGTGGCTCTCTTCCAAACACTGGGAAGTTAAGGAGAAGGAGGGAGACAAGGACAAGGAGAAAGAACAAGAAAAATTAGTGGCCAAGCCTACTTACCCCATCCAAATCATCAATTTGGATGGTGAAACCAACCACATGGATGGCCAAGAGCAAGAAACATCTGAGTATGGGGATACCTTGTCCCTCTCAATGACTAAGGTTGATGACTTCCTTGTTTCTTTCTAGAGCAAGCAAACTCCCCTGATATCGAGGAAGCTATTTGATCCTACTACCTTTCAATTGAATATCAATGTGCTCTCTACTGAGTCATGGCTCGAAGAGACCATTGATAGGAGGAAGAGGAGATATGAAGAGGTGGCTCCATCAAAGGACCTGATTTCACAAGCCACTTCTCAACCATCTAAGAAGACTAAGAAGCAGAAGAAAATTGTTGCATTAGCCACTAATTCAACTACTAGCCATATGTTGGTGGAGATTTTCAAGCCACAAAAGGAAGGTAGATTCCATGAAATTTCAAAATATGACTTCTATATTAGAATAGTGGATCTTGGTATCATATTTCATGACTCCATGCTGAACATGTCGAAGTCTGTCAATGAGAAGAATGAAGATAAGTTGGAAGAGCTTAGAGTAGAGAAGAAGGTCCTAAAAGCATCAAATAGAGAATTAATGGAATACATTAGGTCTACACTCAAGAGCATTTCATCAACCAATTGTACCCAAATGTGAAGGAGAACAAAAATCTACTCCCAAAAATACAACAAAGAAAGAAATTTGGGTAGGTTGGTTGAGCATGGGTAGACCAAATGAAGGCTCAAGTTCCCCCATTAATTGAAAATTTGGGAGGCCTAGTGGTAGATGCTTATAAGCTAAGGGAGGCAGCTTTCTATCATTAGACCACCATACAAAAGGTTGCAAATAGACTAATAGAGTAGTTGGCCCTACTAGAAGAGGTTATTGACATGAAGAGTAATGTTGTCATTATGCATGGGATCCACAAGATAGGTAAGGAGTCATTATTTCACTGGAAAAAATCCTTGGAATTTATTCTAGAGAGCTCTATGAGGTCTGCAAATGAGCTCAAGGATGTACATGACCTAGTGAAAAAGGTCATTGAGAAATTATTTTAATATCTAAAGATACTACATACAGAGTCTTTTGTGTCTACTAATAGTAAGCTTGTGGATATTGAGAGGATGAATTCAAAGTTCTTGGCATTTTTTGATTAAGTTGTTGACCCACACAAATTCCAAATGTCTAATATTCAAGAACTCTTAGTTGTAGACTAAATCATAAGGAGAGAATCAAAGAAGTTCCATTCAAGGGTCACTAGAATTGATGAATTGATTGAGATGCATGACAATTGGATGATTCAAGCTAACAACATCATCATTCCAAATGTTGACAAACTGGACAAAGCAACTGATGCCATGAAATCTTACAGAGCCAAATCAGTTACTCCTAAGAAGGCATGATGTTCTAATGTTCTTGCAAACATCTGCCACTCTCTCTTCTTTCTTTTGTGGCCATTCATGGCATTTTGTCAGTCTCTATAATGAACAATGATTCAAGGTTGTCTTATTTTCAGCCTATTCTATTTAGAGATGCTCTATGAATGCAATCATCTAGTGTAACCAACCATTTTAAGAAGGCCTATATATGTAACCTTTTGAAAAGTTAATAAGATCAAAAAAAATTACTTTTGGGAAAACCCCTTTAGCTAGGACTATTGTTTGTGACTCTAAGTCTAATTTTAATTCTATTATTAATTTAGTTTCGATATAGTAGGTGGAATGAATGTGTTTTTGTTGAAAATTGAATGAATGCAAATGAACTTGGCTTTATTTCCTTCACTCAACATATTGTATGCTTTACTTTCTTCAACATAAGCATCCTTTCATTCTTTTTATTATATACCATATAGTTTATTGCATAAGGAGACTAGAAACTAATTGATGGAGTGGCTGAAATATAGACAATCTGAGTATTGTCAAAACATCAATTAACTATGTAATCTAGGAATTACCCATTTTGTCATATTTTCTTTCCTTCTTGTTGTAGTAGTTGGTTATGCATATTTCCATTTCTTGCATTTAGGTCAGAATAGATTGCATGCTATGAGTTAGTCCCCCTTTCACTTGACTAGGTTGTTTAAAGAGTTGAGTAACCTAGTTTTTGCCTCTTCTTCTCTCTAGTTAAGAGCATACCCCCAAAATCCGAAAAGCAAATTGTTGTCACTTAGGTTTTCACCCTTGTCCAAGGCCTATGTGCGAGGACAACCTAGTGAAACATGGAAACAACCTCCAAGCTGTGGGACTTGAACTACGAGGTTGAGTCTCCAGAGAAGGCCGGCTTCCTCTTACTGTTAGGGCGCACCTTTCTATTCTCAGAAGGGAAAGGGAGAAAGAGAGCATCAAAGAAAATCTACCTAGTCTAATCTAAGGCGGTGATGCACCAAAACAGAGTGTTCAAACTCATTCCTGCCCATATATATACTACAAAACCAGAATAACATACAGAAGTCATACACATCTAGACTTATATCGATCAATAATCACATACGGATCAGAAAAAACCAACTGAATGACACTAGGAAAAGGATATTTCACTTATGTATTATCCAATAGGCCAAAGATAGATACAGTATGTAGATCATTGATCTCAACAATACACTAATGGGAGGCAAAGTGATGCACATTCACACTGATGGCTGAAAGAGATGATACCGGCTATTACATGGCTCAGAGACAAAGGGGTTTTACACTGCAAGTCTGCAAGCAGTAGTAGAGAAAATTAGAAAGAATCGACCTTCAGAATAGATCATGAAATTTCCTTTATAGATCAGGAAAAACTAAAGATTTTCGTGTTACATTCACTTCTTACCTACTGGCATTAACTTCCCATCTTGAGAATCCAATCGGGGATCTGGATTGAAATCCTGGCCTGCATACCGAGAAATCTCATTTCTTCTTAGAAGAGCCTGGAGAAGATAGAAACGGTGCCACAACATTTCCTAACATGGCAGATGGATCGATCGGATGGATGGAGTGTCCTTATGTCCTGCATTCATTCTTGGAAGGTCAGAAATGATCGCGAAGATCAGATCGCAGATACGTCGATCGCCTCTGCATCTTGGTTCATGAATCAAACTGGCCTATTAGTTGACCCGATTTCTTATATGCCGACAAGGCCATGCGGGCCAATCGTAATCCTTTGTCTTGCCACCTGGAGAGTCCCTTCGCGGTTGACCGCCTACGAACTAACTGCGCCAACCTTATCATCTAACCGCTGGCCGTTAGCTAATCACCACGTCAAAAACTGAACCGCGAGGACACGTGTCTATCGAGCGCTAACTTGTTATTGTAAAATCCATGCAGTTCCTCCATGGCGAGATAGCGCCGACCCTAGATTTCTGCAGATCTGATGGTGGAGAATCCACCCCTTAATGTGCTAGTCATATCAAGAAATCTGGCCCCTCGACAAATCTGTGTTCTGACTCGGTACACGAGGTTGTTTCTGATTCGCCGTGGACTCTCTTTCCTGTGACTGGGCTCCATCCGAATCGGTGCCACCTCAATGATGCATCCAGCGAGACCTGACCCCACCGACACATGTCAATCGGGCGCGATGTCGCCATGGTAAAAATCTTGCAGCTTCACTAAGGCGACATGGCGCCTACCGTTGATCTTTTCTCATCCGACGGTCACGAACTCGACCTCCCGTAACCCTCCGTTCCTATTGATTCATCGGGCCCGCTAATACATGGCATCCTCCTGTTGGTTTTCTAGTCACCCTACCCTAACTGTTTTTGACGGCATGAAATGCAGCCCCGCCAGGACACGTGGCGCACGGGCGCTATGTCGTTGATGCTAAAGTCTGAGCAGTTCTCGATGGCAAGATAGCGCCAACCGTAGATCTTTGCAGATCTGACGATCAGAGCGACATCGTACTTCACTCACCATCCCTCCTGAAAACTACTAGGCCCGTGGTTTCCATGTCCTGACATATACACATGGCATCATCTGATTGGTGAACCCGAGACTTGATCCATAGAATGGCCACGCGGCGGAAGGGCACTATGTCGCCATGATAATATATGCGCATCTCTGCCATAGCGAGATGGTGCCATCCGTTGATGCAATCAAATCTAACAGTGGAGATCGCAAACCTTGACTGTGCCAACTGTACTGATAGAGACTCCAGCCTGGTTACACACGGCGGTTCCTTACTAGTCCAGCGGAACACCACCAGGCAATCTTGCGACTTGGCCTCACAGGGTGACCACGTGTCAACCAGGCACCATGTCACTATGGGAAAATTGAGGCTAAATTCCCATAGCGCCCAACCAATGACATGTCCCTATCTATGCATGGTTCCTTTTGATTTGCTGTCGTGGCACCGGGCTCCGCCAACTGGGCAGATGAGGTACATAATGGGGCCCAATATTTTGTCTGAAGCTCTCGCTGTTTATTTTATCCGGCCCGCCAAACTTTACCCGACCGTCGCAACATTTTTTTGGCAACGTGACCCGCCCGCCGATGTGAGCATCTCCGCCGGGCACTATGTCGCCATGATAATTTTCCGGTTGGCGTGCGATAGCGCCTGCGGTGCCGAAAAACTTTCCTGACCCGTCCTCCGTTGTAGCCCACCCGTCGGGCCCACCAAACACGTGTCAATTGGGTGCGATGTCGCTGATACTATCTCCCATGCAACTTCTGATGACGAGATCGCGCCGACCGTTGATCCATCTAAAATCTGACGGAAGAGAAACTTTGGCGAGTCGGGGCATTAAAATAACAATTTTTTATCCTAACCGTTGAACAGGCCGCGAATTTGAATTTAAATCTTTTGGCGGTAAAAACAGAGGTAACACAGATTCATTGAAAATATTGCATATAAAAGGGAGTTGTAGCTTTCAATTTAGGGTTATGTGATAGATAACTACACTGGCCCATTCTTTTGTTAACTTCTTTGTCCTTCACAAGCCATTGGGTAGTTTGAAGAGTCAAGGTATCAACCAAAAATATAAGGAAGACAAGCTATTAACCAACAATGCATAAAATATTTGAATGGAGTATGAGCCTTGTTATCTTTGGAAATAGTTACAAACAATTTCATTTCCATTAGGTGAGCAACATAAAACATGCAGACCCATTTCTTTGCACAAAAATGGATTTGACCTCAAAACTTTTGCTCAAAACTTTCTTAGCTATGAATTTCACTCTTCTAGAACTTCTCATTATAAGTCAAGAAGGTGTATATATATGATTACTATCATGAGTCTGATATCTGCGTTCCTACTTGACTAAGTTTGACAAGAAGAATAGTAGTCGAATGATTCAAAATCTAAAGGAAACAAGAATATTGGAGCAAGACAAATGTCACAAAAATAAGAAGGACTCACTTCTCATTAGGAAGACACTCAAACCATATCCCAACCAAACCTAGATCATTGAATCTCCTAATGAATTGGAATGACAAGAATCCCACATGGAGAAATAAGGAAAATTTAAGCATGGGAGACCCAAAAAAGACACAAAGTGGGAGTCTTGGAAACATGATGAGAAGTGAATCACCTAAGGGCTATCTTGACAAGCAACTGGACAAAATTGCACTGAATGCCAACAACTACAAACTTAAAAGGGATAGACTGAAAGTTGGTGACAAAATGATAAAAGATGAAATGATGAAGTAATGTTGTGTATATGAATTTCAATAGGCAATTGATAAAAATCTTTGACAAGGTAATATTTTTTTAATTTATTACATGATTTGATGAAGAGTTAGAAAGATGCACAAGTCAATTATATTGGTTGCTAATAAAGGAAGGAATTTGTGAAGTGAAAAGATAAGGGTTTATTGTGTGCTACCAATCTAGAAATATTGTTCAATAAGCTATGGTATCATCTGATAAAAGTGCATCAAGCATGTGTTAAGTAAACCAAGATGTGCTCATGTTTTGAAGAAAACTATTATTGAACACATAATTTTTTACCCAAATTGGTTTTCGACATTAAATACTAGTGTTAATGTTTTATTGGATGTAATGCATGTTGTTTTGTGTTTTCATTTGAATTAAGTTGTAAATAGTTGTTGGTTGGTTGAATGTTTAACCAAGGTATCTATGGATAAGTTTAAAAGGGAGCAAATTGAGTTTAAAGGACTTGTGATAACTAATTCACCCAACTCTTAGTTATCCAACATGTTGCCCCCCTTGTCCACCACTTTAGTTTGTATCATGTTGGAAAGGTGTAAAACTTGCAAGAGGAGAAGCATTACATATGAAAAAAGGAAAAATGGTTAGTTCTAAATAGGGATCAAGTTGAGAAGTTGGATAATTATGTTCAAGACTAGGAGAAAGTGTTAATTATTGACAAAGTGTTTATGGTAAATCATGGTCAAGACCAATAGTCTTGAATAAATCATTATAATCGTTATCATGCATATCATTGTTAACACCAATAACACCACCAAGAGTATCTTCTTTGTCTAAATTAATCATAATAGAATCCAAGAAACAAATTTAATATTTCCAATTTTGGTCATGTATTGATAAAGGAAATAGGCAAAAAGGGATTTAAATGAGAGGATGAAGCATGTTGAGAATTACAAGTGCGATATTTGGCTCTATCTTGACATTTTTTATGATCGTGATATTGTTATCAGGATTTAATTATGTATTATTTAGTTCAGCCTCACTAGCCCATGTATTATGAGTATTTATTCACACATTAATCCATCTCTCATGAGAATAAATGAAACACTTAGCACTCATTGGATCTAGGTGATGCTCACAGAGGTGAGGCATTAGGACTTCCCGAGAGGTCACCTCTATGAGCATCACTTAGATCCAATGAGTACTAAGTGTTCCATATATTCTCATGAGAGATGGATTAATGTGTGAATAAATAATCATGATACATGGGTCAATGAGTCTAACCTAAGTACTACATAGTTAAATCTTGATAGCAATATCACAATTTGACTTGCTATGGAAAAATCTCCTACTTATCAATTTTTTATGACATTCATAGGAACATTAGCTATGTGTACCTTTGGAAAATACTTTCTAAGGATTAGGATTGACTACCATAGTGTCCCTATCTTCCTATAGTATGTAAATAAAAGGAATCATACTAGGTTGTGGGGTTGGAATAAGATTAGGTGATAGAGATGTTGACAATGGAGGAACTAATTGGTCTATAGGAAGACCACTATTAGACAAAATAAGTTCATGAATCTTTTCAACCTTAAAATATTAATAAGAATGAAAAACATGATTAGGACGTAGTGGTACTAAGATACTAATAGAAGGCCAAAGGATAACAATAGTAGAAAAATCAAGAGTCTCTATAGGGATGATAAAGGCTATGATTAATGGTTTTGATCTCTCCATCATAAATAAATTTAAGATATTTATTCATAGAAGAAGCTATAGATTGCATAGAAGAAAGCCAAGCGATAATTTGAAATTGATCAAAAGTAGTAATAACCATAGATGTAGTATTGACAATTTCACCACTAACTATGACTAGAAGAGTTATATTACCATGAGCATGATAAAGAAAACCATTACAAGTTCGAATCCACACATTAGATGAGTCATGAACATCTTATGCAATTGCTTACTAAAAAGATGTTCCTCAATTATAACATTTACCATAGAAGATTTTCAACTAAAATACCATGGGAATGGATATGAGCTACCCTATCATAAATGTAAAGAGGACCATCAAGTGCATTAGTCATCTCAACATGATCAAAGGTAATACAAAGTTTAGTTTAAGGTTGAGATTGAGTCTTAGGTGGAGGATGAGATGTAGGTTCAGTTTGGACATGTTCAACATGGTTAACAACATGATTGGCTTCTTCAACATTATCATCATGACTAATGTGTTTTTTAGGTTAAGAAGGGTTACCATAGTGTTGGTGGAATGAGATGGTAAAGGGTTGGTGTAAATTTTTAATTTTTCATTGCAAGGTGCTACAAATATATTTCCTTGAATAATAGAAACATCAATAAATATAGCTTCAGAATCAATAAAGTATTGGATAAAATTATTTAAAGAGTAACACCTTTCAATATCATGGCCAGGTTGGCAATGATAGTAACAATAAGAATTAGCATCATAGAACTTAGGAAGGGTTTTACTAGTGTCAAATGGTTTAATCATGGAAAGCTTAATATTGTTAACACTAAGAAATGTTATCATTACATTATGAAAATAATGAGATAAGGGAGTATAAGCATGATTAGGTCTAGAAATAGAGGAGAATGGAGACACACCTTTAGATGTGGCTTCCACTTGATCATCTATTGCATTAGATGATTTATTTATCTTAATGGTTTATGAAACTTATTAGGATGAGATACGACATCACCCTTATCAATGTTGATAAGAACCATTAGAGTGGTACTCTAAAGCTAGCTCACTTGTAATTGATAATGATAAAGCATTACACATAATTGTAAAAATGAATTATATTTAGTAGTATGAATCTTATCTCTAATGACATTTGGTTAATTAAAAACAAAGGTACGATGCATATCTACATTAGGCACATGATTATAATAAATTTGAGAATGAAAGTGTTTAAAACTACCAATAAAATCACTAATCCTTTTCTCAACTCCTTGTTTACAATGCATTAAGTCAATTAAGTAAATTTAAGGACAAATGTTGTTTTGAAGTTTTTGGACGAAAGCATCAGCAATTTTTTGAAAGGGATCAATTGAAAAAGGAGGCAAAGAGCAATATCATTGCAAGCCTTTGTCTTTAAAGGGTCTAGCAAATAATTTAGTCATGAACCTATAATCATAAGTGAAATTACCACACAAGGTTTGAAAGGTTTTCACATGATAAACCTTACCTTCATAAGTATCAATATGGGGAATCTCAATATTAGCGGGTATAATAGCATGAATGATGTTTAAGGACAAAAGATTAGCAATGTCACATGTAGGAATTCTATACTTAGATTATGTGAAAGAAGAAAATTATTATTGAAAGAAAAACCATTTTAATAATGATATTAATGGCTGCACCAATAGACACATTAAAAGGAAGAGATCCATTGGATGTGTCAACTAAATTATGTGACATAGAAGGAATGATATATGAGGCATAAATCATAGTTGAATTGGTTAGAGGAGGATTATAATATGTAAAGGGAGCACCATATTAAGAAGGCATAGATGAAGGTAATGAAATACTCAATACACTCATAGAAAGAGTGGTATTAAGAAGAATTATGTAGAGAAGTGCTAACAATAGGTGGTGCATAAGTGGGAAGACTAGGAATAGAATTGAGAATGGGGAGGAAAAGCTCAACACTCATGGGAGGGATAATGTATCCAATATCTTGAGCACTATCCATTAAGGATTTAAAATTTTTATTAAAAAGGTTGGAAATAATATGAAAAAGGTTGATGTCATCATTCTAAGTAAGTTTCCTTGCAACTTCTATAGTAGAGACAACCTTGGGATTATGATTCTCTTGCACTAGACAATTTTCCATTTTTTTCAATTCATTGGTGAGCTTTTGGACTTGAGTGGGTAAACATGTAAGTTCTCATCATTTACATGGAAATATATTCCATGCTATTATTAGGTTCATTACCCATTAGTCTAGGGTTTCTTCTAATGGGAATATTATAGGTTGGACATAATGTGATAAAGCTCACAAAAGGGGAGATCACACAAGAAGAGTATAATGTGGTCTAACCATAAGAATATAAATGCCACTAATACAAAAATTTAACATACAAATTAGATCTAGATTTAATATGCAAATAGATATCTGAAGATAAGATCTAACAACGGAAACAAGTGAGCTAAATGTGTGGCAAAATCTAACTCCAAGACAAAATATGAGAGATCAAGTAATCTAACTCCAAAAGCAAAAGGGTACATGCATTGGGTTCATAAATATGTTTAGGGAGGGAGGGAATGGAAGAACTCAATAAGATGGGTTTATTAATTAAGATATTCACTGGTGCAAGAGCACCTACGTAAGTCTAAGCGTTAACCTAGGGTTCCTAGTTGAGTTTTGGCTTGTAGTGGCCTTAGCCAAGTCACTAGGATAATAAGGGGGCTCATGAGTCCTAGAGTATGTTTTAGCCATTAGGAGGTCAAGTTGGGTCCTGAGGACCATGCAAGATTACTTATTTGTCCAAGTTGCTAGGTAAAGTACAAGCATTGTCATTCTTGCTAATAGGGACATGTGTGCATCTAGAGGGCTAGATTGGACAAGGAAGAGATGGGATGGTAGTTTAATGTCATATATGAAATATTCAAACATTTTTCAAAGTTTCAAGGGGCTTTGACCAAGCCTAGTCAATGTGGACAAAAAATTGTCAAGATGCATGACAACTTTATTGTAATAAGTGCAATTTTGAGTAAGAGGTTGCATAACCAACTCAAATTAGTTGAAATATGGAGAATAGGTCCATATAAGGCCTCCTTCAACTTTTTACAAGTGTTGGATGGCATTGTGAAGGAATTTTGTTGAATGAGCAAGTATATTTCAAGGTTAATTTTGTCACAATATGGTTTTTTGGCTTCTTAAGGGCATGTGATGGATAGAATTCCATATTGTACCTTGGGCATGAGTTTTTAGATCTGATTTACTAGTTTTTTATCTAAGTATATATTTTGTGGGGTCCATTTCATTCTATTTTTGTAAATATTTTGGTTTTTTCTTAGTTGATGTCTTGAATTAGGCAGTTTGGAAAAATGGAGTTTTAACTCACAATTCTACTATGGCAATGATATGGTCTCTTGGAATGTGTGAGAGGAATACTTGTACTATAATAATTCAAGATCTTGGTCCATAGAAAGAAATTTTGGCCAAGTTATACTAATGCCCTAGGCAAGGCAAGAGAGCATGGTTAGGGATCACAGTAATTGAAACATTAGATGAGGGGATTGAATGCCATAATTGCTTCAATCCAAGTGGATGTGGAGAAGGATATGAGAGTGTATAAGCCCTATGAAAAAGGATACCTTTTTGAGACCCATTTTAATGGTATTTTGAACAAGCCCTTGTGTTTTCAATCAGCAAATTAGCAAGCCCTTAATTTTAGGCTAAAAATCAGCATTCCACTAAATGGATAGGTTGGAGAAATGAGACCAGGTGAATCCCAAAAGTCTCCCAAAAGGGTATATAAATATGAAGTTATTTTCCACTTGATGAATCCTTTTTCTAAGTTAATTTCCAAAAGGTGGGTTTGGAAGCCTAATTCCTTGTAGTCGTTTTAGGCCTAAATTGGAGTAGTTTCTTGAAATTGATATAGATTTCAATGGAATTTTGATGGGTGAGTATTGTAATGGCCTCAAAACCATAGGGAAAATCATCTCCCTTCATACTATGTTGATTGTGGCCATATGTGTAAATTTGGTATAGCTGAGCCATTAGAGCATCTAAGGAGCATTGCTAGAATGAAGCTAGGTTCTATATTGGTGTGGAAAAGTTGAAAAGTGAAAGGATTGGAGTTTTTATCCTTCCAAGTTAGGGTTAGTACAAGAACCCTATTAGGCTAGAGAAGATACCTAAAGAGAACCCTAGGAGAAGTTAGGGATAAGGAGCAAGACTTGTTCTTACATCAGAGTGATATTAGAGCCCTAAAATATTTGTGATTGTGGATAGATGTTTCAAACTATAGAAGAGTCAGTAGGTGAAATAAATACGGTGACTAATGTAGAGTTAGCCAAGGAGATGATTGAGAAAAATGAGAAAAATAGAATCATTGAAGAAGCCCTAGAAGAAATGAAGACTAAGCTAGGAGAAGTTGTTGAAGCAACCAAGAATAAAGTTGAAGAAGGTGGAAGTAGTGAAAAAGGAAAGGCAAAGGTTGATAAGGAGGACATCATACCTAAACTAGACCATCCATTGAATGAAGATCCATTCTTGGAGGCCATCAAAGCACTAGGAAGAAAAGTCGTAGAAGGAATCCCATTGTTTAATGGAAGGATAGACACATA
The DNA here is from genome assembly GCA_028749045.1 of Cupressus sempervirens. Classification (NCBI taxonomy): domain Eukaryota; kingdom Viridiplantae; phylum Streptophyta; class Pinopsida; order Cupressales; family Cupressaceae; genus Cupressus; species Cupressus sempervirens. The sequence continues at coordinate 749,828,228 of CM053789.1, read as the reverse complement.
TATAGTGATGGAATGGATTGAGGGGATGGAGAACCATTTTGAATGTGAAGGTGTCACAAAGGCACAAAAGATGAAGGTTTCCAAATAAAGACTCAGGGGGTCAGTGTTGATATGGTGGAAGTACTTGTAGGATGAAATGGTCAACATGGGCAAGAAGCCTATAGCTAACTAGAATGCCATGGTGACCAAAGTGAAGGAGAACTATTTGCCTAAGGATTTTTCGGTAGAATTGCATAGAAAGAGGAAAGTTATGAAGAAGAAGAAATTTTATGTGGCTTCTTATATAGAGGAATTCCAAAAACTATGCCTAAGTTCAAAGATTCAGGAAGAGGAGCTTATTAAGGTAGTAAGATACTTGGGTGGGCTTAAATGGAGCATCTAAGAGGAACTAAGCATATGGACCCCTAAAATTGTAAAGAAGTGTCATAAATTAGCAGTTAATGTGGAAGAGAATAATAGGAAGAAGGGTGATTCAAAATTCAAAGGTAGAGGTAGAGAAAGAGACCAAAGAGGGAATAGAGGTGGATACAAAAGCAGATGTAGTAACCAAAGAAACCAAGGTGATTCTATAGTAGCAAAGCAGGGAAGTAAGACTACTCCAAGGGGAGGTTATTTAAGAGGAAGAGGCAATCAAGGAGGCTCAAATAGAGGAAGAGGTATAGGTAGGAGCAATTCATATTTTTCAAGCATGAAGTGTTACACCTATGGTCAATTGAGCCACCCTGCATATAGATATCTTGACAAGCCTACTTCTTCAAGTGGAGATAAGAGAGTTGCCTATGATCAAGAGGACTCCATTAGTTCTAAGGTATATCAAGTAGATCATATTGATTCAAAGAGAGGAGAGAACTTAGTTTTCAAGAGAGTATTAGTTAGACAACCAACTAAGGATAAACCCAAGTATAGGAGAGCCTTGTTCATAATTAGGTGCAAGATTTTGGGCAAGGTGTACAAGGTAATTATAGATTTAGGCTCCATAGACAATATCATATTAGAGGAAGTAGTGGAGAAGCTCAAGTTAAAGAAGGTACCTAATGCTAACCCATACAATGTTACATGGTTGAACAAAGGGAATAGTGTGTTGGTGAATGAGAAAACTTTGGTTGAGTTTTCAATTGTAGGCTACAAGGGAAAATTACTTTGTGATATATTTCCAATGGATGAATGTCATCTACTATTAAGTAGGCCATGGAAATATGACAAAGCTACTATATATGATGGAAAGGAGAATTCTATCACTTTCAAGAAGGATGGAAGAACCTTCAAGAATCAGTCTTTTTTGGAGGAAGATGAATCACAATCTAAAAATCCTAGTTTATTTTTGAGGAGTGGGAAATAGTTCATAAAGGCTCTTAAACATGAATATAGTAAAGGGTATGTCATTATCCTTAAGCCTAAGGATGAAGAGAAACCTAAAAAAGAGCCCTTACCCACTAAGATCCAAGACATACTTGAGAAATATAAGGTCATGGTGAGTGATGGAACACCTACAAGTTTAGCTCCAAGGAGAGTGATAAGTCATCAAATTGACTTTGTACCTGGTGCTTCATTGCATAATAAGAAGTCCTACAAGCTTAGCCCAGATTAGAATAGAGAGGTAGCTAGGAAAGTATAAGAACTCCTAGATCAAGGCTTGATAAAGAAGAGCATTAGTCCTTGTGTAGTAGCAATAGTTTTGGCATCCAAGAAAGGAGGAAAATGGAGGCTTTGTATAGACTCAAGGGTCATCAATAGGATCATTATAAGGTATATATTTCCCATACCTAAAATTGAAGACTTAATGGATTGTCTTGGAAGAGCTAAATACTTCGCAAAGTTGGGCCTCAAAAGTGGCTACCATCAGATAAGGATAATCAAAGGTGATGAGTGGAAGACAACTTTTAAAATCACACATGGATTTTATTAGTAGCTTATTATGCCATTTGGGCTCTCAAATGCTCCTAGTACATTCACGAGGCTCATGAATGAAGTGAGTAGGATTACAATAGAAGGTTTGTGGTGGTGTATCTTGATAATATACTCATCTTTAGTAAAACAAGAGAAGAACACCTAAAACATGTGGAGATGGTGTAAAGGAAGTTGTATGAGGAGAAATTGGCAATTAATTTGGAAAAGTGTGAGCTTGTATACCTAGGATTTATAGTATCCAAAGGGTCTTTGAAGATGGAACAAGACAAGGTTGTAGCTACCCTAAACTAGCCACCACCTACTAAAACAATAGAGGTAAGAAGCTTTCATGGTTTAGCTCAGTTTTATAGGAAATTTATTAGGAATTTTAGTGGTATATGTGCACCATTGTCAGATACCATTAAGGGGGAGTGAAAACTAAGCTTAGGTGGACTCCTAAAGTAGGAAGTGCATTTGAAAAGTTGAAAGAACAAGTAGCCACACAACCTATCCTTAAACTTCCTAGTTTTGAGAAATTGTTTACCCTAGAATGTGATGCAAGTGGGATGACAATAGGAGGTGTGTTGATTCAAAAAGGTAGGTCAATAGCCTTCTTTAGTGAGAAACTAAATGAAGCTAAGAAGAAGTACTCTTCTTATGATTTAGAATTATATGCTTTAGTTTAGTCTCTTAGGAAGTTGAGGCATTACCTTCTACCCAAGGATTTTTTGGTGTTTACAAACAACCAAGCCCTTACCTACATCAATACCCAAGAAAAGTTAAGCAATAGGAATTTAAAGTGGATGGAATGTCTTCAAGCATTCATATTCACTATCAAGCATAAGAAAGGGCATATGAATAATTTTATAGATGCACTAAGTAGGAGGATGCTGACCATGCTTGTTAAGTTTCCTAACTAAGGAATATGGCATAACATGGGATGTGATTATTCCTCAAGAAGAATATGCATATAATGATAGTGTAAATAGGACAACTAGTAGGAGCTCATTTGAGATTGTTTATGGGATCAATCCAAGGGCTATGTGTGAACTTAGGGATATTGGAGCTATGGAATATAGGAGTGGATAGATTGAAGACTTCACTCAAATCATGAAGGAGATCCAAGGATAGGTGAAGAAGACTATATAAGTATCCACTCAAAAATTGAAGGCTAAAGTGGATGAGAAGAGGAAAGATGTTTAGTTTGCAATAAGGGACTATCTCATGGTACATTTGAATAAGTCTAGGTTATAGAAGGAGTACCTACCAAACTACAAATGAAGAGAGTGGGACCCTATAATATTCTGGCTAATTATGGAACTAATTCCTATAAGGTGGCTCTACCTAATGATCTAAACATCTCACCAATCTCCAATGTTGTAGACCTAGCCAAGTATAAAGTGACTTTAAATAAAATAGATGTGAACATACAAGAGGTTAGCAAGGATGTAGCATCTAATATCCTACCTCTCAAGACATAGCTAGAGGTAGAGAAAGTACTAGATTCAAGAGTCAAGAATACCACTAGACACAAGGTGTCCATGGAACACCTCATCAAGTTGAAGGACAAACCAAAGTTAGAGGCAACATGGGTTTCATCTACATATTTCAAGGAGGTGGGAATAGTTGATGACATATTGTCCACAAGGGTGACATGATTTTCTCTTATGGGGAGCATCGTGTAGGAGCACCTAGGTAAGGCTAATTGTTAACCTAGGGTTACTAGTTGAGTTTTGGCTTGTAGTAGCCTTAGACAAGCCACTAGGATAATAAGGGGGCTCATGAATCCTGGAGTATTGTTTAGCCATTAGGAGGACAAGTTGGGTACTTAGGACCATGCAAGATCACTTATTTGTCCAAGTGTTGTCATTCTTGCTAATAGGGAAATTTGTGTATCTAGAGGGCTAGATTGGAAAAGGAAGAGATGAGATGGTACTTTCATGTCATAGATTAAATATTCAAACATTTTTCAAATTTTCTTTGGTCTTTGACCAAGCCTAGTCCATGTGGACAAAAAGTTGTCAAGATGCATGACAACTTTGCAAAAATTGTAAAAGTTGTCATGAAAACTTTTATCGAAAAAATGCAATTTCAAGTAAGAGGTTGGATAATTACCTAAAAGAAGTTGGAATGTAGATAATTACTCCATATAAGGCCTCCTTCAACCTTGAACAAGGGTTGGATGGTATTGTGAAGGAATTTTTTTGAATGGGCAATTATGTTTTAGGGTTAATTTTGTCATAGTACAAGTTTTTGGCTTCTCGAGGGCATGTGATGGATTGAATTCCATACCGTACCTTTTGCATGATGTGATTTAATAGTTATGTGTGTGAGTAGATATTTTTTGGGATCCATATCATTCTCTTTTTGTAAATATTTTGGTTTTTTCTTAGTTAATGTACTAAACTAGGTAGTTTGGGAAAATGGAGTCTTAACTCATCTTTCTACTATGGAAATGGTATGGTCTCTTGGAATGTGTGAGAAGACTCCTTGTACTATAAGAGTACAAGATCTTGGGGCCTAGAAAGAAAGTTTGGACAAGTTATGGTGATGCCTTGGGCAAGCCAAGAGAGCATGGTTAGGGATCATAGTAATTGAAACATTAGATGAGGGGATTGAATGCCTTATTTTCTTCAATCCAAGTGGATGGGGAGAAGGATGTGAGAGTGGAGAATCCCTTTACAAAAGGAGACCTTCTAGAGACTTGTTTTAATGGGATTTTGAATAAACCCTTGTGTTTTTAGTCAGCAAATTAGCAAACCCTTGATTTTAGGCTTAAAATCAACATTCCACTGAATAAACAGTTTGGAGAAATGAGACCATGTGAATCCTAAAGGTTTAGCAAAAAGGCATCTAAATATGAAGTCATTTTTCCACCTCATGAATCCTTTTTTTGAGTTAATCATAAAAAGGTGGGTTTGGAGGCCTAATTCCTTCTATGCCTTTTAGGCCTAAATTAGAGCAGATTCTTGGAATCGATATAGATTTCAATAGATTTTTGATGGGTGAGTATTATAATGGTATCAAAATCGGGATATACTCTCACTTCATGTTGAGTAGATTGTGACCATATTTGAGAATTTGGTATAGGTGAGCCATTAAAACATATAAGGAGAATTGCTAGAATGAAGCTAGGTTCTACATTGGTGTGGACAAGTTGAAAAGGAAATGATTAGAGTTCTGATCCTTCCAATTTAAGGTTAGTACAAGAAATTTGTTAGGCTAGAGAAGAGGTCTAGAGAGTGTTGACATAAAGGTCAATTTGTATATCAGTGAGTCAAAACTTAGTCAATTGGTTACATTACTACTGAGTTCCATAGTTGCTACCAAACTTATCATTTAGTTTGCAATGTTAACCAAGTGATCCAATTGGTCCTAAGCTAAGTAGTTAGATTGAAATGTTTGCTAAGCTACATAGTGTTTGTTGAGCTTTAGAGGCAAAGTTTAGTGCAAACTAGTCATAGCAAAGGCTACTAAGGTAATCAGTGGAAGTGAAGAAGATCGTAGTCTTAACCAAGCTCTATAGTGTTAACTAAGTCTAACTATATCTATCGAACTCTTATAGTTAATGAAGTGGATCTAGTGTTGACTGAGTCATGTAGTGTCAACCTAGTGATCTAATTGCTATCAAGTTTCTTAGAGTTCATCGAGTCATACTATGCTGACTGAGTTCAAGTTACTTGAAAGTGATTAGTATGGATTGAGATTAAAGTTCAATTGATTGCCAAAGATTGCCAAGCATTGCCAGTTTTTCCATGTATTAGAACTTCACCGAGTTTGTCTTCAGAACCTAAGTTACAGTAGTTGGGAAGACTTTGTGGATTATGATGTAATTAGTATTGTAGAAAACTCTAGTAAGTTGTTATTTGGATTGGTATATATGTATTTCATTGTATCATATCTAAATATATATATGGAGAATATATGATGAGCAGAAGTGTGAATTCAAAGAAGGCTACAATTAGTGTAAGGGACAACAAAGTATTATCTATCACAGTCAAGTGATCATTGTAACATAAGGAATATCAACTAGTAAATTAGAGTTGTAGATCATAGATCAACCACTAGTTCATCCTAACAGGTGCATTAGTCAAATCCTTTAATAGGGTAGACTTGACAATCTTTGCTAAATCTCTTAACTGAGTGCATACTTCATTGTATGTTTGTAAATCCTTTGATAAGGTGGACCTCAGTCCTTATTTCTCCTAACAGGGTAGATCACCAAAAGTGGTCAATTATAAGCCTTAACAGGTCAACTTTATACTATAGTACTAAAGCTTGTGGGTATCATCCCCACCCTAGTTTTACTTTCTAATTGGAAGGTTTTTGGGTCACCATATCTTCTATCAAATTGTTATGAATGTTTATTTGTTTTCATTATTTCATACATGCAATTAGATCAAAATATTATATGAATGATTAATTGGTGAATTAAAATTAAGTTTTATTGGTTTTTGATTCACCCCTACCCTCTCAGTAACCTTGCCTACCTCATATTTCCAACAATTGGTATCAGAGCTATTTAGGTTCTCACATCAAAATTCTAACTTCTTAAGAAAATATCAAAGGCAATGGAGGTATACAAGCTACAAAGGCTATTGATAATGAAAAGTTAGATCTTGAATTGTTCATTGGGAAACTAAATAAAGTAAAGGATCAAATCTCTCAATCATTGAAAAGAAGGACAGGTCTTGTAGTATAAATGAATGACAATGTCTACATTGAAGAAAAAATTGAAGATGTATATCCTGAAAGAAATTCAGATAAAGTTGATGAAGCAATTAAAGACCTATTAGAAAAGAATTCCAATCTTCAAGAAGAAGTTAGAAAACTAAAAAGAGAACAATAAATTCAACTAGTTAGATTATGTGAAGTCAGGGAAGAAAAAGACAAAGCCAAAGAAGAGATAGAAGAAAAGAACAATTAAATATAGCAACTATCCCTTCAACAAGAAAACTTCATTGATCAACTCACCAATGCAAATGAAGAACTTATGAATTTAAGATTAGAGAATGAAATACTATAGAATGATCTCAACACTAAAAATAAAACTTATGAAAGAATGATGAATTTTTTAGGAAAGCATGAATCAATTGAATGAACAAAGTCAATACAGACACAAAGGAAAAGTTGGAATAGGATACATGAAAGAAGGTGAATAATCTTAGCAAGCAGATCAAAAGAATCAAATACCTACTTGTAGTCATTGTGGTAAGATAGGTCATACATCAAACAAATTTTGGAGTAATGAAAAAGAAAAATTCAATAGAAAGTGTTACAATCGCAACAAGCATGAACATAGAGCAAGTGAATACATAGAGAAACCTAAGTTTGAAGGTAAATGTCACAATTTCAAGAAACAAGGACCTAAATCTTCATAGTACAAAACTAAGTAGTGGAACCTAGCAGAACAAATTGTGAAAGAAATATTTAGATGGGATTACAATACATGGTGCAAATATCACTATTGCAGTGAATTTGGGTACATTGGAGAAAACTATGTAAAAAATCATATGAGAAAAAGATACACTACAAAAAGATGTTTTATTTGTACAAAACTTGAATATCTTGTTAAACCTGTATGAACACAGGTAGAATTGAAGATGAAAAGAAAGCCAAAGCTGACAATATCATAAAGAAAATGAGGTAGCAATGGGTACCAAAATTTCTAGAGAATGCAAACCACGATCATGAAGTGAATGACACCCAAGTCAATGAATTGGGTGGTCCAAACACTTCAACTTAGTTCCCTATGGAGATCACTATAGCTCTAATTTGAAAGAAGAAATCTAACACCAATTCTAGCTAGCAAGTAGATTGATCCAATCAGCATTCAAGATGCACTAGGATCACCAAGCATATTAGAAAGCAGGAGACCTCATCGAGCAAGGTTGGGTCACAAGACCTTATCAAGAAAGGTTGGGTTACATATTGTTACAAACTCAAATTAGTAGTTCCTATTGAGTTGTTGGTGACTCTACCAAGCTATGAATGTATCCCAAGCATTAAAAGCCAAACTAAATGGAGGCCAATCTATTATCGAGCAAGTATATGTATTAAGAATTAATGATGATTGAAACAAAAAAAAATTGAAAGGAAGAAATTGAAGGCTTTATTTTCATCACAAATTTCTAGAGCTAGTTGAGAAGAGCGAACTCTAAACCCCAAGCAATTTGAATACTTTTTGTTGAAGTTTTTTGAAGTCTTTAGTAAAACCCTACAAAAAAATGGCATCTTCCAATAGCAAAAACAAGAAAAGGTCTAAAATATTGGTTCGAGGAGTCAATTGTAAGGCACCAAACTTCAAGTTGAGTCTGGTAATTGTAGAAGCACTTGACCCAGCTGGTGCACAATCACAAATTCTGCCTAAGGTATTACTCATACATGACATATGTTCTTTTTATCATTACTCAATCCAAGAACTTGAAACCCTAGAAATGAATGAAGCATTCAAGGGATTATGTGTGGATGGTGCATTAAAACTCAAACATCAACATTTGGAAACTAAGGGCTTGACACACATATCACATATGCCAAGAGACTTCTAGGTCAAATGGATGAGATATTTTGCGAGCTATATACATAGTGGATAGTTATGGTTGGAGCAACCTATTCAGATAATAAAGAAAATGATTCATAGAATCAATGGTTAGGTCGAATTAGAAAATTGAACTCTTGCCAAGTGGGATAGAAGAGGAATGAAGATTAGTAGTTTAACAGACATGGAACTAAAATTTGGCATTTATGTCATTGCACATAAGATTTATAGTTCAAGTAGACTAAATAGTGTATCATGTGAAGTTGTCGATCTCTCTTACAAGCTTGTGAAGAACAACCTATCCTTTGACCTTGCTAAGTCACTATTGAACCATCTTAACAAGAATATGGAGAGCATCAAAGGATCAAAGAATAATGTGTGTAAGTTTGGATCCCTTCTTACATGTTTATTTTTGTTTGTTCAAAAATTCTTCCCTTCCAAAGCTACAATAGTTTGGAGGAAAGATGTTCTTATTTTGTATCAAATTAATGAGTATATAGTAGAGATGGGTGAAAATTTTGAAAGTAACATGGATAACTACTTTGAAAAATTCAAGGAGAAGATGAATAATAGATATAAGAAATTGGTTGAAGATTACAAGGATGATATATGTTTCATGGTGGACTATGACAAAGTATGCATTCAAGCAGTCAAACCTAGAGTGGCATGGGTTAAGCCTCTAGAGTATGAGGTTAACATTGATGACACCAAGGATGTCATAGAGCCTCTATTGAATGAGCTTGTGGATCCTAAAGCTACATGCCTCAGCACCTATGATGAAGCTAAGGCAAGAATAGAGCTTGAGATTAAGTAACCACAAGTAGTCAATAAAGGAAGAAAAAGAGTAGAAAAGATGTTGAAAGGCACTAAGAAAGTAGGTTCCCCTATAATGCTTACTGAGGAGAAAGGTGATGATATTGAAGAAGATGATATAGAGGATGAAGAAGAAGAACCAAAATATAAGGAAGAAGACATTCTTAGGCAAAAAGGAAAGTTTGTCATAACCGAACCTGCCAAGTCATCCCCTGTTGTATTCACAAGAAGGGAAGCCAAGTCAAAGAAGAAATTGAAGTTAGGTGAAGATGAAGTTGAGTAGATAATCTTCAAAAGATCTGCACCTACACTTCAAGAAAGATTAAAGAAAATGGAGGAAGGAGTTGGCATGGAAAAATTTAAATCTCATAAGTATGAGACCAAGAATGCAGATGAGAAAAGGCATATTGAGGGCATGCTTATGTCAAAATTGGGCAAATGGAACTACTCTTTGGATCATCTTACACAATAGATTCCTAATGAACTTATGCAAGTAGTAAAGCCATGATAAGTAAATGCACAAAAGACTATCATGGATATCTATGAACATACCTTAAGAAAACTGATGCCAAGTCTTAGTAACAAGGAAATGAAGGAAGCATTGAAGAAAAATGAAGTGTAGTTCACTCTTAAATTTAACACATGTATGCTATTGATGAAAGACATTAAAAATGTAGTGAACGAAACCAAAACTACATGGAAAAACATTTACAAGTTGCACCAACCTAGTGATTTATTGTTCATGTTGAAGACAAACATGAAGAAGATGAGGAAGAAGACATAGAAATAAAAGATGATGAACTTGATGATGTCAATCTAGATGATGAGGAGAAAGAACATGAAGCTATTGAAGGAAGTCTTCCAGATATACAAAGTATTGAGGAGACTAATGTAGATATAATTGCAACAATAGTCATGGCCTAATTTCCTCACTCTCTAAGTACATCCTTAGTGAAATTAGGCTCAAAGATAGCTTCCACTAAGTTGGTCATGGTTACAACTACTACACCAAACACATAACCAACCTCTAAATCTATTTAGCTAAATATATCAATGACAGAAGTGCCTAGCACTTCATCTACCAAGAAGCAAGGTCCTCTATCATCAAGCTTGACCTGGCAGCAACAAGGTATTCATGTTGTTAGTATCATTTCAATTTTTATTTCTAGTCCATCATTTTCAACCATTACTTCCATTCCAAATATAGCAAGTACAATGACACTTGAGAAAGATTCTCAACCAAGCACTAAAGTTCTAGACAAGGAGAAACAAATTGGTTCTACCATTTTGAAGGAAAAAGGGAAAGAAGTAGAAATAATTGCTATGGATGAGGATATAGTTATTCTAAACTAGGATATATCTACTCCCACTCCTGATCAAATGAACACCATGGGTGAACTACTAAAGAAGAGAGTTAAGCAGCAAAAGCTCAGAGAAGAAAAGAAGAAAGAGAATCTAATCTTTGAAGACATAAAGAGCATTTTTTTGGTGCTCTGAGTATTAAGGTTGATGAAACACAACCAATTTTGGACCATTTAGCAGATATTGTCCACAAATTCAAAGAAGACTTGAATAAATAGGAGAAACTACTTTAGAGAGTAGAAAGGAAGTTTGAGAATAAAGTGTTGGAACAAGTTGCAAAAAGGATTGCAATAGACCAAGTAGAGTTAGCTACTATTCTTGGTACACTAGAAACATATGTTAACAATGGTGTATCATTAATTATTAAGTTAAGTGACACATCTATGTTTACCAAGGATATCAAGGAGAAATTGTCCAAGATAGATGAAGACATGAAGGCAAATGTACACCAGCTATCACTTGAACCAAGCCATAGTTTTGCACATTATTCAAAGATCAGATATCTGAAAAACTTGTCGGTAGAATTATTGAAGGAAGGAGTCAGGATCAAGGCCACACTTGCAAAAGTACAATGCATGATTCTTCCAAACATGGATGCATTACAAAAACATATTGCAAATGCAAAGACACTCATCCATGATAACAACTTCTCAATAGTTGATCACATGATGAAATTATCAATAGAAGTTTAGATTGCATTACATGCAAGCAAGGTGCTACAAGAAAATTGAGACAAGATAATCATACTTATTTTGAAGGTGCATTATGAATTCTTGTCACATTTTGGAATTAACATATAGATATTATACACCTTTGGTATTTATGTCAAAAAGGGGGAGAAGTGTATATGTATTAGAATAGAGGAGAAGTATACTATACTCCATTTGTATGTACATAAGGGAGATATATGTATGGGGGAGCAGTATAGTGTAGTATGAATATAAGAAAAAAAAAATTCACAAAAGCAATTTTGAAAAATCAGAAAAAAAAGAGTATGTACTAAGCCATAGCAAAACCCAATTGAAGACATAGAATGTTGACAAAGGAAGTTTTGATTTACAGTTTTTGTATGATCAAATTTTTGTTTTGATAAGTGTTTTTGTCACTAATGCCAAAGGGGGATATTGTTGACATAAAGGTCAATTTGTCTATCAGTGACTCAACACTTGGTCAATTGATTATATTGCCACCAAGTTCCATAGTTGCTTTCGATCTTATCATTTAGTTTGCAATGTTAACCAAGTGATTCAGATGTTCCTAAGCTAAGTAGTTAGTTTGCAATGTTTTTCAAGCTACATAGTATTTATTGAGCTTCAAAGGCAAAGTTCAGTGCAAAATAAGTGTAGCAGAGGCTATCGAGCTAGTTAGTGGAAGTGAAGATGATTGTAGTGTTAACTAATCTCTATAATGTTAACCAAGTCCAACAATATCTACTATGCTCTCAAAGTTAATGAAATGGATCTAGTGTTAACTAAGTCATGCAGTGTCAACCTTGTGATCTAGTTTCTACCAAGTTTCTCAAAGTTCACTGAGTCACACAGTGTTGACCAAGTTCAAGCTACTTGAAAGTGATTAGTATAGTCCAAGATTTAAGTTCAACTAAGTGTCAAAGATTGTTGAGCATTAAAAGTTTTTTTCGTGTATCAAAACTTCATCAAGTTTTTCTTCAAAACCCGAGTTATAGTAGTTGGGCTGACTTTGTGGATTATGATGTAATTGGTATTGTAGCCGACTCTAGTAAGTTGTTATTTTGATTGGTATATATGTAATGCATTGTATAATATCCAAATATATATATAGAGAATATATGATGCAAAAAAATGTGAATTAAAAGAAGGCTACAAGCAATGTAAGGGACAACAAAGTATTATCTATCACAGTCAGGTGATCATTGTAACACAAGGAATCTCAACCAAAAAATTAGAGTTGTGGATCAAAGATCAGCCATTAGTTCATCCTAACATGTGCATTAGTCAAATCCTTTAATAGGGTAGACTTAATAGTCTTTTCTAAATCTCTTTACTGAGTGCATACTTCATTGTATGTTTGTAAATCCTTTGAAAAGGTGGATCTCACAGTCCTTATTGCTCCTAACAGGGAAGATCACCTAAAGTGGTCAATTGTAAGCCTTAATAGGTTAACTTTATACATCAATACTAAAGCTTGTGGTATCATCTCCACCCTAGTTTTACTTTCTAATTGGAAGGTTTCTGGGTCACGATATCTTGTGTCAAATTGTTATGAATTTTTATTTGCTTTCATTCTTTCATACATGAAATTAGATCAAAATATTATATAAAGGATTAATTGGTGAAGTAAGATAAATTTTTATTGGTTCCTAATTCACCCCTCCCCTCTCAAAAACCTTTCCTACCTCATATTTCCAATAGAGAGAATGTAAGGTCACATCCCATTAATAACTTGAAAAAAAGCATTAGTTTGACTATAATATAATTTTTTTAGAAGTGGTAATATTAATTTTTTTCATTAGAAAACATTATATGACTTATGCAATAACATGATTAAGGAAAGTCTCTCTATGATTTACTATAAATAATTCCATGTCATGTGATTATGGTGTTGAAGTGAATTATGTATCATTTAAATTCAAAATAAAGAGGTACGAGAATGATAAGAATATAGATAACAAAATGAATATTAGTGATACTCGAGATTTTATAAGTTGAATTCTATAATTAGAGAGAATAACTACTTATTCCTGATAAATTTATAAATGTGTAAGAAATTTCCAAAAGTAATAATTTAAAGATAGGAATGATGTCATAAACATTGGTGACTTTTAGGAGGAAGTTAAGGGTAGGGAGGAGTATGTAATTAATACCCCATCTCATTATAGACTTGGACTCAATTGTAAGAACTTGATTAATGTATTTGTAAGGTGTTATGATACATCTAATATGAATTATTAAGGTGGCAACTATTCTTTAAAATATTGTAATTAGAGAAGTGGTTATAGTAAAATGAATGATACGTAATTGTAAATGGTTTTCATATACATATGATTCTTAAGAAAATGATGTTGGTCTAATGTGTTGATCTATGATTCAATTAGGGATATGTATTAATGTTTACAGTTATATATGTACAGGTTTGGTTTACTGATGTTTAATTTGAATTGTGTAGAGGATGATTATGAAGACCTTTGAAGAATCTATGCCAACTCCTATACAATAATCAAAGTCTATCTCCATACAAAATTCTTGTAAAATTGGATGTAAACTAAAGTTGGAATTTAGAGGGGTCAAGATGGACCCTAGAGTGCATTTTGGGTTAAAATAACCTAAGACACTTATACTACCTAGGTTTTGGGTTAGTTGAGAGCCAAATCATGGTTAAAACTTACATTATGACACCTCAAAATGACCTCGCTCCAAATGTGATGAAAATGGATAGTGGGAAAAAATGGGTTATGACACATTGATAAGATAGTCATGTGCCTTCATTTATAGAGGGGAGGAAGACTTTGGAGGATTCACTATTTACCATTGTTGGAAATGAAAAAAGGAAGTTATATGCAGAATAGGAGAATGGAGAAGGGGAGAGATGATGGTAGAACTAGTATGAGGAGAATAAAATCAAGAGGGAACTTGAGAGAGAGATGAGTCTTTCTATCCCTTTTCTTTTGCAATATTTCTTTTTGAGTTGGATTCATCTAAGTCTAAAATGTGTAACAAGTGTAGTTTGAAAATATTGTTCTTGTATTAAGAACTCACTCATATGATAACATCTATGATCCTTAGATGTAGTGAGTTCTTGCTTGGGAGTATGGCTAGGGCACAAGAGGCCTCATGATGCCATTAATTGGTAGGGTGGAAAATGAACATTGTTTGAGTATTTGTAGTTTTCTTTATTATATCTTGCAAAGAAATATAAATGAAACTTATAAAAGCTAAGTCTTGTTATTTGATTCAAGATTGTGTATATGACTCTATGCAAAGAGAAGTTTGTGATCTTACATTTGTGATGTATGAAGGTTTTCCTATTTGAATACAAGAAAAAAAGTAAAAAATAGTAATTTTGTGTCTTATTAAGATTTACATTTCAAAGACTTCAAAATGGAAATCTAAATCTAATGTTCTTTGAGGTTGAAATAAATTAGTTAATCAAAGTTTTATTTCCTTATAGTGTAGATCTGAAAATTTTTATTAGAAAATAGTTATCTAAATCATGTCTACCTTTAAAAGAATCTATGTCTTTTTTGGGTAAGAAAATGTGGGCATGACATTTTGGTATTAGAGCAAGGTTTCCAACACTAGGACCTATGCTCATTATGATTTTGCTCGATCTATAGAAAGAAAAGTTTAGGTCTATCAGAATAATAGACAATAAGAAATAGAGTTTTAGTTAACTCAGATTTTAATAGGTTGATATTCATGTTCAATGTTTGATTCAATCTCATAAAACTTCATTATACTAAGAATAGATGAAAAAACCAAATGTTATTAAAATCCTATGAAATAAGAACTCCAAATTCAAATTTTAACTAGATGAATGAGCTATTAGTACATGTTCCTATTTTCAAAAGCATACATTATTAAACTCAATATTAAATGGACTTGATAGGCTATAAATATGGGCACTATAACATAATCCTATTTTATAATTTGAAAGAAAAGATAAATTGTATAGGAAACACAACCTAAGACTAAATGTATAAGAAATCCTGAAAGTGATTTCCACTCTCTGGAAAATGTATGAAGAGTGAAATAATTCACTTCCCAATTACAGAACAAGCATATCTCTTATGAAGTTCCTATTAAATAGCATGCATATGCTACAACATACATAATATTAAAAGAAAAAAGAAAAAAGACAACACTCTTGTCACATCTGACACCCTAAGTACGCATGAAAACATAAGTATACATTAAGGAGGATCACGTACACACGTTTCTCCTCTAAAAAAATGGGGTATTGAAATATCCACCAAAGTGACTTTGTAAAAAATGGGGAGGCATACGATATGTGATGTGGAGAGAGAGTGGGAAATCACGTGGCTCCCAATACTCTCCTTTTTCCTCCTCCCAAGACTTACCAAGGGGTGCCGCTCTTGGTACATGTGCCAATAGGCTCCCTTGGTTTGAGAGCATACAAGTGGGGTGGCTGTTTAAAAAGAAACAAATTTTATATTCTAAACCCCCTACCCAAGACCTAGTTGACCCCAAACCATTCCATCACACATGTACCACATTTAATGTTTCTCTTGGATATTGAAAACAACAAGTTTGATGGGAGATAGGGTTGGTTGAGTGTGCTTGGAATGTGGAAGTTTATACTTGCAAAATCATGGTTAAAGCTCCCTCCTTCACCATACTTTCCTAGGCACCCAATTTGAGTCTAAAAGCCATCCACACACTACCCCAAGCCTGACAAGGTTTGGGCAGCACACCATATCCTTGTCAGACTTGGGAATGCATTCATATTGCTTGGGCATAGTGTAAGTAATATTGGGAGTTGGAGAGTGTGTGGTTAGGAGTAAAAGAATAAAAATGGAGAGAAGGAAATGAGAATGAATACGTTAACTTCTATTTAACATTGTAGAAAACCATATTTAGGGTTGTTATAATAAAAGATGTTATTTTATTGATTCATCATTTTAGTTTCTAAAAGTAAATTAAATTTATGATTTTAGTTTCAAAAGAAAAAGAAAAAAATAGTTTCTAAAAAAATTATAGAATTAAAAGAATGTTTCCAATTAAATTTATGATTTTAGTTTCAAAAGAGAATTTTTTTTTGAGTTTCTAAAAAAAATATAGAATTAAAAGAATGTTTCCAAACTAATAAAGACATACTTCTTAGTAGTTTTATGTACTTAGAACCATTTAATTTATACTTGAGATTTAAGGGGAAATTATATTTCCATATAATATAGTAACCAAGAATGTGATTATTCAACTAATAAATTATTTTGCTAAATAAAGAAAATCAAAGCATATTATAAAATAAATTATATTTAATTATTTAAGCAGCTTAATGGAATAATTGCTTTTAGCGAGTTTTATGTTCAAATGCAACATCTAGATTTTTAAGGGCTAGTTTGTTAAACTTGAAGAAGGGGATTTCTATTTAAGTATATTCCTATCATTAAGTTAATAATATTATATTTAATGAACATATAACATAGTGTATGTCATTAATGTCCCTACATTTAAGATTTCATATTAAAATTATAAATATCATTACTTCAGTTTAAGTTATTTATTTTTGAATTAATAACTTTAATATTTTTATTCTCAAAAAAAAAAATCGTGTAAATTTTTAAAAGTAACTTAAATTACCTATGGGTTGACTCTTTGACCTGACATGAAATGGGACCCCCTTATGAGTAAAGTTTAGAAGTCAAAAAGGGATGAACGGTTATGAAGATTAGGTGAAGGCATTGGAAGTCAAGAAGTCAAGTGTTTGAACCTCACTTCCACCACATTCCTCTCCCA
Source organism: Cupressus sempervirens (assembly GCA_028749045.1). Classification (NCBI taxonomy): domain Eukaryota; kingdom Viridiplantae; phylum Streptophyta; class Pinopsida; order Cupressales; family Cupressaceae; genus Cupressus; species Cupressus sempervirens. The sequence goes on along the minus strand of CM053789.1, from coordinate 749,811,173 downwards.
AAAATAGTAGGCAATGTTGTTAGTGTTTTAAAATAATATTTGTAAAGTGGTTTATAATAGGCTAGTTTTGTTAATGTTAAGATTGGGAAGGAAAGGTCTTGTATAGATGATAGCGGATGCTTAATGCTAGGAGTTGATTTTGAGGTCTTAATTGATTTAATGAATAATGATTTGTTTAGTTATATTAAGGTATGAAAAAAAAAATTAGAAATCAATTTAAGATCTTTGAAACCCTAAATGCTTCTTGAATTTGTAACCAACTCGTGTTAAGCATTCCTATAGCGCTATAACTTAAGTTTTGAACTACTGTAGTATGTTTCAATACCAACTCTCCATCTTTACAAAATGTAAATTGAAATTCAATTGTAGCATTATAATAATGAGTTAATTGACATAATTTTATAAATGTTTAGATATCAACCCTTATAGCATCACTAAGGGTTCCTTAGTAAGAGGTAAATTTTGCAAGTGATTGGTTAAAATTTATTGTAATAAAAGTTTTTTTTTTTTTTTAAATATCTTAGCTAGTTGTAATGTTATATTTGGAAGATAAAACTTTGAGATACTTTAGGAAAATATAAAGGACTATTCTCTTAAACTAGTAGCTAGTAATGGGATGGTTAATCTACACCAAAGATTAGAGACCTCTAAATATTTTTAAGGGTAATGTACTTTGTATATGAATTTGAGATAATCCACATTTTCTTGAGGTTAAACATATTAAGGGAAGATAATTTAATTAGATGCTTTTGAAAAAAGGCAAATGAACTTGACATGATTGAACCAAAAGTGTTGATTAAGTATTAGACCAAACTATAGAGACTATAGTAAATCATCACCATAGGATACATAGTTTGAATTTTGATGGATATTGTTTAAAATTGCTTAAGTACTATTGATGTTCTTTTCTAGGTATGAGATTAAAAGGACAAGTAGAGGAATAAACATAACACAATATTTTAAGGGATATGAACACTTTCAAAACTTCTTTGTGAAAAACATTGTAAGGACTCCTGAAAACTCTACATATTCTGTACTTAATAAGTGAATTCTCTATGGCTACCATTTTTTATTTTTTATTTTTTTTTTTGTTAAGTGAAAATTCTTATAATACACCTTAGAAATAGTTCAAAATATAAATTGTGAGTTGCAAGTACCTAATGGGTGTTCCTTATGATGTTTGTTTTAGGAAATTCACACTTTTATGTTTTTGGATATAAAATTGTATTATTAATGAGAAGTGCTTGTGGGGTTGTTTAAGGTAAGACTAGACTTTATGAGATTATTGTGGGTTAAGGACTAAACTCGTAGCTTGGATAATAAAAATAGTAAAAGATCTTTTAAGAAGTAAAAATGTAAGCATGTAGTAATGATCACGATCTAACATGTTCTTGTATTAACAAAATTTTAATGTTGTGGGAATATCTTATGTGACTATAGATAATGTCTGATATCCTCATCTAGGGAGGATTAGATGAGAATTGTGGTTAATGCTAATATTATATGTGGTTATATAGATGTAAGCTTAAGGGTTCATGAAGCAATAAAAGATGTAATACTTTTCTTTAATAGGTGTCAATAATCCATGTGAAGCTATGAATCATGTCATCTTGTATTTCCTCATCCATATGATTAAACTAGTGTTGCTATTTGTGTTAAAGTGTTGTATAAAATTAGTAATTTTCATGTGTGCCCATGGGGAATTAAAAATAAATGTTCTTGGAAATTGTTTGTACATAAGTATGTGGAAGTCATACCTCGTATGTGTTTCTTTCTTGTATGTAACCCTACTAAGTACCACCTAAAAGGATAAATTGTTACCAATTCCTGCAATTTAAAAAAAAAATACCATTACTCAATGAGATTCCTTAGACAAATTTATGTATATTTTCCTATGAAATCCAACATGTGGAGGGAGGATTTTCCATGTTGTGATAAATACCATTCCTGTACATGTTTCAATATGATGCAATGGGTATGATGCCACACCCTACTGATGGCTTAACCTAATATGGGATGATGATGCCATGTTGTTGATGGTAGCAAGCCAAGCTTGAGAGCATGATGCCACGTACATAGTTACATGAAGGAGCTATTATTTTTGTATGTTTCAATTTCCCACTTGATGTAGAGCATAGGGGGATTTTTGCATTTTGTGGAGGGGTGCCCATGGATGCTCGATCATGTGTACACGAAAGTGCATATGGGTGGACCCTAGCCATGTATACCTCTGGCTACGGTGATACTTACATGAGATCACTTTGTGGAGTGTGTCATGTACTTGCCTTCTCCATGAGGAACACTGCCATGTGACATACAACCAAAGTGTGCTTTCTCCACTTGGTGTATGGTCATGTCAGGTGAGTCAATGTGCTTAGTCTATCCCACTCGACATGAGGTGTTGTTGAGGTGAACACCCCATGCTATGTGGTTAATGTACCTAGAGTACCCATATGAAGGGCTACTACGCTAGCTAGACATTGTTCCCTCCTTCCTTGTGAGGTGGCTAGATATAGTCACATAGTGATGTAATGTGCATCTTATGATTTTTCTATTGTGTAGACCAACAAGATTATTTATTTTGCCTTTGATAGTTTAGCCAAAACCTTTGATCTTCATTTTTCACTTAGCTCATTTTTCATATATATTTATAGGTTTGGTTTACTGATGTTTAATTTGAATTGTGTAGAGGATGATTATGAAGACCTTTGAAGAATAAATGCCAATTCCTATACAATAATCAAAGTCTATCTCCATACAAAATTCTTGTAAAATCGGATGTAAACTAAAGTTGGACTTTAGAGGGGTCAAAATGGACCCTAGAGTGCATTTTGGGTTAAAATAACCTAAGCTACTTATACTACCTAGGGTTGGGGGTTAGTTGAGGGCCAAATCATGGTTAAAACTTATATTATGACACCTCAAAATGACCCCACTTCAAATGTGACGAAAATGGGTAGTGGGAAACAATGGGTTATGACACATTGTTAAGAGAGTCATGTGCCTTCATTTATAGAGGGGAGGAATACTTTGAAGGATTCACCATTTACCATTGTTGGAAATGAAAAAAGGAAGTTATATGGAGAATAGGAGAATGGAGAAGGGGAGAGATGATGGTAGAACTAGTATGAGGAGAAGAAGATCAAGAGAGAACTTGAGAGAGAGATGAGTCTTTCTATCCCTTTTCTTTTGTAGTATTTCTCTTTGAGTTGGATTCATGTAAGTTTGAAATGTGTAACAAGTGTAGTTTGAAAATATTGCTCATGTATTAAGAACTCACTCATATGATAACATCTATGATCCTTAGATGCAGTGAGTTCTTGCTTAGGGGTATGTCTAGGGCACAAGAGGCCTCATGATGCCTTTAATTGGTAGGGTGGAAAACAAGCACTGTTTGAGTATTTTTAGTTTTCTTTATTGTATCTTGCAAAGAAATATAAATGAAACTTATAAAAGCTAAGTCTTCTTATTTGATTCAAGATTGTGTATATGACTCTATGCAAAGAGAAGTTTGTGATCTTACATTTGTGATGTGTGAAAGGTTTCCTATTTGAATACAAGAAAAAAATTAAGCAATTCTATGACTTATTAAGATTTACATTTGAAAGACTTCAAAATGGAAATCTAAATCTAATGTTCTTTGAGTTTCAAATAAATTAGTTAATCAAAGTTTTATTTCCTTATAGTGCAGATCTGAAAATTTGTAATAGAAAATAGTTATCTAAATCATGTCTACCTCCAAAAGAATTTGTGATTTTTTTGGGTAGAAAATGTAGGCATGACAGAGAACCCTATGAGAAGTTAGGGTTGAGGAGAAAGACTTATTCTTACATTAGAGGATCTAACTCCAAAATTAAAAGAGTGGATGAATTGGGTTCTTCAAGATGTTTAGGGGGGAGGGAATGGAAGCACTCAATAAGATGGGTTTATTAATTAAGATATTCACCCTAACACTCAATACAAGAGATAGGAGGGCTTCTAGAAATAACTCTTAATATAACTCAAGCTAGATTAGCAAGACCCAAGTAAGATGAAGGGATGCTAATGCAAAAATTCAATTGTATCAAGGAAATATACAAGAAAATATCTTCCATGAAATGCTACTTCACCTTATATTTTTCATGTGAAGGTAAATTATTTAAAGTGATTAGGTGTTAGATTGATTAATTTACCTAGGGTTAATTGATTTAATTATAACAAATACAAGTACAACCCTAAATATGAAAGAATTTAGATCTAAAATATGAATGGACAAATAAGAATGAAAATTACCTTGATAATGTAAAGAGGAAGATACTTTTAAGGCCTAAAAAGAATAGACTAGAAATAATGAGATCATAATAGATATCAAATCTAGAGTCAGGAAGCTAATTGAAACAAAACCTAGAAAGCAATATGTCCTAGGTACATGTAGACCTATCACAATATATGCATAGACTTGGAGGATATATGTAAATTTTGAGGTATGTGTCAACCTAGGTTGACTTAAACTAAAGCCTAAAACTTCTATTGATTACCAAAAGTTTACAAAAAGGAAACTTAGCATCCAAAAATTTGATCCTGAAACTTGCACACAAGAAAAATGAGAAATTCATTGGGGTAAGGTTTCCCTTGACCAAGCCCTAGATTGAGGAATAAACCTTGAAATGAAATAAAATGTGAATTATGTAAGGAAGAAAGATAAACTATAAATACTTCTCCTCACTTAATAAAACCCTTATTAGGAAGGATTTTGCAATGTTAGATGTTGTTGATGTCAAGTCTTCAATATGAATATAGGAAATCTCCAAAAACACAACGGATATAATCAATAACAAATCATGGAGCCATGGATATAGATGTTCTTTAAGGATGAGGAATAAGATGAATGAATGCAACATAGATCTCATCATTGATGACCAATTGTGGACGTTAGATCTTGAAGAGAAAATGCTCCAAATGAATCCTTGAAGGCCTTGAATGATTGAATGTGCCAAAGTCCTTGATCATGTCTCATGTGTGAATAATTATATCCTTATGTGTGCATATGTATCTCTTTTTTTGAATTCCTTATTAGTATATATATGATGTATAATGAGATGCTCTAGCTCCATTAAATGCTAGTTTTTGGGATTTAAAAAAAAGAGAGTAATCTAAAGCATTAGAGAAATTAATTTAGAAACTTGAGAGGACACATGAATCAAATTCAAAATGGTCCCAGGTATAGTTCAATGTATATGTCAACTTCATTTGACCTATATCCAAGGGTATCCCAAGGTCTGTAATTATGAAGTCTCAGAGGTTGTGCAAAAAGAATCAGGAAAAGAATAATTACATAAATAAATATAGTCATTTTAAGAACAAATATACACATGGACCATAAATTCACTAAATGATGGGAGCTAAATTCTTAAATAATTGGTGCTTCCATTTTAAGATGATACATAAATCTATAAAGAATCTTTAGCTGGTTTGTCCTTCAACTTGATTAAGTACTCTATATATTGTTTACCTCTTGTAGTCCTAACTCTGTTGTTTAATATTTTCTCTATCATATCCAACTAAATCTTAGGATACTCTTGCTTCATATTAGAACCATCATCTAAATTCCAATCAACTTCATGATAGTCATTCAAATCTATACTATTAAGTATAGGCAAAACATTCATATTCTTGCATAATTCAAATTTGTAAGCATTTCCAAAATCAAACTTCTTCAAGACCTTACAAGGTCTTGTTGAAATATAAGAGGAGTAACTAAGAGGGGAGGGCTGAATAAGTTACTACAAAAATAAACCCAGACCCCTTAGATGTCAATACAAAATATAAACTCTACTAAAATTGTTGTCACTCGGTTAACATGCAAGCACTCGGTTGACACTAACAATATGATGTAACTCAACAAGTACTATGATATCAACTATTACTTGGAAAATACTGAACATGTAGATATTAAGATGTTAACTATGATTAACCTCAATTAACTTTTTTGCATACACATAAAAGAAATAGCATGAACACAAGTGACACCAAGATTTAATGTGGAAACCCAATCTGGAAAAAACCATCAATTATAAATAGTTACTATTTTTCACTCTTTTGAAGTGAGCCCTATTAGGAGGAAACCCTATTAAAGGTTACAAAATACATTTTTAGGTGTGACCATGTTAGAGGATTTAATCACCTTGTTAGGAGTGGCCTTGTTAGAGGTCTTTAGACACTTCAATCTAGAAATGCCACCTTGTTATAGGATTTAAAAATAGCTATTAGCCTAACTCTATTAAGAGATTTGATTCACTGCTACAATGGTGAGAGAGTAACAATGAGATGACCTAATTGCTAATGCAACTATATTGTTGATTTCAGATCTCAATTCTAGCTTGAATACTTGATCATTCCTAATTAGATTAATCTTTGTAGCCCAACAAGGATATTCTACTTATCCTTCCAATTTTTTTCCTCTAAGCATCTTCTTATCTTCCACACATTCTCACTTGTTTTCAATCCTCAACTTGACATTATATTTATATCATATACATTGTCAAGTTAGCATGAATATAACTTATAATAATAATTCTTCATCTCTTTAGTCGGCTGGAACAAACAAACAAATCCATTAAACTCAATATGCCAAAACAAGAAAATCCTTTGTTAGTCAACCCAACTTGGTAGACACTAACATTGAAATTATTTTCCTATGTTAAACAAGTGAACTTGGTTAATACTACAACTTTGTAAACTTCCTTTGGTAACCTAGTGAGCTCGGTTAACCCTTGTTCCATCCAACTTTTCCTTTGTTAACTGAGTGATCTCAGTTAACACTAAATTTTTGTGAACTTCTCTTTGAAGCCTGAGTGAACTTAGTAGGCATTGTCTTCTAAACTTGGTAAACATTGAAATGCTTGGAAAACATAGGAATTGTCTTCATTGCCTGAGTGAGCTCAACATACACTGACTAGTAAAGATATGGCATTTTGTGTAACATCAAGGAAAATATACAATTAATCAATTATTTTCAATAGGTCCAAAATTTCTTATCTTTAGTTTTCTATAAGTCCCAACAAGAAATATTCCTTTAAATGAACCAACCATAAATTTTTCTCCCATTGATAAATCTTTATGTCTTTTAGTCCTACCAACCTTTTCCTTAGACTTCTAATTCATTTTCCAAATGACATTTAACTTCCTTGTGTAATGACTTTATAAAATTTATAAATTATGTTTCTTTAGCACTCATGTTGTCCTCCTCCTTAAGATCCCTTAACTCCATAACTCCCTTAAGACTTATGCTAGTACCTACTTCAAATGGTGTATTTCTTGTGCTTCTATTCATCAAACTATTATTGCAAACTCTATTTGGGCTAAAACCAAATCCTAATTACCGGCCTTATCTCTAACCAAGATCCTCAAAAAATTCCTTAAATTATTGTTCACAACCTCTATTTTTTCATTAGTTCATGGATGAAAAGTATAACTGAACTTCAAAGCAATACTCAATTTTCTCTAAAAATACCCTACAATATTGTTATACTTGTATGAAACCATACTCCTTAGTAATCCATGCACATGTACTACATTCATTGTCTTCTTACAAGGAATGAAACGTGACATTTTAGAAACCAAGTACCACCACTAATATAGGATCATTACCTCTTTTTGTCTTTAGTGATCCCAAAACAAAATTTGTGTCAATATCCTCCCAAGGTCTAATAGGTACAAACAATAGTGATGGACACACATCTAACTACTAACCTTTGCAACTTGAGAAATTCTATATCTTTGAAAAAAATTCCTAACATCCTTATAAATATCAGGCCAATAATACCTCTCACTTACCAAACTTACTATCTTATTAATGCCAAGGTGTCATGCAAGTCCTCTGCTATGTTTTTCCTTAGTTAGATTATTCCTCATTGATACTCTAGGTATGTATAATTGAACTCCTTTGAACAACATATCATCCTAAATGAAATAATCAAACCACTTTTTTCAGTCAACTATAGCAGGTTCCTTACAAGCCTCCCATGCTTTTACAAATCAATATCTATTTCATACAAGGTTTTCAATGCATCAAACCAAAGTACTTTTATCTCATCTCTACCAAAAAAAATCATGTTTCTACTCAAGGAATCAATGACTCTATTTGACCATCCACTCCTATGATTCAAGATAAAATTATAATTCTATAAGAACTCAATCCATATCACATGTCTCTTATTTGATTTTTCTTTACTCAAATACTACATTTTTTATGATTAGTATACAATATAGACTCCTTAGGAAACAAGTAATGTCTCAACTTCTTCAAATCTTGAACCATGGTATACAAATATTGATCATAGACCAAATATTTTCCCTTGACATTATTCAACTTTTCATTGTAAAAAGAAATAGGTCTATCTTCTTAAGTTAGCACAACTCCAATTGCACCCCCACCTGCATCATAATCCACTTGAAATACCTTGTTGAAATATATAGTTGTTCATAAAATTTATGTTTCAATAACTAAAATATCTAGTTTAGTCCATGTTTTCATCTAAAATTATTCCAATCACCTCACATCCTCTCTATTATAGGGCTATAAATTGAATTGAAATTCTTGATAAAATTATAGTAAAAACTAGACAATCCATGAAACATTATCTAACTTCATCTGCACTCTATGGTGTAGGAAATTCCATAATTGATTTGACATTCTTATGGTTCATCTTTGAACGTTTAGCTAAAAACACAAATCAAAGTTACAATATCTCTTCATGAAATAACATTTCTTGATATTGATCAACAATTTTTCTTATTTTAATCTATATAATGCTAGTCTTAGATGAAACAAATGTTCTTCCTTATTCTTACTAAAAATCAAAATATCATCTAGGTACACAATCACAAATTTTCATAAGAATTCTTTAATGCCTCATTGATCTGACTCATAAAAGTACTATGACTATTAGGTAAACCAAAAGGCATAACTAACCCTCATTATCTTAAATGTAATATTTCATTCGTTCCCTTCTCTAATTGTGATATTATGATAACCACTCTTCAAATAAATCTTAGTAAAATACTTTTCTCTATGAAAATAATCCATTATGTCATCCATCCAAGGTAAAGGAAATATATACCTTACTATGATGTTTTTGATAGCTTTTCAATTAGTACACATTTTCCATTCTCAACTCTTCTTAGGTGCTAATACCGCAAGTACTACACAATGACTAAAACTTTCTCTAATAAAATATTTCCTCAAAAACTCTTCTACTTCCCTATTCAATTCCTCTCTCTTTGTAGGTTTCATTTGATGTAGTTCTTCATTTAGTAAAATTTATCCCATAGCTAGATCCAAACAATAACTAATACTCCTTACCAAGCAAAATCCTTTTAAGTACATTATCTAACATTATATTTTCAAATTCTATCAATGATTCTTTTTTATCCTAAGGTTGTGCATGTATTATTTCCACATTAGATTTCTTCAAAATCAAAGCATAACATATACTCTCACTCTCTATTCATACCATCCAAAAAAATCTGTCTTTGAACTAAGAAAACCCTTACTGTAGTATATTTATCATTCTTAGGATCTCCTACCAAAGGTAAAAATACTTTATTTATCCATTTTTATACTATAATATACCTATTAAATCTACCATCATGTATTTTTTTAATCATATTGCTAAGGTCTACCTAAGAAGATGTGATAATAATCAATTAACATAGTATCACAAAGGACTTCATCAAGATAAGATCCAATTTGCAATTTTACTACACACTACTCACTTTCCAATACCTTATGATCATCCTTTATTCATGAAATATGACATGGTTTTGGATGTTTCATCCTTGATAAATACAATTCTCTAACCAATTCCTCTCATGCTAGGTTGTGTGAACTCTCACTGTTAATTATCACTTTGCAACACTTTATTGCACTTTAAATCTTGTCTTGAATAAGCTCTTCCCCAACATCAGTTATTGATTAGGTTCCTCATTACACAATTCTCTTCTAACCATCATGAATTCTCCATATTAATGTTTATTCATAGATCTAAGTGACTCTTCTTCCATAAAAGTGTTACTATTGTTGCTACCAATATTCTTGTTTGAATTTCATTTGGTGCACTTAAATTCTCTATAAACTTTTTCTCTACATTTGAAATTCTATTGGGTAAAATCCTATCTTCTCTTCTAAAATTATTGTGTCTAGGGTAACATATTTCTTTTCCTCTTCCTCTTCCTCAATATGAAATTTATTCTTTCCATTCTAATTTTCCTTTCCTTAGATTTGAATAAGATTGATGCAGTGCAAGGCTAGAGAATCCCCAAAGGAGATGTCCTAGCCCCCAACATAACTGCACATCAAAAGAATAAATAATAACATGGATAATTAGATCCAAGATAATTCCAATTCTTATAATATAATCATAATATTTACATCCAACATGCCCAGTTCTAATGCCTTCTGGGTTCTGGCCAAATACATAAGCAATTACAATAATGATTATGTAAGATCCCTCAAGATCCAATCCCAACTCTAGCTAATCCAAATCCACACTCTAGTAGAAACCTCCAAGGAAGATTTAAACTTTTCCTCACAAGACTACCAAGAAATCTCCTCATTTTCCAAGCCATAGCGACTAGCTCTTCTCAAAAACTCTCAACTCCACTATGATATAGTTGTAAACTGCCTCACATTCGATGCTTTGTCCATAGACTCAGGAAAACTCACTCCTCTACTTCCTCCTCCTCTCCAAGATTCTACTAAGAAGAGATCACACCTTGAAGCTTGATTACAAAGACACATATGCCTTGCTTAAATAGACACTTGCCACTCAAGATGTTACAAACACAACCAATGTGGGATAAAAGGTAAATACAAATACCTTACAAAAAATATTTAATTCCCACCCAAATACAACTATGCACCATCATGTGGACCAACAAATATTAAATACATGATTTAAGAAAATTTCCACAAACTTCTAGAATTCCACCTACACACCTCAATAAATAGAATGACAACCATTTTGATTTTTTTTATGTCACCTATGCACCTAGAAAATAGAAATTCGTCTTTTCTCCTTTTTTCCTATTTTTTAAATTTATTTTTTATTATTTTTCCTCTAATTTTTGTCACTTTCTCTCTCCTCAAATTTTATTTTACTTTTTTATTTATTTTCTAATGCAAGATGCTCCTGCATTAGACTCCTCAAGTAGATAGAAAAGTGTCCCACACTTTGATGCCAAAAGAAAGATCTACAACCATCTTCATCTTCACCAAAGGTTTCCACTCCATCAAGTACAAGAAAACCAATATGCAAATCATCTACATCTACATCACTCTATCAAACACCAGAATCTCAACCATCTAATCAGCATGCTCACTCCCAGGAGCAAACTAAACATAATGCTTCATCAACAAAACCTCATTCACATCAGCAACTAATGAATCCAAACCAACAGCAACAAACCCCACATTAGTAGCAACAAGTAGATCTCCATCAACATATTCCAAACTCTTAACACTAGTGGTCTCATTTCTCACAACAAGGTGTTCTGCAACATACAAGTCACCACCAACAACAACTAGATCATCCACAATCGAGCACTCTACAATCTCCATGTCAAATTCAAGCAACTAATAATGAAAAATGAATCTCCATCCCAACATCAACAAGGTTAGGAATATCCTTAGAATAGCCTCAAGTTTCTCTACAAGTTTTGTATCAGACTCCATAAACTGATAAACAAAACCAACCTATTCCACCTGGACCTTGTTATGCCATCTTCTCTCTCGAACAAGTCTCTTAATCAACCTGACAACTCTCTTTTGGAATAGTAGACTTTAGCTCCACAAACATCTATAGAATGCCTTCCTTACCCCATCCTTAACTTGACCATCCAAGCTAGCTTCAAATCTAGCAGACATCTTTAAAAAATCCTCTCCACCACATCATGGATATTTGCAATCATCTTAGGGTCCAATCCTCTCAGAGCCATCTTCCAAGATTTTTGTAAATCCTCTACAAAAAATCACCAACAGATCAATCTTCCCAAAAAAGATCAACCTTCTATCTTTGCAACCATAGATCCATCTACATGTCCTCCCAAGGTCTTGGTACAAACTGCCTCAACTTCAATGATCTATCTACACACTTGGGAACAACCTTCACTTTGATACCACTTGATACAGTGCAAGGTAGGAGAGTCCCAAAAAAATATGTCCTAGCCCCCAAAAAATAACCACACAATGGAAACACAACAAAAATGCAAGATCTGATATCAAATCACAACTCTTTATTCATAAAAATATTTCATTACATGCAATGTGTCAGGCTGTAAGGCCTTCTCGGTTATGACCAAATATAGAGCAAGTAATAGTTCTACAAGATCCCTCAAGATCCAATCTCAACTCTAGCTAGTCTAGATCCACACTCTAGTAGAAACCTCCAAGGAATATATAAACTTGTGCTCACAAGCCCACCAAGAAATCTCCTTATTTTCCAAGCCATAGCTACTAGCTCTTCTCAAAAACTTGTAACTCCACCAAAATATTGTTGTAAATTGCCTCACATTTGGTGCTATGTTCATAGACTCAAGAAACTCATTCCTCTACTTCCTCCTTCTCTCCAAGCTTCTACTAAGAAGAGATCACACCTTGAAGCTTGATTACAAATGCTCATATGCCTTGCTTAAATAGGCACTTACCACCCAAGATGTTACAAATGCAACCAATGTGGGAAAAGGTAAATACAAATACCTTACAACAAATATTTAATTTCTACCCAAATACAACTAAGCACCATCATGTGACCCAACAAATATTAAATGCATGATTTAAGGAAATTTCCACAAACTTCTAGAATTCCACCTACACACCTCAATAAATAGAATGAGAACCATTTTGATTTATTTTTCTATTTATGCCACCTATGCACCTAGAAAATAGAATTTCCTCTTTTCTCCTTTTTTCTATTTTTTTAATTTACTTTTTAATATTTTTCCTCTAATTTTCATCACTTTCTCTCTCCTCAATTTTTATTTTATGTTTTCTTTATTTTCTAATGCAAGATGCTCCTACATCAAAGATCTTCCTCCTGTAGTAAATGTCCCATCCCTTTGAAATATATCACCTCTCCCTCTTGGTTTATAGTCTTTTGTCTTGTTCAATTCCTCTTCAACCTTTAGGGAAAACTAACAAGCTTCCTTAATGATTTACATCTTAACCAAACTAATCTCATTCTTGATAGATGTACTCAAATCATAACCTCATCACTTGTATGTCCATATCTAGTGTTCAATCTATAGAATTCTTTAGTATGCTCCTCTATATTAGATTTCTTCTTTAAGTTATGCATTTTCCTTAGTAAATTGACTTGATAATCACCAAGCAAAACTTTAGCTTTCAATTTATTCACCATTTTGTCCCATGACTTGATCTTTTCCTTTCTTCTTCTTTGTTTATCCATTTGCAAATATTCCCACCATAATGATGCATGTCCTTTCAACTTAGTGATAGAAATTTTCACTTTCTTATCTATATTTGTACTTTCAAACTCAAAATACTTTTCTATCTAAATAATCTAATCAAATAATTCATCCAAATCTAGCTTACCATCATCATCAGGCACATTAAAATGTAGTCTCACATTAAATCAAATCAAGATTCTCAAGAATATTTTATCCCCTTATTCAAGTACTAGTTCAACATCTCTTGCAATTTCTTCCTTAGTTTCTTCATTACTCACATATTCAATATCTATTCCTCTTCTTTGATTAGTTTTTATTGCTTGTCTAGTTGTAATTTATCTCAATATATCTACTAGTATAGGAAATTCATATCTCCTTCCACAAACCATTTTTCTACCCTCTATAATTGTAGGTCATATGTCAATTCTTCCACCAATAAAAATGAACTAGATCTTCCTAACACCTAGTTCAACACCTTAATCCTAAAGAACACATACCTTTGTCTAATACCACCTAATGCATCCATAGATTTAGGGACATTAGTGAGATCATTCCAAGCATGCAACAAGAATTAACATAGAAAATAAAAATCAATTAATAATGAGAACAACATTAGATCCATCTTTATTAAATACAAAATCAAAATACAATTATTTGGAAATGCACATGCCTTCTTACATGCCAGGATATAAAATGCATTTTTTATTATAATCTTCAGTCAAAAACCTTAGATCCAATTTAACTACTAGATCATGACTACTATGTTATTTTTCCTAAAGGGGTCCATTACATTAGATATACAAAAATCATAGCACAAAGGTCATTTTCAAGATCAATAACATTCCCCATGAATCTGAAACACAATAAACAAAATAGGTTTTATCTAAAAACATAAACAACTCATCACATAAATGATTTGAGAGCTTGCAATTCTAGATAGGTCCTCATGTAACCCAATTGTATAGCTAGATGCATCCCCAAATATTTCAAGTCATAGATCTTCATCACAAATAAAAAAATCCATGAGTAACTCTATGTACAAATAAGAACATGTTGCCCGAGAGAGAATAATTCATAACTCAAGCAACATAGTTCCAAATAAGTTGTGAGCCTAGGAACATAATCCGAGATAGGTCCTAAATATTGTCTAATTATCACAATCTCCAACTTGATGATATGAAGAATCATTGGGTTGATCTCCTAGATTTTTCAAATTGGTAAACAAGCACAAATTAGAAATAGATTTTTTTTTTAATTTATGCAAGGTTGCTTCAAACCCAAGATGTTATTGAATCACTTTTGTGTATGGGTAGATGTTTTCATAGTTTCACCTAAAATTACCTCAATCTAACTTTCTTTAACTCTACGACACATTGGATTGAGAATCTAAGTGATATCCAAACTTAGATAAGTAGCTTTTAATGAGCTAACATACTCTTTTTTGGTGAAATTTATTTGATGTTTGACTTGTTTAGCTTGGAGAATGTGTTTGAATTATTAGTTTTATAATAGTTTTTCAATACCTCATGATACTATCAAGGGGATTTTTCCCCTATTTTACATGCCTAAGTTGTAATGAGTTATATAAACACATGAAAATAAATTTAATTTTTTTTTCTAGTTTTTTAATTTTAAAATTAAGTGTTATCTAATTAGTTATTT
Source organism: Cupressus sempervirens (assembly GCA_028749045.1). NCBI lineage: Eukaryota > Viridiplantae > Streptophyta > Pinopsida > Cupressales > Cupressaceae > Cupressus > Cupressus sempervirens. Next base: position 749,796,065 of record CM053789.1, on the reverse strand, counting down.
ATAATTTTCAAATTAATTACATTATCTCAATGTATTTTATTTTTTATTGGTGAATAGAAATAAAATGGAAAGCTTGTTTACAACCTAATTTTTAATGGGAATGATCCAAATTTATTAAACACAAGAAGGTGTTCAATGCAAAAAGGGATCAAGTGATGAAAATAGGGAGAAACAGGGGGGTTATGTGTAATCTTTCTATTATGGGAGAGTATGTGCCAAAAACATAAAATAGATAAAGGACAAATACTCACCTTGAATCTAGAAAATGTTGTTTTCTGATGTCTTTATGTAGTTTTTGGAAAATTTGCAACTTGTTTTGGATTGGAAATGTCGAGAAGAAGAAATCCCAGAAATGTTTTTATCTTTTTGAAGGGAGGTTGACCTTGACCCTATTGGTGGGGCACAATCTTACCCTAGGGCACAATTATACCCCAAAAAGTTGACCTTGACCTACACTACTCTAAAAAAAAATTTGTTTATGGATCTTGCAAGTTCAACAAAAAGGGTATCCAAATCTACTCTCCAATTTGTTGTTTCACACTTGTATTTGCAAGAAAAATGGTTTTGTTGTTTGGATGAGGGGTTTGTCTTGGTGAAACCCTAGTTTGGAATCAACCTTAATGATTGAATTGAAATAGAGAAAGCTAACAAGTAGTAGAAGTAATTCTAACAATGAAGCTATGATACTCAATAGATATGCAATTATATTTGAAATGTAAACAAGTATATTGATATGAAAGCTTGAACATAACATTAACAAATGTAAATCAAAACTTCCATGATTGTATGCTTGGAATCCACCTTAAAAGACGTATGAGTAGATCTTGAACATGAACAAAGGATCTTGAAGGAAGATCACACCATCATAATGGCTAGATCTAGGGTTTGAATAATGAATCTCGAATGCTTGAACCAAATTCCTTCAAAGGCTTGAATGATTCAATCCTTGATCTTCAATGGAGAACTTGAATGCTTGCTTGATCTTGAAAAGTAGATAGTTTCTCATAGTTAGTAGATGCACTCATGAAATATATGGATCTTATGTCTTAGAGAAAATGAGACAAGAAGGCTTCTTTATATAGAGATCTAGGGCACAAACTTCTAGAGAAGGCTGTCATAGGTTCATTAAATCCCATGTAACTTTAAACCCTAGGAATAGACCTAGATTAAATTTAATTTAAGAGTCTATCATTTTGAAACCTGAATAGCTGACCCAAAAGTGGGAAAAGAAACTTTTTGAAGCTTGAGAACCCAAAACTCCTAGAAATTGAAAATTGCACTTGGGATTAGGAATGAGGTTGACCCTACCCTAGGTCAAGGTTGAGATTGTCCTTGACCTAGGTCAAGATCAAGGTTGACCTTGACCTAGAGGCCAAAGTCCTCAATTTTACAAATTAGTTTGTCAAAAATAGGCTGGAAATAGAGAGAGAAAAGTAGAATAGGAGGAAAACTACCAATTCCATGCAAAGACCCATTCAAGGCACTTGACATGACCCCAAACCACTTACTTAGAGGGCTAAATGCTCTTAACATGGAAGTGGTTCCATTTTAAGATGATACATTAAGCCCCCACTTTAGCAAGTGTATGGACTCAATGCAAACTCTTGGTAAAGGAAGAGAAGAAAGAAGAGATCCAAGTAGATTCATAATGAGATAAAATAATATTTATCTAAGGACATAATCCCCCAAGCTAAATATTCTAACTCAACATACATGTATAAGGGTGCAAAAAGAAAACCAAAACAACAACATAAAATGGTTAGTACAAACAAACCCAAATCAACTAGCATAACAAACCTTGCTAAGAAATATTTCTCACACTAATATCATATTTGGAAATCTATCATAAAAACATAAGTGATTGCATAAGAAAGACAAGAGAAATACTATAAATAACATAGCTTCATGATCCAGTCCCACTGGCATGAAAGTGAAAAGAAAGAAAAGAAGAAATTATTACCTAGCCCAATAAGATGCCCACCTTACCATGAATCACTAAAAGAGAGGGAGATCCAAACAGGTGGCCAAACCTAATAGTTCACCCATAATCTATGCTTGAAATTATAAATGTGTCTTCTAAAAACTTCAAGAATATTCATAGATGTGCCTTCCTATATCACTATGAATATGAAATACATGTCTTCTCAAGATTTAGCAACTTGTGAGTGTTACCTTTGAAAGAATTAGCATATTGAAAATTTGATCTCTTCAGGATTTAGCAACGTATGTGTGTTACCCTCAGAGGATTTAGCAATGTGTGTCTCTTTAGGATTTAGTAACTTATGTATGTTACCTTCAAAAGATTTATCATATGAAAATAAATGAAAATTGTGTGTCTCTTCAGGATTTAGCAACTTATGTGCATTACCTTCCAAGATTTAGCATATAAAATAAAAACTATAGTACAAGGGAGAACCTATATATGCCCCCCTCCTTATCATGGTTTTCTACTAGACATGATAAGGAAGAAGAAGAGGATACCTACTTCACAAAATCAAGAGATATCATGTTTGACAACAATTTATACTATATTCTTAATGAGGGATATTGACCCCTACATCCAAGAACATAGATAATCATGAAAAGGATATGTCACTTATCTAAAAAGGATCCTCGAAGAAAGAGAACTTATCAACAAGACTCCCATCATAGAGGAATTATTTTAGATAAAATACCATCTTCCAAAGATAAACCAAGTGGGAACAAAGGTTCAATCACCAATCCCTCTCCAAGAAAGAGAAAAAGGAATCTTTGGAATGAGGAAAACAACTCTAACACCAAAGCAAGGGTAATAGTTTTTAAAGAACATAATTTGTAACTTAAAGAAGAGGTGATGAACTAGGACAACAACTTCTTATAAAAATATTATCCATAGTTAAAACATCTTTTAGTATGAAGAAATAATATTACAATATAAATAAGTACCACTAAGCTAAGGAAAGTAGTTCCCTAGACAAAGAGTAAGAAGGAAGAACCTTGCCCACCAGGGAGAAAGACAAGGGTTACTTGTCCAAAACAAATTTCATAGAAAAGATATCTTGAATAGACTCTATGAATGATCATAAATATGATACAAAACCATAGAGAGATAGAACAAAAAGAATATTGATTGAGCTCAGGGCACAAAATATGCTAAAAGCCTAATAGATCCTAGGAGACTAGATGAAAATATATCTCTTGCCCCCCAGTCCAAAGACAAGAGGAGAAGAGATCTATATTATATCAATAGGAGGAGAATTATCAGAGCCCGAGTTTCAACATTGGGAGCTCTGGGTATATTTGAATACCACTAGTTGTCAACTAGTTGAACAAAATGAAAACTTTGAACTGTCATGTGTATCTCTTTCAAATTGAAACTTGAAACTAGGTGAACTGAAATAGAAGTTGAAACTGTTACTTGCATATTTTTCATACTTCAACACTTAGCTTTCAAAATTGAAAATTTTACTGAAAACCTAAACGAGGGCAAAACTGAAAATTGAAACTTATTCTAGTTGTAAAATATGTATCATTCTATCTATATTGTAAGGTAGTATGCCTTTGTTTATCTTTGCAAGCATTAAGTTGCTCTTGTTTAGAATATATTAGAGGATCTATTTCAGTAGTTGTTAAAGGAATGATGTTGGATCGATATGGTTTTCGGTTTACCATTAAACCAGAATCATATTAAGGGTGTTGTAATATCCGCAGTGTTTCCCTACATAGGGAAAAGGGTTCAATGGGACTCGCATAGTGAGTATCTTAGCTTTTCATTCCTGTAGGCTTTCAGGAGTAAGCCTAATCCCAGGGGGGGTGGATGTAGTGCCTGCCCCTAGTTCGCATTTTGCTAACATTGTTGAACTCTTTTGGAGCTAGTTTCATGTTGTTGGTTAGCAACATTCTTTTCAGATTATCAGATATTGTGCTATGGATTCAGTTTATTATGTGATGAGATCACTTAGACTTTATATTTCATGTATGCATGAACTACACTGCTTTCAGTTATTAATGATGATTAGTTAGATGATTTATTATCATATGTGTTTTATTATGGATACTTACCCCATACTTGCATGTGTATGGTGTGCGTGTTTGCTTTGCGTGTTTACTTTTGTATGGCATGTCTGATGTGGTTAAAGAAGGGAGTCATAGTCACCTGCTAGTCGGGATCTACACGATGCACCACTTCCTGCCATTGCCTGTTTAGCTTAGTATATATTGTGCTTGTACATGCGTGGTCTTTATGCAGGTTGCAAGTACCGGGTATCGACTTCCCTGAATTGCTAGGATAAGCGTACCCTATCACACTATCTCAATGATAAGAGAGAGGAGATAAATTCTCAAGTCCAAATCCCAACCCTTTAAGCCATTTGTTCTAATTGGAAAATTAGGACAAGTATTTGAGTTGAGTACCCTTCAAATACGTTGGATAACGTAATTCGTGATATAAACCTTTGGTTTGATTTTGTATGTATTTTTGTTATGATGGATTTTCATATTTTTACCTTTGAGAGTCTTTGATGTATTTTCTATTAATTAAGCCTAATTAAAATATTTAATTAATGGTTTAATTAAATGAAAAATTAATATGATATTTTAATATTTATTTTATTTAATTAATTGGGAAATTTATTAAATAAAATAATTAAATTTGAAAATAAAAAAAGTTAAAAGTTTAAATTTGGAATGTGACAATATTTATTTTAATAATAATATATTTGGAGTTCATTTTTAAATAAATGACTAAATAATATTATTATTAAAGCTAATAAATATTTTAGCAATTAAGCTTTGGAAAATGAAATTTAAAAGTGGAAAATATATTTTAAATTAATAAAAGATTCTAAATCTCATGTGATTAAAATATAAATATATTAAGATTGAAAAGTGGAATTATTAAAGTTTGTGCATGAGATTTAATAAATAAATAAATTAAATTGGGAAGAGTAAATTAATTATTATATTAATTAATGTGTATTATTTTAAATATTTGTTCACATAAGAGTTGGCAAATTCTCGAGAGTTGTCATGTAGACAACACAGAAGTTTGCACTCTAAGAATGCATAAGTTGTCTACACTTAGAAGTTAGCATTTTATTTGAGCACATGGTGTCTACAACCTTAGGACTTATCTAGAAGGTTGGAGAAGACCCATGCTTGGTTGTCATGTTTATCTTCTAGTTGTTCCTAGAGACACTCTAGATGCATCTTAGAGGCCTTTAAATAGAGGCTCTTCTAGTGTGTTTGGACAAGCCTTGTGGAAGCTACAAGCTACAAGCTCATATTCTTCTTCATCCTCATATATTTTCTATATGCTTCTATGCTCCTTCTAGTCACTTGGAGGATTCGGTTGGCTTGGATCTTGGAAGGATTGCGAATGATGGAAAAGGAAGGGATTTTCTATGGACTTCTGAGGCATGACGGATTAGCATCAGTGTCCAGGTGCACTTGTGATATTCGCATATTCTCTTTGCACCATTTCTCTTCCTGTCTTCATCATGTTTGTTATATGTGTCCGATTATATACCATGAATGAAATTGCAATTGGAATCAAAATCTAAATATGTATTTATTTGTTTGAAGAGAAAACATTAGAAAACCCTAGATCCAATTAAGGAAGAAAATTAGATCTAAATCGGGTTTGGGTTCGAAATTAAAGTTATGAATTTAGACTGAAGAGGTTCTGAATCTGAAAATGGAAAGAGGTTTGAAATGGAAATTTTAGATTGAAATTTAGAGTCAGATCTATTAGATGGATTATGATCATATTTAGAGAACGATTATTTTAAAAGAGAGATTCTTAGGAATTAGAAAACCCTCTTTATTTAAAAGTTATAAATATGTTCTCAGTAGAAATACATATATGTTCAAACTTGCATATATATATATATATATATATATATATATATATATATATATATATATATATATATATATATATATATAACTTAAATAATAGTGTTGAATTACAATCTGTATATATATACACACATATATATACATATATACATATATACATATACGTATACACACACACACACACACACACACACACACACACACACACATATATATATATATATATATATATATATATTTATGCATAAAATTGTGTAAACGTTAAATCCAAATATAAATATTGAATTCGAATCGCATGGAAACATTTTAAAGAAAAATATTATATGTGAATTGCTTATGAACGATATTTAAAAATGTTTATAAAAAAAAATATATGGGAGGGCGGGGTTTTACCCCACCCGACCCCCTTTTTCCTTTCATTTATGCCGGCCACGGACTGTTGACGCAGTCGTACCTGCGACTGCGATCGCAGGGCCGACTGCAGCAACAGCTGTCAGCGCATGGCCACGGTCGCATCGCGATGACAGTCGCACGGCGATTCATCCACCGTCGGATGTGTAATTGAAACATACGGCTTTATAATCAAACGCATGATGTTAGATATTAATTATCTCATATGCGATTTTTAATATATTAAAGTTTGTTATGAGTTTATATATATAATATTATATATATATATATATATATATATATATATATATATATCTATATATCTATATATAGATATATGAATATGTATATATGTATATGTATATATATATATAATATTAATAGATTTGTTTAATATTCAAGATTTATAAATAATAAATGTATAGTTTTAAATTGATTCATTTACTTAATTGGAATTTAATCCAGTTAAGGTTAAAGGGGAATGTTATAAATGAAGAATTTAAGTTATTAATCAAGTTATTGAAATCTCAATAAAGCAATATAGTTAGAATTTATAACTATTTAATTAGTCTAAAAGGCTAATAAGAATGTTCTAGATGAATTAATGATAGAACTGAAGGAAAGAGATATTAAATTATTAATTTGAGTATTGAGGAATTAGAATATGAAGTCTAAGGGTTGACTTTAATGTTAATATATATTAAATAATTATGAGATGGTAATATATAAAGATGTTTAATGATGATTATTATAGTAATGTAAATCAAGAGGCTTTAAATGATATTGGATTTAATTGACAAAGGTCAAAATCATTGTTATAATATTTAATAACCTAGTCATGATCTGAATTTGTTAATACGTTATGTATTGATATACCTTAAGGGTTAGTTGAATGTTGAAGATTGTGGAAGGATCTCTAGAACGAGTAATAATAGTTTTGATGAGTTTATTATTTATTAATGTTTGTTGGGTCTAGCAAATTATTAAATAATAATAGTTTAATGATCTAAATGATTATTGATAATGTGGATTGATTAGGGAAACATTAGTATTCATATAGGAAAGATGAATGTAGTCATTATGGATAAGATTCTCATTATAGCTTGTCATTAAATATTAACAAGTTATTATTATTGAACTTATTAGTTAATTAATAATCATTGGGTTGATGCTTTGAAATTATTTATTAAATCAATTAATTAGAGTTAATTGGATTTAATACTTAAGTTATGTAATGGAGATTTAATTAATATAAATCTTTTGACGAGATTGTAAATTATCTATATTGAGGCTGACAAGTTTTATGACTTGAATTATGATTTTAGATATTATATGATTGTCAATGATGATAACGATTGAATTAAAGGCTTAAGTTTTAATATTATTTAATTAAGTCTTAATTAAGAATTATTAGAATGATAATAGGTCATAGATGGTGTGCCTATGTTAATTGATGGATTTAATTGATCATTCTAATTAAGTTAAGATATCTTATTTGAAGAATGATAATTTGGTGAAAAGTTGAAGTAACATTAAAGAAGATTTAATTAATTAGAATATGGATCATGGTTAAATAAAGAGAGCAATTTAATTAAGGTCAATGATGATTAGTTTAATGAGTAAATATTTATCCTTAAGTTATTCTTAGGATAATGCTATCGGGGAACAATTGGGTTGACTTGTAGGTCAAATGATGAAACTTAGACATTTGAAGTATACATGAAAATGGAAACTGAAACCCCTACACTTGAAAATGGAAAAATGAAACTCTACACTTAACTCAACTATGAGATTATAGCAAAACCAAAACATGTGTCTGCATCGTGTATTCTATATGCTTCTTGTTTTGGGTTTTTGGGTTGACTAGTGTTGACCAGTCCTAAGTTGTTACCAGAGGCTCGGGGGTTATGAGATGTGTTGGCATGTTGATTTTATTTGGTCTCAATCTTTATAAGCCCAACCACGGTTATGTGATCGTATGCTCTATGAAATGTTTGTATTTGTTCATCAATCTTCATGTGTGAAGCTGAGATGTATGTGTATGAGATACCTAAGCTAATCATTTTTGAGTCATCGATCAGTTATCCTTGATTTATTTTCTAGTCGCCATGATGGGACTAAAATGTGGATGTATTTCTTGATGATGTCATGTTGTGACATGTTTTGACTCAACCATTTTGGAGTCTTCGATCAGTATGATTTTGAGATATTATTGGTTGCTTGTTAAGAACCAATGGATGTGATGATATATTTTGGTTATTGAGAACCAATGGATACTTATGATTATCAGTGATGCCTTCAGTTGCCAATAGAGAATTGTTGTGGTCATGATTTTCTATGGATATTGCTCATGGAGATTTGATGCTTTTATGATGATTTTATCATGGAGATTTTGATGATTCTTATCTTGGAGATTTGATATTATGGATATTTGATGCTTATATTGTGGATATTTGATGATTCTTTTTATGGATTATCTTTTGGATTTTCTTTACAGTCGCTTGTACAGGACTGTGGTGATTTATGATTCCATGAGCATTAGGGTAGGTAATCTACTTGTAGTGCCGGGAAGTGGCTTGCAATGGGGGTCGGGGCCCTAAGTGGCTGCTAGGATAACTCATTGTAAGTTTGGTTAATAAGTGATAACATTTATACACTAAATGGGGATTAAATGAACCTAAAAAGATAATTGTTTTGATGTTCTCACCCATGCCTTGAGCGCTTGTACAGGCTAGGATGGGAGTAGTGAGACGCATGGTTGCGACCTTGCATTCCATAGTATGCCTCATCAGTATGAGAGGATACTAGTGGCCGCATGAGATCTGTATGGACCCGTGGAGTTTAGCTAACTGCTAGGGTAACTTGTACGAGATAAATGCGATGACACTTTCCTGCTTGCAGAGTAGGTTTCCTACATGTCATTGTTGTGCCTCTGGGAATTAGATGTCGATTTTGTGTGATGGAACCTTTGAGTTAGTATACTTTTTAGGATTCCTGGACTTAAGAGATTTATGCTTTGTGGTTTTGATATCCTGTTTGGGACTTGAGATTATCTCCTCAGCACGGTGGGAGTGGACCACTTAGGTACCACGCGGTCGGGTGGTAGTGTATTTTCCACTCTTATCATTTGAGATCTGTCAGAGACACCGTGGCTGGAGTATTCTTGGTTGGTATCTATCTTCATTCTGTTCTTGGAGCATTATGATAGATGATGTACCTTATGATGGATGTATTTACTGGTATGTTTCTTATATTGATGATTTGCATATGTTAGATGATGCTTTACTTTGCATGTTAGTAGGATGTTTTAGGAGTAACATTCCTACTATGTTTATAGCCGATGATCTCTTCGGTGCTTTGGAATGTTACGCATGGAGGGATGGCTAGGATCCACGATGATCTAATGATGCTATTTATGGTTGGGAGGAACCGTGCATTTAGATAGTTATGTTTGTGATATATGGTTATCTATTATGATGGATGTTTATGTCTTTTGTGATGATGTATCATGTATGGTTTATGGTCTCATTATGTTATTGCATCATGGATTAATATTGGATGATGATGTACTTTATTTACATGGATGTTTAATCTTTTAAGCTTTTCATACCTTGTAACATGTACAGTAGATGATTGAGCAATCTAAAATGTAAATTACTAAATGTACACTTGTATATGGTTTAAGAACATTGGATGTATCCTTGTTATTTCACTGTTAAGGATGTAATGTTAGATGAATAATTTATGATTAGAAGTAATTCAACGTTAAGGGATCTTTAAAGAATGTAATCTGTTATGTATGTTATGTTTACTTTCAGATGGATGTTACTATTGCTTCCGCTATCATGTTAATGTTATGAATGGTTTTACTTTCATGTTTTAAAAATAAATAAAAAATTGTTTGGCAAACTTAGGTAAATTCTTTGGATCTCTTGGTGGGGCATTACAAGAATCCCCTATATCAAAATTATGAATGAATTGTAAAATTACACGAAAGTGAGATATAATTCCTAAAGCATCTTGTTCATGAACATACAATTTAAAATTTCTACAATCAGCAAGTAAATGTGTATTATGATAGAGAAAAGGATATTTGTACTTTGATAAAGAATCTTTCAGCATAGGTTTAAAGATTTCTTTTTTTGAATTCATTAATTCAATATACACCTATTTAGCCACCTCTTGATGAATATCAGAGTTATCTAAAGTAGGTGTAGGAATAAGTTTATGCAGAGGAGGATGATGATTAACATCACCTTCCTTAACTTGAGATTTTGAACAACCAACACAATGAAAATCCAATTTAGAGGGTATATGAATGGGATACTTAACACCATGCTCATTGATGCCAAGACCTAAACCTTTATAACCTTCTTTAGTGATCATCATATATCCTGTGGTGTATATATCATGTAAATCTTCTACAAGAGATGATTGTTTATCATGCTTATGAGAAAAAGTTATATAAGACAAAATAATAGGTTTTGAATAAGTATCTTTACCCTTTCTTTTAATATCATCATGTATCAAAGGAGAAGGTAAATCAAAAAAATCTTGCACATTTGTATCCTAAACTATAGCTTGAACCTCCTCAAAAATATGAGAAGAACTAGGGATAGGAGATGGAGAATTAGGCATTAGATTAGGAATAATAGGATTTAGATTAGGAAGATTAGGAGATGGTGTATCATCTACCAAATCCTTCACATGATCCAAAAGAAAAATAAGTCTACAACATGAATCTTTAATAAAAGTTAAATGTGGAAAGACTAGTATCAGTTATTTTCACAAAGGCTCAAGCAAGAATAGAATGAATGATACTCTCATAAACATCATGATTATGATAAAGAGATGCTAAGAGAAGGGTAATGAAGAACATAACCACACACCAAAGAATCTTCATCATATTCATAGTAAACAAGATGCAAGAAATGTTTTTGTATTTTATGGAATATATAGTTTTTTTGTATTTTTTAATTTTAAAATGCAAGAGGCATAAACTAAATCTAATCTTAATGCAAGAAAAGACCTAATGAATGAAAGGAAATATAACACCACAAAGCACAATAGGGCATCTAATTCTATAAAGAGAGGGGGTAAGCATGTCAGGTTCACCAAAATGAATAGAAAGAAAATGAAAACCCTGTTTACAACCCTTATTTTCAATGGGAATGATCTAAATTGATTAAACACAAGAAGGTGTTCGATGTAGAAATGGATCAAGTGATGAAAAATAGGGGGAAACAGGGGGATTATGTGTGATCTTTCTATTATGGGAGAGTATGTGCCAAAAACCTAAAATAGATAAAGGAAAAATACTCACCTTAAATTTGGAAAATGTTGTTTTATGATGTTTGTATGGAGTTTCTAAAAATCTACAACCTATTCTAGACTGCAAACGTTGAGACAAAGAAAATCCAAAAATATATTATCTTTTTGAAGGGAGGTCAACCTTGACCCTATTGGTCTGACACAATCTTGCCCCAAGGCACAATTGTACTCTAAAAAGTCAACCTTGACCTACACTTCTCTGATGAAATGTTTGTTTGTGGATGTCATAAGTTTTGTGAAAAGGGTATCCAAATCTACTCTCCAATTTGTTGTTCCCCACCTATATCTACAAGAAAAATGGTTTTGTTGTTTGGATGAGGGGCTTGCCTTGGTCAAACCTTATTTTGGAATCAACCTTAATAATGGAATTGAAATAGAGAAAGCTAACAAGTAGTAGAAGTAAATCTAACAATGAAGCTATGATACTCAATAGATATGCAATTATATTTGAAATGTAAACATGTATATTGATATGAAAGCTTGAACATAACATTAACAAATGTAAATCAAAACCTCCATGATTGCATGCTTGGAATCCACCTTAAAATAAGTATGAATAGATCTTGAAGATGAACAAAGGATCTTGAAGGAAGATCATGCCATCATAATGGCTAGATCTAGGGTTTGAATGTAGAGTCTTGAATGCTTGAACCAAATTCCTTCAAAGGCTTGAATGCTTCAATCCTTGATCTTCAATGGAGAACTTGAATACTTTCTTGATCTTAAAAAGTAGATAGTTTCTCATAGATAGTAGATGTGCTCATGAAATATATGGATCTTATGTCTTAGAGAAAATGAGAGGAGAAGGCTTCCTTATATAGAGATCTAGGGTAAAAACTCCTAGAGAATGTTGACATAGGAGCATTAAATCCCATTTAACCTTAGCACCTGGGAATAGACCTAGATTAAATATAATTTAAGATTCTACCATTTTGAAACCCAAAACAACTGACTCAAAAGTGGGAAAATAAACTTTTCAAGATCCGAGATCCCAAAACTCCCAAAAATTAAAAATGGGACATGGAGTTAGGGACGATGTTGACCCTACCCTAGCTTAGGGTCGAGTTCATCCTTGACCTGGGTCAAGTTTGAGGTTGACCTTAGCTTGGGTCAAGTTTGAGGTTGACCTTGACCTAGAAGGTCATCCTTGACCCAAAGCTCAAAGTCCTTAGTTTCACAAATCAGTTTGTCATAAATAGGCTAGAAATAGAGAGAGAAAATTAGAATAGAGGGAAAACTACTAGATCCATGCAAAGACCCATTCAAGGTGCTTGACATGACCCCAGGCCACTTACTCAGAGGGATAAATGCTCTTAATATGGAAGTTCTTCCATTTTAAGATGATACAATTGGTAAAATCAAAGTGCCCTATATATTATATTTAAAATAATTTTATAAAATGATTAACCTCATTCAAAGTGCAGATATTGGGGGAAAAAGAATGGGAAATAAAACCCCCCACTGTAGCTCAGGACATTGAAATGTCATGATTTCATGCTAATACATTCTCCTTTGTGTCTTAACAAAGGTCTTTGATAGAGCATACCCTCCCTTACAACTTATTCTTCCTATCAAAAATTTAGAAAACATACATATACCCCTTGATATATGGGGTCTAGGGAAGGAATGCCTTCCATTTATAGAGTACAAAATCATACATTTTATGGTGTTGCACTAAGTTATATTGACCAATAAAACTATGAAGTAATGAACTCACAATGTTTTGGAAGAATGTGTTGTCATTGATTTGCAACTAGTTAACAAGAAGTTGAAAAATATTGCAAGTACAGCTACTAGTAGACTAGCTTTATCAGTCAAGACAATAAAATGAAACAAAAGTGAGAAAGAAAGGAATGAATTTGGTCTAATCATCATCAATGTGAAAATATAGGAGAAGGTTTGAATATAACAAGACATTTATCAGAGTTGTGCAACAGAATGTAGCTAAAAGCTCACACAACCATAAGTCTACTCATAGGAATGCAGACAATCAGGCCGGCCTATAAGCATAGGCATCTACAAACAAGGAGTCATAATTGTCTTGTGATTATGTTCACTATGGATTTCTTTTGAATTAAAAAACTACAATTTGAGTGGGATAAATATTAGGGTTTTCATTTATAATCAGAGGTCATGATTGATAAGGAGAAATCTAACACACAAAAAAAAGTGTGTGTAAAAAAAAAAGAGATCTAGTAAGAAAAGAAAGAGAGTGTGAAAAGAGCCAAGAATGCTATTGTTATGGCATTTGTGTGCACAAGATAATCCATAAGGTAGCCAATTGCAAATAAAAAGCAACAAGAAAGAAAGTGCAGAGTGCACAAGAGGAAGAGAGGAAGAGTGTGGGGGAAGCTAGAATCAAGCTTGAACAATAGTAGAGGATCAAAGGATCTTCAAGGAGCCAAAGTAAATGATCTATTAGGCAAGGTGTTCCAAACACACAAGTGTGTTACTATAGTTTTCTTTCAAACCATTTCATCTATCATAAGCCTCTAACATGGATGACTTGTAATAAGTCATCTAAATCCTCTAACAAGGTATCTCTCAGAAAGGGATCAACATCATCTATTGAGGTACTCTTAATAGATTAATTATAATCCTAAAAGGTTATTGGTATTCCTAACAGGGTGCATTTTCAATGTTAACTAGGCACCCTTTTACTTTCAAGGAAAGGCTAGTGGGTAGATTATTCTCACTATGGTTTATCCTCACATAGAGTATTTCCACATATAAATATCTATCTCATTGATGTATGCTTCTATGTGGGATATTGTGTGATTTTACTTCTTAAATTTTATTATTTGTTTAATAGTTAAAGAACCAGTAACTAAGTGTGTGTAAAGGTTCACTAGTCTAATTGGTAGAAGAAACAAAAGCAAATGTACTAATCCACCACCAACCCCCCCGCCCCTTAGTACCTATTGGGACTAACACTTGGTATTAGAGAAAAGACCTTAAAAATAATGAGTCTAAAAACTTAGGGGAAGATCAAATGACATTGCTCAGAAGATAACTCAAAGAAGCTTTGGACACAATTGAAGAGTTGAAACATAGAATGAGATAATCCTTAGCCAAGAGAAAAAATTTGATAAAAAGGCTAGGAGAATGTCAAGAATTGATTGAGAGGCTTGAGGAAAAAAATTTTGCGAAAGAGTTGGAAGAAGCTATATCAAAGCTCATGGCCAAGAATTACAAGCTAAAGAAAAGAATCAAGGTCCTAAAGAAAGAACAAGAACACTCTGTACTAAGATTAAGAGAAGATGTGGATGAGAAAGGAAGTATCATCCAAGTTAGAGAAGCCCATAAAGAATTGAAACTAGCTCAAGAAGCTAGACAACAAGATGAAGATCTAGTAAAGGAAAAAAAAAAGAGAACATCTCTCATGATTGAAGAGAACAAGTATGTAGAGAAAGAAAACAACATACTACAAGAGTATGATCATGAAAATAATGAACAACTAAGTATTCTGACTAAAGAAGCCAGACAAATGGAGGAGAAAATTAGATAGTTGATGAGTAAATTGGGAGTAGTGAAAGTAGAGTGTGATAGGCTTGTCAAGACAAGGGAGAATAAATTGAATGAAGAAAAGACATTGGACACTCAAGGAGAAGCAACTAACTCAACTAGTCAAGGACTCCAAGGAATCCATATATCTAAGAGAGAAGAATCATCAAAGACCAACAACACAAAGACCATAAAGAACAAAGGAAAAGAAAAAAAGGTATGTCACCAAACAAACCCACTAGTCTTTACTATGGTAAAATTGGACATAAGATAGATAGGTGTTGGCATAGGAAAGTGACAATTGGTAGAGCCATTAAAAATAGAAAATTATGTTATAGTTATTACCAATACAGACATAGCTCACATGAATGTAGAGATCTTGCAAATTAAGCAAGAGGAGAAAAGTACTACAACTTTTGTGACATGTATGTTCACAATGAATGGAACTATGGATCACACACTGAATCACACCAATCATCCCCTCTAAATAGAAGACATGTTTGTTTTGCCTGTGGAAATGATGGACACATCACAATGGAAATGGTGGATGAAACAACATAAACAAAGAAGACAATGGAACAACACAAAAAATATATGCTACAGATGTCATAAGGAAGGTCAAATAATCAAAGATTGTTAGGTCAAGCAAAGATCCAAATAGTGAAAAAATGATGACAAAGGAAAAGGGAAGGCCATCAATATCAAGCAAGTCAACAAAGACTTCACCAAGGTGTGGATTGAGAAACAATTGGAAAACACTAAAATAAATATTGGAGAAGGAACAAGTTCAATAGTAAGTGTTGAGTCATCCCAATCAAGTTAAAAAAAGATGGGCTTAATAGGGGCCAGGCAAGAAAAGTGAGTCTTGCACCAGCCCCCTCATGAAAACCAATAATTCATGACTAAGTGACTCAAAATTTGGTGATTGAGTCACACCCAAAAAGAGGAAGACAGGTTGTCTTCAAAATATGAGCATCAGATTAATCATTAGAAATTCTTTATTGCATAAGGGCAAAGGTTAGCAAGAAAAAAAGTTATTCTTTGAAGTTTAATGTCACATTCTTAATGAATCTATAATTTTGTATGTTTTCGAGAAAATATTACTTTACAGTCTTGAGATAAATAGAGCTCTTACTTGCAAAACCCTAACTATCAAAAGGCTACTCTGTGAAGTGAGTTTGTGCAAGAAGTTAATAGTTACTTTGAAACCATAGGTTTCACTTAGTGCAAGATATCTAGAGATATAATCAAAGCTAAAAGGTCTTCATGCACAATATAATGATATGTTTGATGTTGAATTAGTTGATGGACGGGATGTCTAATGAGGAAGTGCATGTCTATGAGCCCATAATGTTACATGCTGATAAAAGTGATATGAATGAAGCCTTGTCCTCACTTCCAAGTAGTGTATTACTATTAGAGGATGTAGATGAATATTTGAAGACAAAGATAGTAGATATGAAAGATGAAATGATCAAAATTATAAATGATGAAATCCAACAAAATGAAATAGGTGAAAAGGACATTGAAGTGTTGGAAGCCACAACCCTAAATTGTGCCCTAGATATCCCAAATTTCTTCAAAGGATAATGGGTGATGTTTTTGCTTTTCCAAGTAGACAAAGAGTACATGTGGCTAGAAAAGCCTTCAAAAATCACAAAAGAAGTGATCAAGAGAGTAATTTATTTCAGCAGAACTAGGGAAAAGTTAACCACCAGAGTGCATACAATAACATATGTGGCTATACTAATAGGATGCCATGTAGATGGTATAATATGCACCATAAAAGGAATTACATATTATAGGGTGCAATTTATAGCCAAAGTGATATAACATAAACTTTATCACTCAATTCATGCTAACAATGTACCTGCAAGAGCAGTGTGTGGATTGCACCAAATAATAATGAAGCAAACCAAGCTAGATCTCATCGGATGGTTGCACGAGAAAATGATGGGAAGCCTAAGGAATATTAAGAGAGATAGTGTAGCTCACACCTTCAAATTTAGAGCTATATTGGTATGCATATTTTTATATTTTAAGGGCAAGTACCCTAGACATAAGAAATTTTAGTGGAAGTCAAAGATAGGTGTCACTACATAAGTAAAAAGCATGCACAACTGGTCAAGAGACAAACACATAGAGAAAATTGAAGCTTACTTCATGAAGTTTCAAGAAGATATGCAAAAAAGGAGAATATCAATTAATTTGATAAACAACTACAGGACTAGAATTTGCTTCTTGGTAGACAAAAACAACTACTTTGTACAAATATTTGAGCCAAGAATTCATTGGTTGAAAAAAAAATCCTTATGAGATAGAGGAAGAATTCATAAGAATCCTCATCACAAACCTACTACAGAAGCCAGTTGAAAAACAACAAAAAATATTTGGAGCAATAGATAAGGTAAAGAAAAATATTGTTGAACAAGAAGTAGAAGCTTCAAAATAATTAAAGTCGAAGAAGAAGAAAGGAGTGAGACAAGTTGAAGAGCAAAGAGAGGAAAATATAAAGCAAAAAGGTGGAGAAAGTCCATCGACTAAAGCAGAGAAAATCTCTACCCTATAACCTAAGTTAGAAGAAGAGGAAGAACCAAAGAAAAAGAGGAAACAAGAAATGTCTAAGCCTTTCATAGTGGAGACTTATACAAGGAAAAGAACAAAAGGAAGGAAGAAACCTTTTACTCAACTAGAGGAAGATGAACAAGAAGAAGAATAAGATCATGAAAGTTAAAAGTCTATGAAAGGATGTAAGAAGCTTTCATTGCAAAATATCTTAGAAGACATTGAAAATAATGAAAATTACAATACCATTAGAGATAGATTATTGAAGTTTAACAAATTAAATAGAAATAAGATAGTACACTCTATACTAGTGAGTTAAGAGCATTTAGCATAACTCCATAAGATGTGGAATCTCAACTACCTGAAGACTTCTATGAAATAATTGAAGAGAAGTGATCCAAGGCCACCATTGATATAAAAGTATTTTGGAAGAAGATCTCACAAACATAAGATCATACCTAAACAATCAAGAGGTTATACAACTAGTAAATTCATGGAAAGAAAACACTAACCCATGTGAGAATATAACTTTTATTACCATAGGGTTGAAGACTAATGCATATAGCAATGCAATAAAATTTTGATCACAACTCTTCAAGAAGGAGAAAGAAACTCTTGAGAAAGGAGGACTTCAAGTCCAAAAAGACAAGTAGAAACCCAAAACTACAAGTCCCAAAACCACCAAGAAAATGCCAGTAGAGAATCCTAATGAACAAGTCGAACCAAGGACCTAGATTAGTCAATATTTGAATCAAAAACCAAAACAATTTGGAGAAATGAAATAGGACTCCATAGGACCATCTATTAATAAAGAGAAATAGAAGGCATAGCCCCAAATAATTGACATGACCAAAGTGAAAGTAAGAGAAAACATGCAAGAAACAACTAGTCAAGATGTAGGCACATGATAAGAAGGAAGGATGATGCATAGAAAGAAAAGGAAATGGAGCCAAAAATGGAGGATACTTAGTTACCTCCAATGGAATTTCAAACTAATGCAGTCAAAAAACAAGGAAAAGATATTGATTCAAAACAAAGGCAAGAAATCTTGCAATCCACTCATCTTTAGGAGACACCTATAGTTGATCCATCCTCAACACCATCCAAGGGACAAAGGAGTGTTAGGAAACTAGGAAAGAGGAAATGATATTATAAGGAATCCAAAAGTAAAATGAAAAGAAGAGAGTTAGAGGAAGCACAAGGACAAGAAAAATTTGATATATTTGAAAATAAAGTAGCGCTATATGACTCTGATGTAGCAAAAATGCTAAAAATGTTAGACCTTGAAGAATGAGTGAATGAGATGAGAAAGAAATTCAAATAAATGGAATCAATACCAAGCTCACTAAAAGATATAATAAAATGAAGCAAAACTGCAAGAGATATGAGTGAGCGACTGCACTAGTTGATGCTCATGACATTCTGAAAGGACTTACAACTGAAGAAAACTATGATGAGGATGATGATTTGATCACTCAAATCAGATATGTGATGAAAAAAATTTATTAAAAAGTAGGTCAACTTCTAAGTATAATGGAACAACAAGTTCTAGTGAAATCACTTGACATAGAGAAGATACTCATTACAAAGAAGAAATGGGAACTTGTAACACTTGAGAATGAGATGTTAGAAGCATTAAAAGAGATAAACCTAGTCATTCAAAAATAAGGCAGGTCATGCACTCTAATGAGTGATCTTGAGAAATCAAAGACAAAGGCTCAATAAGAACTTAACACTACAACCCAAGCATTTGATCCACTCTTTGGATCAAGAACTAACCACATAACTAAGATGCAAGATACAATGTACCTATTAGACCAAATCCAATTTGAAGAAGAGAAGAGAACCATTAGACTAATGGAGCTTTAGTGCTTCTTGACTGATGCAGGAGCATCTTTCATGGAAAAATTTTTATAAAAAAAAAATTTTTTAAAAAAATTTTGGAGGAGAGAGAAAAGTGACGAAAATTAGAGGAGAAATAAATTAAAGAAAAAAAAAAGGGGGAAAAAGGACAAAAGAAAGGAAAATGGGATTTCTATTTTTGAGGTGCATAGGTGGCATAATAGAAAAAATAAAAAATAAATGGTTGTCATTCCATTTATCAAGGTGTGTGGGAAGAATTCTAGAAAGTTATGAATATTGTAGAAAGTTTTGGAAGTTGTAGAAGCTTGTAGAAGCTTGTGGATAAGTCATGCATGGGGTGGTAAGTGCCTATTTAAGCAAGGCATATGAGCATTTCTAATCAAGCTCAAGGAGAAGCTTGAGGAGTAGAAGCTCAAGAAGAAAGTGAAATCTCAAGGGGAAGTTTGAGAAGTAGAAGCTAGAAGGTGTGAAGACTTCAAGGTGTGAAAGCTCTAAAGGTGTAGCTCTTAAAGTAGAATTCTTGGTGAAGCTCTTGGTGTGAAGACTCTTATTTGGGATTTCTCTTATGTTGAAGAATTTGTAAACTTCTTTTTGAAGAAGTCGTATCTATGATATCATCTTGTGGGTGTTGTAAGGATCTTCAAGTATAATAAAATTTCTTGTGAAGATTTATTTTTATTTATTTTTGGTCCCCATATTGTGGCATTCTTGATTGTGAGTGGGTAAGGGTGGTGTGGCCCTTTATCAAGTGGTATCAGAGCGTACCTTTATCAAGTGGTATCAGAGCAGGAGTTCCTGAGTGTACAAGCAGATCGCTGAAGTGTGAGTCATTTTGTACCAGGACCTTGGTTGGGTGAAGTTTATCAGAGCTGGTTAATTGCAAATCCATTGTCCTAGACTTGTGATGTGGTTCCTAATTGCTCGTGCGAGGTGGCAGGTTGTGATCTGACTTGCAAACAATTTGGTTGTCACAAGGAGCGTGGGAAGGATTTGTTGCAGAGGGTTTACGAAGATCTTGGGAGATGGCTCCAAGAGGATTGGACCCTAAGATGATTGCAAAAATCCATGATATAGTGGAGAGGAATTTTTCTAAGATGTTTGCTCGGTTGGATGCTAAAGCTAAGAAGGTCAAGGTGGAAGAGGATGGTTTTGCTGATCAATTTGTGGAGCTTGATGCAGAACCTGTAGAGCAACTAGAGGTTGTTGCTAAAGATATTCCTAATGTTGTTGATGTTGGGACAGATGTTGGTTTTCATGATCAATTGGTTGAGGAGATTGTGGAGCACTCGGTTGTAGATGATCTAGTTGATGTTGGTGGTGACTTGTATGTTGCAGAGCACTTGGCCGTGGATGATCTAGTTGTTGTTGGAGGTAAGTTATGTATTGCAGAGCATCTTGTTGTGAGCAATGAGGTTGCTAGTGTTGAGAGTTTGGCATGTGTTGATGGAAATGTACATGTGGATGCTGATGTGGAGTTTGTTATTGCTAGTATGGATGCACTAGTTGTTGATGTGAATGGGAGTTTGCTAATGAAGCATTACATTCAGTTTGTTCTTGGGCATGAGCTTGTTGATTGGATGGTTGAGATTCTAGTGTTTGATAGAGTAATGCAAATGTGGAAGATTTGCATGGTGGTTTTGTTGTCCTCGTTGAGGTAGAAGCCTTTGGTGAAGATGAAGATGGTGGTAGATCTTTCTTTCGGCATCAAAGTGTGGGACACACTTTTCTATCTACCAGGGGAGTCTGATGCAAGAGCATCTTTCATGGAAAAAATTTTATATAAAAATTTAAAAAATAAAATAAAATAAAATTCTGGAGGAGAGAGAAAAGTGACAAAAATTAGAGGAGAAATAAATTAAAGAAAAAAAAGGAAAAACAAAGGGAAAAAGGACAAAAGAAAGGAAAAGGGGATTTCTGTTTTCGAGGTGCATAGGTGGCATAATAGAAAAAATAAAAAATAAATGGTTGTCATTCCATTTATCGAGGTGTGTGGGAAGAATTCTAGAAAGTTATGAATATTGTAGAAAGTTTTGGAAGTTGTAGAAGCTTGTAGAAGCTTGTGGATAAGTCATGCATGGGGTGGTAAGTGCCTATTTAAGCAAGGCATATGAGCATTTCTAATCAAGCTCAAGGAGAAGCTTGAGGAGTAGAAGCTCGAGAAGAAGGTGAAAGCTCAAGGGGAAGTTTGAGAAGTAGAAGCTAGAAGGTGTGAAGACTTCAAGGTGTGAAAGCTCTAAAGGTGTAGCTCTTAAAGTAGAATTCTTGGTGAAGCTCTTGGTGTGAAGACTCTTATTTGGGATTTCTCTTATGTTGAAGAATTTGTAAACTTCTTTTTGAAGAAGTCGTATCTATGATATCATCTTGTGGGTGTTGTAAGGATCTTCAAGTATAATAAAATTGCTTGTGAAGATTTATTTTTATTTATTTTTGGTCTCCATATTGTGGCATTCTTGATTGTGAGTGGGTAAGGGTGGTGTGGCCCTTTATCAAGTGGTATCAGAGCGTACCTTTATCATTGACTACAACCATTGGGTCCATCAGTGCTACTATAAAAGGAGCAGATGAGGTACCCAACTTGTCATTTGACAAGACTAGTGATGCAATTTATAGGCATCTTGTAGAACCATAGAGTAAAGTGTTTGCACTCAAAGATTTGAAGGAGTCATGGGAGACTCTTTTTAAGTTAGCTATAGAAAAGTACAAAGACATCTTTGATAAGCTATGATGTGTATGGCATGAAAAAGACTGCCTTCATTAGGGGAGAACTAAGAAAAACTCATACTCCCATCCTATCTCCACTCTTCCCATTGTCATTGATGGAAAAAAGGGGAGAATAATTAAGCACAACAAAAAGGTGAAGAAAAATCAAAGGGGGAGAATAACCAAGTTACAAAATAAGGCATTAGACAAATAAAGAAGGAGATGATTATATAAGGGAGCACAAAAAAATAAAGGAAAGAGAGAAGGAAAGAAGAAGAAGAAAGAACCTCAATAAGAAGTACAACAAGAAGTCTA
Organism: Cupressus sempervirens; assembly: GCA_028749045.1. Taxonomy (NCBI): domain Eukaryota; kingdom Viridiplantae; phylum Streptophyta; class Pinopsida; order Cupressales; family Cupressaceae; genus Cupressus; species Cupressus sempervirens. Next base: position 749,773,559 of record CM053789.1, on the reverse strand, counting down.
AGACACAAGATAGGCCGCATGAATCGGTCATACATCAGCCTATATGTCTTGTTAACCTATAAAGGATAAAAAAAATTTCTATCAATGCTAAAGGGGGAGATTGTTGCACTAAGCTATATCAACCAAACAAATGATGAAGTAGTGAACACATAATGAGTTCGAAGAATGTATTATCATTGATTGGAAACTAGTTAACAAGAAGTTGTAAAACATTGCAAGTGCAACTATCGGTAGGCTAGCTTACCAATCAAGACAATAAACTAAAGTAGAAGTGAGAAAGGAGGAAATGAATGTGGTCTAGTCATCATCAATGTGATAATACAGGAGAATTTTTTAACATGACAAGATATGTATCAGAGTTGTGTGGTGGAATGCAACTAAAATCTCACATAGTCACAAGTCTAATTGTATGTATGTAGAGTTAGCCTATAAGCATAGGCATCTTTGAACATAGAGTCATAGGTGTCTTGTGATTATGCTCACTATGGATTTCTTTTGAATTTCAAAACTATAATTTGAGTGAGATAACTATTAGGGCTTTTATTTGTAATCAAAGGTTATGATTGATAAGGAGAAATCTAACACACACACAAAAGTGTGTGTAAGAAGATAAGAGATATGGTAAGAAAAAAAAGAGTGTGAAAAGAGCCTAGAACACTTCTATTGATGCAACTATGTGAACAAGAGAATTCATAAGGTAGTCAGTTGTGAATAAAGAGAAACAAAAAATAAAGTGCAAATTGCATGAGAGGAAGAGAGGTAGAGTGTAGGGGAAACTAGACTCAAGCCAAAACAATAGTAGAAGATCAAAGTATCTTCAAGGAGCCAAAGTAGAGAATATATTAGGCAAGGTATGCTAGATACTTAGATTTGTTACTGTAGTTTTATTTCTAACCATTGCATCTATTGTAAGCCTTTAACAGGGAAGACTTGTAATAAGTCATCTAAATCATCTAACAAGGTATCTCTTAGAAAGGGATCGAATCCTCTAGTGAGGTAGTCTTAACAAACTAATTGTAATCCCAATAGGTTACTGACATTCCTATTAGGATATGTTCTATGTAAGCTTTTAACTAGGTACAATTTTAGTTGCAAGAAAAGGTTAGTGGGTAGATTATTCCCACCATTGTTTTCATCCTCACATTGATGGTTTCCACATATAAATATATTTTATTGATGTATACTTCTGTATGCGATGTTGTATGATTTTACTTCTTAACATTTATTATTTGTTTAATAGTTAAACAAGCAGTAGCTAAGTGTGTGAAAAGGTTCACTAGTCTAATCAGTAGAAGAAATAAAATTAAAGGTATTGATTCACCCCCTCTCTTAGTACTTGTTGGGACCAATAGATGGTTCATTTGCATGGATTAACAAGAGAGGTTTATGGACTTTAAATTGAATTCTTTGAAGTGTTGATGCTTCTTAGTTAGAGCCTCTATCTAGTTTAGACTTTCTTCTTTACATTTATATTTTTCATCAACTCATGGTATCCTTACATATTCAAATACACTTCAAGCTCAAAAATGATGTTAGTCTCCAAAATCCTATTAACATGATTTAGTATGTATTAACATGGGTTCTTTGTCCCTAGTTATATGAGTTTCATTATTTGTGTTTGGATACCATTATTCAAATAGGATAGTGTTTTAATTTATATAATGATTGCTAAGTTCCATTGTTATAGTTTCTTTAACTTGGTTTTACTCTGGTTGAGATTTGTAGATTTCAAAGGATTAGTAGGTTAGAATGCCATATTAAATTTTACTATTAGTGTTTTAGGATTTAGGCTGTGAGATAAACCATTGAGCACATTTTGTCTTTTATTTTGGGTTAGAATCTATTTGCATTCTAATATTTCATATTTAATATCTATGATTACATTTAATTATATATTAATATGCTCTTTATCAGTTTGTTATTTTAAATGATAGATTGTAATTTTCCTATATTATTATCTTGATTTAAGAACTCTAAATGCTTCCTTCCTTTCTGAATTACAAATGATTAGAAACTTATTTTGTATAAGTGTAACATAAGTATCAAAGTAATCTAGTCGAATATTTAAAAGGAGGGAGCCAAGTTACACTTCATCCCTTAACTATATAAAAGAAGATCATTAATATATTAACAGTCTATATATGGACAATAGCTTTATTCATTAGACATAACAAGAGGATATTTTAGTTCATTCTTCTTAAGAGATTCCATAGCAAGATCTAAATGTATTTAAAAAATCATTTTTTGTATTTTTTATCAGTAATATTAAAATTTTATTAATATAAAAGAGGATTTACTTCAAATCTACATCATAATTTATATCAGTTTGTAGTCTTCTCCAGAAATAAATACATCATAAAATACCTTGATCCCTCTAAAGTAACTTAAAGCTGTATCACCCTCCTTAACCACCTATTTCTGTGTCAATCACATAGACATCTATAATAAAGAGTGTGTGTACTTGCTAAAAATATTTACACTACCTTTTGTAAACTGTGATATGCAATTTTACCATAATAGTCAAACGTCCTCAACAACCAAATATATTATCCCTAGTTGAAAGCTCTTGGTCATTTAGTCAATCCAGTTTTATCAAAATTTGTATTCCCTATCCATGAACCAACATAAAATTTCATCCCCAAATTATACCCTATCCCTATCCCAAATCATCATGAAACTATGTAGGCTCGATTCTAACAAAAAGAAGCATTAAATTTTATTTAGACACACCCTCATCCCATACAGATCCTCAAAAAATTCTAATTTTCATGTACAAAAACTCAAAAATCATCAAATCACCCACCATGAAATCAATCTAGAGATTAAAATGATTCTTCTTGCCCTTTCTTGTTCACTCCTTCTTGGGAATCAAGACACTAGAAACCCTTTCAACTTGTATTATAGCCACCACACTATCCATTATTTTTTGCTTAAGAGTTTCCCGAACTTTTGCAATTTTTTCCCAGTAGGCACCTTTGTCAGCCTCACCTCACTATCGCACAAAGGGAACTAAGCCAAAAAAAATCTAACCTCCTACCCATCTTTAAAGCATTCTAAAATGTCTGACCTTTTTCTAAGAATGACACATTCTAGTGTATAGTCCAAACCCAACAATAAATCATCCTCATATATGCTTTTACACCCATCTTAATCATTATATATCTCCAAACCCCATGTAATAAACATCAAGATAACATCTAAACTCACTCTCCATTTTTTCTTCCTCCCCTAGAATTGCCTTCCTTAAACCTCTAGTGTTGCTTCAATAATTCTTTTCTCTTTTATCTTTGAAAATAAAATCACCCTTTCCTTGCTCTATGGGTCCTTAAAGCCCTTATGTTGTCAACTTGCATCTACTCAGAAAGTTGCCTCCATTACAAACCTTTCTACACCTTTATTTTTGCATTTTGATTTAAATATTTGGTGAAGAATGATTGATTTTTTTTTTAATTCATGTGATATTTTTAATCCTTGAACCTATTGTTGTCCCACAACGCACGCCCCATTCCCTACTATGAATGGGGGCCCCCTACTTTTTTCAAGTCCTAAAATTCATGATTCAAGATTTAGGAAATGTTAAAGAGTCAAAAAGTTGAAAAACCAAAAAATATTAAAAATCAAAAAAATCAAAAAAGATATTTAAAAAAATGTGCACCACATATGAGGCGCGAGACGAGCACCACCTATGTGGTCCTTGCCGTGCACCCGTTCACCCATGCAAGGGTGCGCTACACACCACATGGGAGGGTGGGGTTATAAAAACCCCCACCTCCCCCCATAATCCTTAACTTTGTTTTCATTTTGTCTTTTTTTACGCCGCATTTCAAACTTGCAAGGGCTCACTACATCAGGTGTGCATTTAACACCCACACCACGCCAAACCTTCAACCCTTGTGTGTGTGTACTATGTAGCGCCATGCCTTCAACTTGTGTGCATACCTTCAACTCGCACGTGCCCACGTGCCACGCTGCATGTGCCTTCAACCTATGTGTCATGTCATGCACTTTATCACATGCACCATGCAACATCGTGAGGCACTAGTTGTGGTGCCACACACGCCCATGCACGCAACATGCACCTAATTCCACCTTCACCTCACCAAAACCTTTTTAAAAAATAAAATAATAATAATATATATATTTTTAAAAAGAAAAAAAAGAGTTTACTTTTTTAAAATTTATTTTTGCATTAAAATAAAGGAGGAATTAAATATTTTTTGTTAGCATTTTAAAGTTTTGTTAATTATTAAACTAATAAACACCTTTTCTTGTATCGTGCAAGTTAAATGGCATCTACATCCGGAGAGAAAATGGCACCTAAGCCTGTTGTGTTAAAATTCCAAGGTGCGTCATCGAAGTCGAGGTTTCAAGACGATTATGCAGAAATCAAAGACACTGATTTGGGACATACATATTTGGGAGAATTTCTCAGAATCTGCAACAAACCCATGAAAATTTCTACCCTAGAATCCTCATTGATTCGATCTGGGTTAGTAAGCATAGCTTCACATCTAGTATCAGTAAAGTTAGCAAAATTGATCATGACATTGGTGCAACATTTTGTTCCTGAAGAGAGAGTGGTTAAAAGTGGTACTAGACCTACAACTCGAAAGCATTGAAAGGGTCTTCCATCTCCCAAAGGCGGATCAGTTTATAAGACTCTCCTCTGAAGCAGTTTAGAGGTGGTATAGGGAACACCAAAAGGAGGCGATAGAAATTATCCAATCATCTTACCTCATTGAGAAGCCTCCTCGAGGCAAGATAACAGGAAAGGTGGACATGACTCAGGGATACATGAAGGAGGATATTGGCTATTCCATCATTCTTTTGAGCAGAGTCATGGGTCTACCTACATTTGGCCACCTTAGCACTTTCATGGTCAACTTTATTGAGACAATTAGGACAGCAAGGATGCCACTAGATTGGGCCACCACACTAAGTGAAAACTTGTGTGAGCAATTAGGGGTAGTTAAAGACAAGAAGAAGTTCTATATGACTTCTTACATGATATATCCACTTGCAGCAAGGGTGACAAACTATCCCAGTTTGTACAAGAGAGGTAGTATGCAAGATCCTAATGCCTGGCCATACATTGTCTACCCTCAGCTAGAAAAGAAGAAGCTCTCAACATAGAGTAAGGAGTACAGAATTGTGAATGACGCATTCATTTTTGCAATCATCTGATTGATATAGGTGATTACACAAAGAGGTTATCTGATGAGGCAATAAGGCAGATAATAGCTCTCAGGGCCTACTTCATCCAATTTAAGATAATCACATATTTACAGGTAGTTGGTGCCACTATCAACCCTAAGAAGCTCCCCACATATCCAAGTGACAAATTGGTGTTATTAGAGATTGCATGGTAGATTGAATTTGCATATGAGAGGGTGAAGAGACAACGGAGACCTTGTTGGGCATGGCCCCTAGTCATAGGACCATACCAGGTAAAACAGAAACAAGATACTTTTTTCCTTTGAATGGGAATGGGAGAATTATCCCCTCGAAGAATACAATTCCCCTAGGCCCTACTTTGATAATATCGAGAGAGTGGAGAGTCTAGTCGGTAAGAAGTTCCATCATGAAGATGCTATTGAAGATCATTGGATGAACGCAACAAACAACTACGATGTCCACATAAGGGACTATTGTAGGATGACTTTGTATCTAGTAGAGAAGGCTCTCAAATTGAACATTCTAGAGGAAATAAGGCAATGAGATTCAAAGGAGCTATTGGACCCCCTATTCAACTCAAAAAAAATAGGAGAAAGAATCATCATGAATGTCGAGGTTGATAAGGATGAGGGTGATGATATTAATCATCGAGCAAGGTACATAGTCAAAATAACCAAGGATTGGATCAAGAAGCCTTTTCAACTTGATCCAATACTAGACACCATGATCTTTCACGCACAAGCCCACCCAGAGAAAGGTAGAGGGAAGAAAGTCACAATTCCTAAATTTGTGGCCTAGTCTCCCATCAGGCCAAAGACAATATACCAACTTGACCACCCAATTGGATACTATCATCCTCCAGAAAGGAAGGGAGAGAATAAAAGGAAGAGATCCTCCACTCAAAGGATTTAAACAAAATAGGGCAAAGTGCCAGCACCTTCCCAGAAGTAGGAAGAGAGTGTGCAAGGGTAAGAGGATACTGGAACTACTCAAGTCCAAGATGACCCTCAATTGCCTCCTTTTTTGCCTAGCCAATTAGAAGAGGGAGAGAGTCAGCAAGTTTCCATCCCTCCTTTGCAAGAAGAGCTAGCATCCCCTAATTCTACCTCCACAAAACAAAATACGATTAAAATCCAAATGAAGAAAAGGAAAAGGGTGACTAGGAGAATGGTGTCGTTTTCATCTATTCCTGAGACCATCCTAGAAGGAGAAGAGGAGGAAGAAGAGGAGATAGATCAAGAAGAACAGTTACCCCTATAGAGAAGAACTCAGCTAGCTAGAGTCATAGAGTAAGAAAGGAGAAGAAGTACCATGAGCACATCACCATCCAGCCCAGCAAGACCCATGGAAGTCTCTTCTTCAGAGGATGAAGTACAACATTGGGTGAATGAGCAGGGTGAAGAAGGTGATGACATTTTCAAAATGTCAGATTTTGATTTTATGCCCATCAAAACAGAGCTAGTTGAGGATAAGATCAGGGATACCCCTACAAGTGAACCCCAACAAGAAGACTAAACATAGATGCTGCCAGATTCACAAGGTCCTAATCTCCCCCATATCCACCACAAGTCATGGTGGTAGATAAAGGCTCAGTTACTCCTCCACCTCCAAGTTCAAAAGAAGATCAAGTTTAGAAGGAACCATCACAAGGGGAGGACCTAGAAAAAATGGCAACTGATGAAGTGTCAAGGGAGGGACAAATGGTGGAATATTCTCAACCACCTTACCAAGACACTAAGGTACCCACACAAAGGGGAAGTACTCTGAGGAGGAGTGATAAGGGGAAGGAGGTAGCAGAACATACTCCTTCATCCTTGAGAGGTAGGTCTTCAGCTGAGCACATCCCAAGATGGCTTCAAAAAGAAATAATGAGGAGTACCAGATCTCAATTTTGTGCTTTGGAGGAAGACATTTTTGAGATTGTAGAAATTTTGAATAAACCTAAGTCCCCATCACACGAGGCAAGACCGTTGGCATTTATCACCAATACATAGGACCAAGAATTGTTTGCACAAGTGGTTATCCCTCTTGAAGACATAGATGTGGAAAGCCTTGGTTGTCAAGATTATCAATTGAAAGAGGTTATGTTGGGAAGACCCACACAAGATACAACCTGATTGATGGTGACCATGGGAATTAAAGAAGTCTTCAAGAGCATGGAGCAAGAAGAGGTAGAACTCCAAACACTTTGAAGGCAGATCAAGATCCTAAAGGGATATTTAGCCGAAGTAGTTGGTCCTCTAGATCCTAAGCACCACGAGGAGACATTGAATACCATACTTAGAGAAGGGGTAGGTGTATAGTCAGACCCATTTTTGAAAGCTTTTCAACAATGATAGGAAATTTTCGAGGAGAAGGGCATTTTGATTATTCAAGGGAACCTAAAGTTATTGCATGCTACATAGGAGAACGTAAATAAAATGGTAGCTATTTAGAAGTAGGACTTTAGCATTATGGATGAAGTAAGGGTTTAGAGTAAGGACTTACAAATTTTCCAAGCCATAAATGAGCAAAGGTATAGAGTTTTGATAAATATATATACAAGGGAAGAATTGGATATGATTGATGATTGGATAGAGAAAATTGTAGATAGTAATAAAGTGATGGAAACATTATATGTGAAGATCCATAGGCTCAAGGACCAAGCCTAAGAGCAAATTTTGGAAGCAAAAAAGCATTACAGTGATGCTTGCTTGGATATTTTTGAAGATGAGGAATGAGAGAAGTTGTTGCTTGTAAAGATAGTGGTAGAGAATTTTAAGAAGATTTTTGTGGAAGCTTCTGATGACAAAGATATCCGGTAAGCTTTCAAGATTGAAGAAGTTTTGTTAGAATTGGATACCAAACTCGAGGATTTTGTTGATACCCGAATTGAGGTAGACAATTACAGACAAAAAGTCAAAGAAAAATAAGAGGCTTTAAATTTACCAGATGGGGCTAAAATTACTGAGACTATAGAGAAATTCAAGGGCAAACATCCAAACATAGCTTTGGGATGAAGGGGAACAAAACCCAGAAGCCAGAATTTCAATTTTGACACTTGGTAAAATTTTGTGATTTTGGACCATCTTGAGGTGCACAACTCTATAGGTCTATAGGTGCATAGCTTCATAGGTCCACACCTTTGCAAGTTCATAGGTGTGCATTTCTAGAAGCTCTGTTCATAGTTAACTAGCAGTTCCAAAAATAGAGCTTTTCATGCATCAAAAATGCATTTTGATGGCAGTTTAACTTTGACACACGCCCAGTGAAGGATCAGCTTCCATTTTTGGCACTTCCAAACAATCTCACTTCAACTCAAAGCTTTCTCATTCTTTCTTCTCTCATAAATTATTTGTTTTTGACATGTAAAGGCTCATGCATCCAATTAATGAATAAAATATGGACAGAGTCCTAGTTAGCACCAGTTAGATTGTTAGTTTGTATATAATTAGTTTGTTTTATTGTTTAAAAGCATTTTATTCTCAACACAAATCAAGGAGACAATTTCTTATAAATACGCCATTGTAACATGTAATTGGGGCCACCGTTATTTTGTAATAAAATTATGCTTTTGGTGCTCGCATTTAGAGTGTAGTAATCCTTGCCTGAATGTGTCATATTTTTTGTGAATTTTGTTCATGGATTTTTGGTTGAGCCAAAGGTTTATTGCTTTGTTTCTAGTTGTGTGATCTTTTAGTTCTAGTTTTTGCTTCGGTTTTATGAATTCCATTGACAGAACGAGCTTGAGAAGAAATCATCAAATTGTGCCTGCGTAACTCTTTGTCTCACATGAACGCACTTTCCATGGCCTTGCAATTTGATGAAGAGTGAAATATCATACGATCATTAAAGTTTCTCATTGATGATTGGATCAGTGGAATTGAGGAAGTGTTGCTCCTACTTTCATTGATTACCTATTGATTTCTCTAAAAACTTAACTCGTAGATGTGTTGTTTTCTGTAGCTTATGTCTATTAGGATTCCAATTTCACGTTATTTTCTTTGAATTTCATGTTATTTTATTTAAATTTATTTATATTTTCTTTATTAACCCCCTTGTTAGAATAGGATTTCATACTAGCTGCACTATTAGATTGCATTCATTAAAAACATAAAAATACAAAAACAATTATTTTTTAATGTTATTTTTGAAACAATGTGCAAATTCTTCATTTCATCTGAAATCAAAATGAACCAGCAAAGGCCTCCTCATCAACATTCATATTTATCTTCAACTGAGAAAATTCTAGTAGGTCGCAAGATCACTCAAGACCTTGGAGTTGATTCACAAAATCAGCTTTTCAAGAGAGGGATTCGCAAGAATTCCTGTCATTTAGCATTGTGTAAAATGATAGCCCAATAGAACCCTAATGAGAATTTCCATGAAACCATGCTCATGGTGCTTTTAGGTTCCCTATTGTCATGCTAGGAGATAGTTAGATGAGCCACATGCACATTCAAATTAAATATAATAGGAGAAGGCTTATAAAATTAGTCCTATGAGACAACTATTTACCAATTTTTTCTATGGATGAGATGTAAAGTTAGCATTGACTATTTGACCAATAAATAATTTAATGTTTGATTAGAGATACTAATTATGTATACACAAAAAAAAAAATTTAAAATCCATGTAAATGCATTGAACAAAATATTTTATGATGAGATGTGTGTTTTGGATTAATTGTAATCAATTTCTTATATTTTAATTCTACTGTAACATTGACAACAATATTTGGAACTATGTATTAGATTACAAAGGCTTCTCGTTGCCACTTGTTCCAATGAATTAGGCATACATTTACAATCCAACAATTTAATGTTTAACTAGAACTAGTAATTATTGGAATGTAGTGCCTACCCCTAGTTTACTTTTTAGTTATTATTGTCGAACTCTTTTAGGCCAACTTTATGATTATTTTATGATCAGTGGTATGTTTTTTCTAGGTTGTTGGATATTATTTCTTGCTTAGTTGATTATATGATGAGATTCCTTGGTATTAGTTATTTCATGTATGCATGATTATTCCTTGATGATAAGAATTGTTTACAATTATTTGAGGTATTTCATGATATTAGTTAGATGGATTATTTATGCATGTTTTCTATGGATACTTACCCCATACTTGCATGTGTATGGTGTACCTGTATGTTTTATGTTAGGTATGATGTTTCTGATATGGTTAAGAGAGGGAATCGTAGTCACCTGCTAGTCAGGATCTACACTGTGCACCACTTCCTATCATTGCCTATTTAGTTTATAATATATGTGAATGTACATGCATAAATTTTATGCAAATTGAAAGTACTGGGTATCAACTTCTCTGAATTGCCATGATGAGCGTACCCTATCACAATATCTCAATGGTAAGAGAGGGGAGATAACTCTTGAGTCTAAATCCTATCCTTAGACCATTTTTCCTAAAAATTAGGGCAAGAATCTGAGTTGTCTACCTTTCAAATTCATCAAGTGACTTAAATTCATGATTATAACCCTTGAGTTTAATCTAGTTTTTTGTACTTTATTATGGGTTTTCATTTCAGTCTTGTAGGCCTATGATTATTTTTTGTTATAATTTAATCAAATAAAAATAATTATAAATTATTTAATTTAATGGAAATTTTATAAAGAAAATTTAATATTTAATTATATTTAATTAATTGAGAAATTAATTAAATAAAAAGAATTAAATTCAAAGATAAAGTTATAGTTCTAATTTTGGAGCGTAATAGTATTTATTTAATTTAATAATAATATATTTAGGAGATCATTTTTAAATAAATGCTAAATATTATTATTGCTTAAGTTAATAAATATTTCTATAAAAAATGCTTCGAAAATTAAATTAAAGAGAGAAAGAAATTAATTTAATAAAGATATTTTAAATTGCAAAAAGTGTGCATGAAAATGTAAAAGATAATAAATTATTAAAAATAATTTGATCAATGAGTTCCTTTGCATGATTGCACAATCAAAGCCCCAAATTAGGGAAGCACTCTTTATCATAGATCTAGAGCTCATTTTTCAAGGACCGGGGTTTGGAGGAGCAATTTGGGAGAAGGAGGTTTTCACAAAGAAAGGGAAATTCTTGTGTGCTTCATATGTTATCGAATTAGAATCAAATTCAAGTAGAATCTTGTGGTTAATTTTCATATTAGATTTTTATTCTTCAATTTTCTTGTTTTCTTTTTGTTTGAATAAATCTATTTTTAGAGTTTTAAATTGGGTTGAATCCCTCGTTGTAAATGTATCGTTCTTCATGGTTGAAAATATCTGTATATGATTTGTGAATTAGCAAACTTTGTTGGAAAAGATTTTGAGAATCTGTATTTTGATATGGGTAGGGTTTGAAAATGAAATTCTAATGGTTGTATACGGATATGTTTAAATTATGTGTTTATTTCTCCTATTAGATTTTTGGGATAATCACTTTTTTTTAAAGTATATATATTTGAGTTAATAAAATTACCACAGTAAATTTTTGTTGTGATGATTGTATCAGAGAAAAATAAACTAAATTTGAAATGGAATGGGGGGGCGAAATTGTTTTAATTGCAAATAATATATAAAAATATAAATTTTGAGTGGGAGGCAGGCCACCACACCCCACCTTCCCTCCTTCCTTCCTCCCTTTCTTTACATGCAATAAATTGTTGCCTACGCAAAAGACCTACTGCGATAGCAATAGGTACTATTGTGTTGTTGGATACAATTGTTCAATTGTGTGTTGTCTTTAATGTCACACAAATATCATATCATTCATCAAATAGTGTCTACCGAGCTGAGAAGGTCAGCAAGGCAAAGGATAGTGTCTACCGAGCTCAGAAGGTCAGCTAGACAAAGGACAATGTTTACTGAGCTTTCAAGGTAATCAAAGAAATTTAGTTCTTACCGAGCTCACTCAGTAATTGAAGAAAAAGTGACAAAAATAGTTCTTACCGAGTTCACTCGGTCATCAAAGGTAATTTGGAAGAAGTAATTCTTACCAAGGGATTCAGTTATTACCGAGAAAACTCGGTAGCCAAAGGATTTTAAGGATATTGCAATGTTAACCGAGTCAAGATGGTTAACTCAAGAAATTCCTAGAAGCAATATTTACCGAGCAGGGTCAGCCAGTAAAGGATTTCATTGTCTTATGAGATAACATTTATTTGTTCAAAGTAATATCTATAGTCGACTGATGTACGGTTTATTGGTAAATGTAACATGTAAATGGGCCAACTTGACAATCTAAATGGTATAAGTAAGAAGTCAAGTTGCGAATTTTAAAAGTATGAAGAAAAAGAATGTGGAATCAATGTGATAGGAAGACTGATTGTTGTGGAAGTAGATTTGAAGGATGATCAAAGATCATTAAGGAGCAGCAGAGCCATATTTGATCAAGGAGGGTCTAATGATGCTAAACAAAGACCTGTAACAAACAAATTCAATTTCATCTTGTTGAGATCAATTCATTGTTGCTTTCTAACCATTATAGCAGTGATTTCAAATCTCTTAACAGAGATGGTTTAACAGCCATTTTGTAAATCCTCTAACAAGGTGACAGTTCAGTTGAATTATTCTAAAGACCTCTAGCAAGGCCACTCCTAACAAGGTGATTAAATCCTCTAACAAGGTCACACCTAACAGTGTGTATTGTAACCTTTAACAGGGTTGGCTCCTAATAGGGCTCACTTCAGAAGAGTGAGAAATTGGTGACTAGTTACTTGGTGGTTTTCCCATATTGGATTTCCACATTAAATCTAGTGTCTCTTGTGTTCACTTTATTTTCAGTTACATGCATGAATGCTTGAAAAGAAAGTAATAGTTTAATTTACCGAGTTAGAGCATTTGTTTACTGAGTACAAGCAGTAACTAGATCTTTAAGACATCTAAGGGATCTGTTGAGATTAATTTTTGTTAGTAACTGATTCACCCCCACCGCCCCCCCCCCCCCCCCCCCCCCCCTCTCAGGTACTCTATCTTTAATTCCAACATGTGTTAGAAACAAGTACTATTGCATTAGTAGCAGTACTCTGCTATGATCGCAATAGGTCTATTGTGGCAGCCATCATGATCAGCAGGCTAACGAGCCTTAAAATACATTTTTAATTTATTATTATTATATTTTTTTAATTTTTATTTCATTTTATTAAAATTTTAAATTTATTAAATATAGTTTTTTTTATAAATTGATATAATTAATGTGTTTTGTAAATTATATTTAATAAATGTTATTAAATATAGTTTTGGTTAATTAATTTATTTAATATATATTACATTATATTTAATTAATATTAGATGTTTATTTAATAATTTTAAATAAACTTCTATTAATTTTAAGTAATTATTATGAGTATTAATAATTATTTTTATTAATAAATTGATAATTATTATTTAATAATTTGTTTTAAAGTTTTAATAAAAGCCTTGAATTGTGAGTTAGTATCGATGGTATGTTTGATTTTAAAAGTGAAAATGGGTTCTATTATATGGGGATTTTATGAACTTTATCAAATAAAAAACTTACATCGAAAACTTAAAATGAAATGAAATCTCGAACCTTACTGTAAATTCAAACTATGTATTTTCAAAACCATACAGAACTATGAAACTACATTATCTATTATATGTTTTATTGTATGTTGAGTTTAGGGTTGACTTAGAGTGTTGACCAATTTTAGGATGTCTACTAGAGGTCGGGAGTATATTGTTTTGATGATGTCATGTTTCGTTGTAAGTATGTACTTGATTTTGAATCAGTCCTGTTAGGATGATTGTATGGGTAAAATTTGTGATTTTGATCAATGATACCTTTTCAGTAATTTTCTAGTTGCTTACTTAAGGACTGGAGAGTATTTATGGTTGTATGAGACTTTTTGCTTTTGTTGAAGCCTAGGGTAGGTTATTTGTATGTGATGTTGGAAAGTGGCTTACAATGGAGATCGAGGCCCTAAAGAGGCTGACGAGTAACCCATTGTAGGTTATTTTAATAAGTGATAACACTAAATTAAATGAGAGTAAAATGAACTAATAAGAGTCTTTGTCTTTCCTCACCCATGCCTCAAGTGCTTATATAGACTAGGATGGGAGTAAAGAGGACACTTGGTTGTGACCTTGCTTAGTTAGTATGCCTTATCAATACAAAAGGATACTAGTGCCGCATAGAGTCACTAGGGGGGCAAAGTATTAAAAGACTAGTCGGGTAACCTTAGAGTTGGCTCATGTGATGACACTTGCCCACTTACATAGTAGATTCCCTACATGTTTTTGTGTACCTCTAGGTTTAGATGTCACTTATGTCTTGGTACCTTGAGTTAACTTACTTTTAGGTTTTCCCTAACCTAGATATTACTTTTGGCTTTTGGGACTTGAGACTATCTCCTCAATACGATGGGAGTGGACCCTTTTCGTGTTACCACAAGATTGGGAGGTAGTGTTATTTATTTTTACCATTGAGATTTGTCAATTCAATGTCATGGTTGGAGTTCTATTTTCTATATTCCCTTTCATCCTATCGTTGTGTACTATGATGGATGGTTGTACCTATTGTAATGTATTTTATTTCACGAATCTTAAAGAGATGATGTAATCTATTTTATGATGTATATTCTTTCAACCTTTCATACCTTGTGACCTGTATAGTCGATGATTACGCATTTTGATTATTGCCAAATGGCATTTGCAATAATTGTATATTATTTAAATGGATTTGAACTTGTAGTTAATATTTAATGTGGATGTGTTATATATATTGGTTTTAGTATTAATTAAACTTAAATGTGATTCAACGACATGGGACCCATAAGAATTGTAATTTGTTTTATGGTATGTGTTTATGTGTATGTTATTACTTCCTCTATTTTATATCTATTGTTGTTATGTTATTATCTTTTTAAAAAATGTTTGGTAAAATTAGTGAAACTTTAGGTTAATTTCTTTTGGGTTTCTTGGCGGGGAGTTACATGGAAAGTAATACATCTTTAGCTAGTTGGGCATTAAATTAGATTAAATAAATAGATATTAGTTTTATGTCAATACTAAGATAATAATGTTACCTAATAAGCTTCTATTATAAATTAGTACAAGAACGCAATTCAAATCTATCTTGTTATCTAAGGAAGCAATGCTTTAATCTAATTTAGACAAGAAAAATATAAATAAAAACTTATATAAAATAAATGTTATGTCCCTTGGGAAATTATTAATCTAATCACTAGTTTAATCTATAATATAAATGTAAGTTTCTAAAAAATAAACAAAACTAAGAATCATATAGACATATTCAAATAATATTTTTTAATGTTGTTGTAAACTATGTCCTCCGAGAATCATATTGGGTATCTTCTCCTTTATATCTTTAGGTACTCTTCTTACTAAGAGGAGAAAGTGTAATATATAACATATTGTAGAAACTTGTAATGCCCCGCCAAGGGATCCAAAAGAGTTAACCTAAAATTTTACTAAGTTTTCCAACCAATAATTTTTTTTTGAATCATGAAAGATAAACCATTCACATCAAACACATAGTAGTGGAAGTAATAACATACATACAACTAAAAACATTCATAACAAGTTACATTACTTAAGGATCCTAAGACATTGAGTCACATTTGATCTAATTAATACTAAGTCTAACCACTACCACATCCACATGAAAGAATAAATAGAAGGTCCAATGTCCATATTACACATTGGTTTCAAATGCCTCTTGGCAATTAAATTCAGAATGCTCAATCATCCACTGTACATGACACAGGGTATGAAAGGCTTAAAAGAATATACATGTGTGAAAATGAAGTACATCATCCTATTCTAATCCATGATACAAGTGCAATAAAGTAAATGAAACCAAATTCCATACATGATACATCATCATAGAAGATATAAACATCCATCGCAAAAGATAGCCATAAATCATAAACACAACACATAATTATCTAAATGCATGGTTCCTCCCAACCGTAAATAGCATCATTAGACCATCGTGGGCCCTAGCCATCCCTCCATGCATAACATCCCAAGTCACCGAAGAGATCATCAATATTATCATATTAGGAATGTCACTCCTAAAACATACTACATCATATGCAGAAAAGAAATCTAACATGCAAAGTAAAGCATAAGATAACATCATCTAACATACACAAATCATCAATATAAGAAACATACTAGTAAATACGTCCATCATAAGGTATATCATCTATCATAATGATCCAAGAATAGAATGAAGATAAATACCAACCAAGAATGCTCCAATCACGGTGTCTACAGATGGATCTCAAATGGTAAGAGCAAAGAAGCACTACCACTCGACTGCAAGGAACCTAAATGGCCCACTCCCACCACGCTGGGGAGATAATCTCAAGTCCCAAACAGGTTATCAAACCACATAGCACAAATGCTCTCTAAGTCCAAGAATCCTAAAAGTATACTAACTCAAAGGTTCCAACACAAAACTGACATCTAATCCTAGAGATACACAAGACATGTAGGAAACCTACTATGTAAGCGGGAAAGTGTCATCGCATGGATCACACTAGAGTTACCCTGGCAATCTCTTAATAGACCCCGGCCCGCTAGTGATCCCTATGCAGCCACTAGTATCCTCTCATACAGACGAGGCATACTATGGAATGCAAGGTCACAATCAAGTGTTCTCTCTACTCCCATCCTAGTCTGTACTAGCACTTGAGGCATGGGCGAGAACAAACAATTATCTTATTAAGTTCATTTAATCCCCATTTAGTGTAAATGCTTTCACTTATTAAAACAACTTACAATGAGTTACCCTGACAGCCACTTAGGGCCCCGGCCCCCATTGCAAGCCACTTCCCAACACTACAAGTAGATAACCTACCCTAAGCTCAAGGAATCATAAATCACAAAATCACCACAGTCCTATACAAGCGGCTGGAAAGAAATACCAAAAGATAATCCAATATAAGAGTATCAAATCTCCATGAGCAAATGAAAAGCATCCATGGATAATCATGACCACAAAAGTTCTCTATTGGCAACTGAAGGTATCACTAATAATCACAATAATCATTGGTTCTTAACAAGCAACCAAAAAGTATCTCAAAATAATACTGATCGGAGACTCCAAAATGGTTGAGTCAAACATGTCACAACATGACATCATCAAGAAATAAATCGACACTTTAGTCCCATCATGGTGACTAGAAAGTAATCCAAGGATAACTGATTGATGACTCAAAAATGGTTAAGTCAAGTGTCTCAGATACATATAACTCAGCTTCACCCAAGAAGACTGATAAGCAATAACAATCAGTAATTACAAACATTTGATAGAGCATACCATCACATTACCATGGTTGGGTTTAGAAAGAATCAAGATCAAAAGACATCATCATGACATCACAATCATAACCCCCAAGCCTCTGGTAGACATCCTATAACTAGTCAACCACTAGTCAACCCAAAACCCAAAAAAGATATCATAGAGAAAACACAAATGCAAGCACATGTTTTGGTTTGCTAAACTTACATGGTGGAGGTCTCAGTTTTTGTTTGCAAATATACTTCAAGTGTATAAGGTTGTTCGTTACAAGTCAACCCCTTTTATCTCTTTGAATTAACCATAGAATTATCCCTCCATTATTTTTAAAACAATTCAGAAGATAATTATTTAGTTATTTAAATCATTAAACTAATTCCCATTGATTTTTAATAAAATCATTACATTATTTTGCTAACAACAATGTCACTAATAATTAAATATAACTTCCTTAAGAAGTGTCCCCCCCATTATATGAGTTGTTAGGATAAGACTTATCAATAATCAAATAAATAATTTATAATTTCCTTAAGCACCTCAAGGACAATCATTTGTTTGACAGATAAAAGTTTTCCTCCCAAGCTCTTTTAAAAACAATTTTCTAAAATAATTCGAAGATAATTACTTGTCTATATCATTTGCATTCTTCCTCAAAATCAATGTCCTCAATCATTTTCCAAAAGCATCTCTCAATATTTAAATTATACTACTCGTTGATTTATCAAGATGTAATAATTAATAACTAAATAAATAAATAAATCAGTATTAAATAAATTTAACACCTATTGCAATTTCCTTCGAATCAATATCATTGATATCCATGTCAAATAAAAACAATCTCCCTTAATAATCAATTAAATTTAATTAATTTACAATTAAATTTAATTAAATTAAATAACAACTATATAATATCCATATTAACTTCTCAGTAATCAACAGTTAACTATATAATATCAGATAATGCTTGTTGATTCAATTAAAGTTTAACCCCATCAACCTTTCTAGAAATCAACTAGGGGTAAATATTTGAATTACTTAAATCATTAAGATATAATTGATAATCTCACAGTGATTAAATTTTGACTTTATTATTTAAACATCAACATTATAAAATGAGTTCATTTCCATTAATCGCTCCCCATTTAATTTCGATCTCCAATAAATAACTTACCCATTGAATTCCTATAATCAATTAGCAATAATGATTGCATAATTCAAACACTTCAATTTATAATATATACTAATGATTAACTTAATTAAACTAAATTTAATTAAGTTAATTATTAAAATTCTAAATATATAAAACTATATTAACACCTCTCCTCTTTTAATAATAATTGACAAATTATTATTAACACTTTTAGATCATTTATCATTTTCAATAAGTCAACTTACAATTTTGAGAACCCTAAATAGTTGGTAACTTAAAAAAAATCCCAATAACCTTATTTGAACTCATTCTAATTAAATAAATTCTAACTATATCACTTATTTGAAATTTTATTGACTTAATTAATTACTTAAATATAATTTTATAAATATTATATCTATATATATATATATATTTTTATTTATTTATTTATTTATTTATTTACTTATTTATTTATTTATACATATATATATAATAATTAATATTGAATTACAATATTATATATATATATATATATATATATATATATATATATATATATATATATATATATATATATATATATATATATATATATATATAATAATCTATATTTAATAACTTCAAAATCGAATTACATAACATAAACCTTTTTTTTTTTTTAAACGAAACATAACATAATACCCGAATACGGGTTTTGACTGCGCTTGGCGCAGAGCCGTGCTCTAACAGTTGCTGCCGTAGTCGGCCCTATGACTGCAGTTGTAGGTACGACTGTGTCAGTAGTTCGTAGCTGGCACTTTATTAAAAGGGGTGGGGTGGGGTAAAACCCCGCCCTCCCATATATAATTTTTTTAAATTTTTGTTTTAAAAAACGTTTACAATAAAACATTTACAATACGATTTCAACTATTACATGTATATTTTAAAACATTTTTAAAATCGCTTTTCCCAAATGGAAATCGCAATTCAAGTTTTATAATAAAGTTTTCGATTGCGATTTAAACAAATATATGTATATACGTATATGTATATATATATATATATATATATGTGTGTGTGTGTATAAATGTATATATATAGAGATATGTATATATGTATATATGTGTGTGTATATATATATATATATACGTATATATGTATATATATATATGTAAATATGTATATATGTATATATGTATATATGTATATATGTATATACATGCAGTTTGCTATCAAACATTATTGCAATTTTTAGTAAACATATGTATATATATGTATATAAGCAGATTTTATATCTTTAAAAAGAGAACACATATATAGCTTTTAAACAAAAAGGGCTTTCTAACTCTTTAAATTAAGAATTTTCCCTTTAAAATAATTGTTTCTAACTTTACCCATTATTCCATCTAATAGGTTTGCCTATAAATTTTAAACCCTAGCCCATAGAATTCTCAGATCTACGCATGTAGGGGTTTTCTCATATGGCAATTTCGATATCCATGACAAAATTGCATATAACTGGAACATTTACACATAGAAACCTGAGAAAACATTCGGAAGACACGAAGAAGACAGGAAGTGCAAGAAGCAGAAATAACATAGGCAGAAATCACAAGTGTCTACCTGGACACTGATGCTAATTCGCTTCTCCTTAGAATCCGCAGAGCAAGCTCCTTCCTTCTCCATGTTCCTCGGGTCCTCCAACATGCTCTTTCTTTCTCCAACATTCTCGGGTCCTCCAAAATATGCTCCCTAAGCTTCTAGGAGTGCCTGAATATAAAGAATTCTCAGGAAGCACCTAGAATGTCTCTAGAAAGAACCAGAAGGTGTTGACAACTAAGCATGAGTCTTTTCCAACCTTCTAGATGAGTCACAAGGTTGTAGACACCATGTGCTTAATTTGTGCGCTAACTCCTGTGTTGTTTACAACATGTGCATAATTAGAGTGCAAACTCCTGTGTTGTCAACATTACAACTCATGAGAGTTCGCATACTCCTATGTGAATGAATATTAAAATAATGCACATTAATTAATTTAATATTCACTTTACTCTTTTCAATTTAATTTTTTAATTTTTTAAATCTCATGCACTCACTTTAATAATTCCACGTGTTTTATCTTAATTTATTTATATTTTTATCACATGCACACATCATGCAATCTAGAATCTTTTAATAATTTTAATATCTTTTCCACTTTTAAATTCATTTTCAAAACTTAATTGATAAATATTTATTAACTTAAATAAATATTATCACATTCCAACTTTAAAATTATAACTTTTATCTCCAAATTAATTCTTTTTATTTAATTAATTTTCCAATTAATTAAATAAAATAAATATTAAAATACCATATTAATTTTCCATTAAATTAAACCATTAATTAAATCTTTTAATTAGGCTTAATTAATAGAAAATACACCAAAGACTCATAAAATAAAATACAAAAAATCCATTATAGCAAAACACATACAAAATCAAACCAAAAGGGTTAATATCACGAATTACGTCATCTAACGCATTCAAAGGGTACTCAACTCAAATACTTGTCCTAATTTCCAATTAGGACAAATGGCTTAAAGGGTTGGGATTTGGACTTGAGAATTTATCTCCCCTCTCTTACCATTGAGATAATGCGATAGGGTACGCTCATCCTGGCAATTCAGGGAAATCGATACCTGGTACCTGCAACCTGCATAAAACCCATGCATGTACATACTATATATATATGCTAAGCTAAGCAGGCAATGGCAGGAAGTGGTGCATCATGTAGATCCCGACTAGCAGGTGACTACGACTCCGTTCCTTAACCAC
This sequence comes from Cupressus sempervirens, assembly GCA_028749045.1. NCBI lineage: Eukaryota > Viridiplantae > Streptophyta > Pinopsida > Cupressales > Cupressaceae > Cupressus > Cupressus sempervirens. The sequence continues at coordinate 749,752,195 of CM053789.1, read as the reverse complement.
ATCAAAAACGCCATCCAATAAGAGAACAAACACACACACACCATACACATGCAAGTATGGGAAGTATCCATAAGAAAATGCATGTGATAATAAACCATCTAACTAATCAATAACTAAAACTAATGTAATAATCATCATGCATACATGAAATGTAGAGTCTAAGTAATCACATCGTATATTAACTGAATCTAAAATGATATCTGATAATCTCAAAATAATGTTACCAACAATCATCATCATTAAAATGTCCTAAAAGAGTTTGGCAACAACAGCAAAATGTGAACTAGGGCAGGCACTACAAAACTTGCATGCATGTAGGAATGTGTACACCCACACTCTTACACACATATATATACATGTGTGTATGTGTGTGCATGTGTGTATGTGTGTATGTGTGTCTGTATGCATGTATGTGTATGCATATGCATATGTGTATGTGCATGTGCATGTGCATGTGGATGTGCATGTGCATGTGCATGTGCATGTGGATTCGCATGTGCATGTGCATGTGTATGTGTATGTATGTATGTATATATGTGTGTGTGTTTGTGTATAGATAGACATATATAGATATATATGTATATACATACATACATATAAAAAAATATAAGTATGTTTGCATATTTAAGGCATCCAAGTATATAAACTTGGATAAACAAACAAAAAATGTTAAAATAATATAAAATAGATACAACCTATGACATGAGATATTTGTGGAGAACTCTTGCAAGAAAAAACTAAACACCAAAGAGATCCAAAACATATATTAAACCTTTAAATGGATCATAACATTTTTTAAGAAAACCTACAAAAACACTTGTGCTACTTCCTACTCCAAGCTCCAATTTATAGCTAGAAGTAGTACAAAAAACTATATATAACTTCCAATGCAATGCAATCAAACCATGAGACAAGTAGTGCATATGAAATTATTGCCTCTTGACATGCAGTTTACCTAGGGATCACATAAGAATATTCCCACCTTTAGTAGACTTACTACATTATCACTATTACACTTCACTTAGAGCTTCCACCCTTAGTATTCATAAAATGTTAGAAAATTTTCACCTTGCATGGGTGATAATTTATCACTTTATGTGTCTTATCATAAGGTTATGACATTTTTCATGATGTTATGCCTTCCTATGTCCCACTTTGGCCTATTACCATGGATATTCTATGTACATGCATTATAGTGATTCTATCTTTCACTTTTGATGAGAATATAGTTTATTCTTATCATATCACTATTCTCTTTTTCATGTGATTTCCATTAGGTCTCTAGATATTTAGTGGTTGTTCCATACTAAAAGTTATGACAATGTCACCATTTTCCTAACACTTGACCTAGTCAAACCCCTTATAGAAATTAACCTCCATTATAGTGTTAAGGATGAGAAAAATATATACTTAGTAAGAGAAAAGATAAATTTTAATTAAAATGATGAATTGAATTAATATTGTCTTAGGCTCAATAATGGTAGTGACTAACCATAGCTTAAGGAACAATGATTAATCTCAAACCATTTCACAAGGTGTCCTTATTGTAGCTTGCAAGGAAGAAATCAAAGGATATCAACCAATGTAACTATGGGAAGTTTTGTTGACTTTGTATTAAAAATTTTGATATCAGGAGGATCTAAAGGTTCTCAATGAGCAATCACACTATGTCTTGCTACTTCATTTATAATTCCTAGATGTTCCCTATTTTGTCATGATGATTAAGGTGGAGTTCTAATAATACTAAAAGTCATGTTAGTTACTTGTCGGCTTTTATTTTTGTATAATAATATAATACTCAATGTTAGGGAGGCTTGACATATGTCTTCAATGAGATTTAATATGTAATTACATCCACTCTTTTGGACAATCTATAAAGTCTAGTTTTGGAAGTAGTTAAGGATCAACAAATACACATGTTCATACTTTTTTGTCTAGATTTTTCATTATTTAAGAAGGTGTTTCTACTACTATGATATATTATTTTTTAGAAGGAATAAGGTGAATTATAAGATAATGTGTTGAATTAAGATTATTGTGCATATGAGGTTACATCTCCTCAAGCAAGATTGACTTGAGGTAAAGTAATGCACTTGTATATTAGTTTCATCATTCAAAGTATTAGTTAGATATTTTTTGTTTTAATGAAATAAATATTATACTCATATTTCTTAAGTTTGAATAACTAGTTAATGAAGTTAATGGTTATAAGTAAGGATTAATTATGAATAATCAATTTATTAAATCTTCTTGTAGCCACTACTTTGCTAGCTCACCAATTACCTACAACCACTATTGTGCAAATAGGTTCCAATTTCTAGCATTATTGTTTTTCAACTAAGTATTTAATTTAGTCAACTTTCTTTACAAAACTAATAGGTTCGTTAATGAGTCCTTGGTTGCACATAAAATTCCAACATCATCTAAGTATATTTTCCCTTGGTCAATAACTGAATGAGCCTATTGTTGGAGTTATTATTTAATAGTACTAGATGACAACAAAATAAAGTGATACCTAGGGTTTAGCTACTTCCCATGATGGACAAATGCTATTTTGGATACCTAGAGATTTCAATCATTTTCTAAATATTATCACACCATACATCCCTTACAGAAAACTTGGTCTCTAAAACTTCTTGAAATTGTAAAATAACAAGTTCATAGCAACCAACTAAAACTTGCTAAACTTGTGTAACAAGTCATGACCAATATTGAATTTCATTTCCATAAAATTTGTAAATTGATTTTGATTTTCAAATGAATGATTTAGTTCAAATTATGACTATCTTGCTTGATATCCAAATCTTTGACTAGTGCCTTAATCCATAGTAATAATAAAGTCATATCACTGAATTAGATATTTAATTGTCTTGCAATCAAATATATCAATTGTTAAACCCTAAATTCCATACTTATAATATCCCCTCCATACACCAATAACCCTCCCACTTCACAAAAACATTTCCTTAATTCATTGAATTAAAAGAAACAGTGAAGTAATATACAACTCATTGAGACTACATTCAAATAAAATGAATTTTGCTCATTCTCTCAAAGTCATAGACACATAAAATGGAGATAAAACTTAGAATGCATAGATATATTTCAATTGCTCTTTGTATTTATCTTTCTTGATAATAATAAATTTCTATGTTATAAGATTATGAAGGATAACTAAGAACCTAAGAACACTTTCTCATTTAATTCAGGTAAAATCTAAAATCACAATCTTGAACATCACAAATTATGTATAAAACATAGACTAACTCAAAATGACACTATTATCAAAGCTTACTCAAAACTTGAACCCTCACTCCACATCTTGGAAATCACTTTATAGAACAAGTGCAACAAGCTTCCAATGGGAGGAAACATGTTCAAAAACTAGATGTAACAATATTATTTCACATAAGATAAGATAGTTACATAAGAGAATGTTGGAGATAGCCAAAATTGAACAGTTGTCTTTCTGGATGTTTAGGACCAACTTCATTGCTTGAAACAAGAGAATACCCATAGTAGATGAATGACAAAGATAAGGTATCTCGTTGCAATAGTTGTCCTTCCTCTTCTTGTTATTCTAACTTCTTCCAGTTTGCTCAATCACTATCTCAATATGGTATTGGTTTAATTTCTGCCACAACCTCCCAAATGGTAATATCAGATTCTTCATCTAGCCAAGTGGCTTCTCTAACTGTATTTATCTCATTAAAACACTTATTCCACTTGGGATCTGTCATGACTTGAAGCTCTACAACTATCTTGTTGATATTTGGTTCAAGTTTGTACATAATTTTAATGATATCAAAAACTATAATAATATCAGTTTCATTATTGCTATAAGGAATGAATCTCTCATGTCTCAAGATATTATCAAAGGAATTAAACCACTTCTACCACTCCCTTAAGATATTATCATCATCAATAATTTTTTGAATGAAGCTAGGTGTCCCATTAGCAATGGTCTTCATCTTATTGCTTATCAATTTCATTTTTCCTAAGAAGAAACCATTCATTAATTTGAGCTTATATAATTTTGTCATCTATCATTTTGGCCTCAAGCTCAAGTTTATCTGGGATTCTTTCATTTTTATTGGCCTGCTTTATCATAAAATTATGTCTAATATAATCAAAATTCTTGCTTCTTTTTGGCATAATCTAGAGCGCCTTTTCACTTTCTTTGTTTGGTAATTCAATCAACTTCTTCCTCTTCCTACCACCTTGAGCCCAAGAATAATTCTCTAGTTTCTCCTCTTCCTCACCAATTTCAATCACAATGTCTTACTTTGGGACATCAGGTTCTATCCTATTCCTACTTTCAGGGGGCACCTGAGACATTATATTTTCATAGTTTTGGATACATTTTTTGAATCTATCCAAATAATTTTCTTTGTGATAGAAACCCTTGAAAGAAGGATCTATTCTTTTCATTTCCTCTTCAAAATTCATTACCTCTTTCCACTTCAAGGTCCTATCTCTATATTCCTTAGTCTCTTAGCAATTTGTGATTACATCTTTTTTCTAATAAGGCTTTCTAGTGGGAAGGTTAAACTTTCTCATTTGTCTTAGGGCATATTTGACAAGATCATTAGGGTCATAGGTCCTCGCAAGAGCTTAAGGCAATAGAAATTCTCTTGTAAATTCATTTGACTCTTATGTTGCATATTTTCCTATGATAAAATCCCCAACTCTAACATTTCTACATACAAAAGATCCTTTTCTGATTATAGGTCCCAAGTATTCTTGGTTCATCATGATCAATTGCCAAAATATCTCAATGAGTCACATTCTTTCTAGAATGTATTTTGGCAAATGATGAGGCTGAGAGAATCCATAAACCCTTATGAAGGAACAATTTTCATAAACAAAAACACTTTTCCAATCATGTCCCAACTTCATATCATTATCATAGCATCTATAGGCTTTAATTAACATTCTAACACCCCTAGGGACCCTCTCAGTTATACCAGCTAGCATTTTGAAAATTAGATGCACAAAATCATTATAGAAAGCTAAAGAATTTGAATAGGGATAGAATATATTCCATACACTAGTCCATCATTGTACTGGAAATATTTCTCCCATCTCCTTGTTTCCTTAAATAAAATCTGGATTGATGTACCCTATGTTCTTGTACAATATTATATGCATCAGCAATGAATAATGGTGGAATTTGAAATTCCCCATTCCCCCCTTTGTGCAACTATGATCTTATTGTGTATAACATTGATTATATGGGTAAAAAAGTCATACCCCACATTGGTGTATAGATCTTGTATGTCTAAGGTCATGATATATACATTACCAAGAGCATTCATAGTCCTATCTAGCCCTATCACCTTGTTCAATCCAAAGATTGTATTCTAAAAGTATGTACTAAAAAACTCCAAGGGCATAAGGTATCTTACCTTTTTAGGGAGCTCACCCTTTTCTTTTATGTACTTAGGAATGTGTCTTTGCATAACCTTTCCTATAAAGAAAATTTTTTGACTTTAAAATTCTCGTTGAGGTTTTCATGTTCAATGATTTTGGTCATAGGTCCTCTCAGGTTGAAAACCTCTATGAATGTCTCCCTATCCAGTGTACAGAAGACACTTCTATCCTTTTTGTGAAACCCATGGATCACAGGATTATATGCCTTTGAGGCTTTCACCAAATCCACATCAATAATGATTTTGGGCATAATCAATTTGGCTAAATTTTTGTTTCAATGATTCAAAATGGGTGGCTTACAAAACTTGGTGTTATAAAAATACCAAAAAAATTCATTACCATTTGTTTCTAGCACTTTAGCATCCCTACAAAAGCTATAAGGAGCTCTAAAGATATGTGAATTAACCGATTGAGCATTTGATGACCTTGGTAGAACATAGACCCACCCAACAACATACAAACTTGTTATCTTTATCTTTCCTTACTCAGTATTCAGTGAAACTTCTTCAATATTCACTTGAGCAATTAAATTGCCTTCTTCCTATACCATATTTTCTAAATTCAAAACTCTAAATTCTTCTCTACAATTCAACCCTTTTGAATAATTTTGTATACAATCTCTTCTTAGCTTTGAACTTTATGAATGATGGTGTCAAAATTTATGTTACATCACCCCTTTTTAATAGTGCTTGAGCATGGGAATGGCATTTTAGGGTAGCATACATGAGATTTTTCAAAAAAATTGAAAACTATCATATTCATGTTTTATAGCACCCATACTACTAGTGCTTATATCTTTTTTACCCTTTCTAGATAGTACTTTACATTTTTAGCAACTATGCAATCTCAATAGTCATTTTACCTCTTTATGTTTCAAGTTGTGACCATGCAAACCCTTAGCACTTTGAATTGCTCATGGTATTGTGAGGTTTTTTGTCTAATCCCTCTGTCTTACCTACAACCATGTAAAACCCTTAATCTCTAGTTTGCGATCAATCTTTACACTTAGCCTTTAGGCCATGCAAAACAATGGATATTGCTGGTACACCTTGTCATTACTTCATTGCTTCCCTTTTGCCTTATACTTTTAGCTACACAATCAAGCATCAACCTTGACTTATCCACCTCTTAACCATGCTGTAGGTTCTTACTTGTTTGTATTAACTTCATTCCCTAAGCCATGAAGCTACGAACACCTTATTCTCCTATTCTTTGCTTAATAATAACATTAGCCCCTTTAACTTATGATAACGTGTTACACCTTACGCTTGAGTGATCATTTCTTTGACACTTAATCTCAAAGGCTTTTAAAATAGCCAGTGAAACAATGATCATTGCTAACTCATGCCCAATCTCTGCTTCATGAGTTTTAATTTTCTTTATAGCTTTAACCACAAGACTGAGTGATAACCAAACCCTTATCACATTTTAACTATTTTTCCAATTCATGACTATCTATCAAACTATAGCCTTTAGCCATGTGAACTTGTGATTAGAGATGGTCTCTAGATCTCCCTACTTAGTTAACTCTTAAAACTTTAAGCAGTGAAGTGGCATGAGATGTTTTCTTACATTGATATATGCTTCACCACTCAACTCTTCATGTTATAACATAATGTGCTATCTCCAAAGGCCTCCACACATCACATTCATAAGTTGTCATAAGGCTAGAGATCCAATGTGAATATTTTCACTTTGTGAACACTTAAACCATGACCTCATGCCTAAACATGATGAAGCAGCAAAAATTATCCATTTACTCATGTCACGCATTTGCTGCTTGAGCCAACCATCTACAATAGACCACAAAGACCTTGCAAAAACTATCTAATAAACTGAATCACATCATCACACCCTAGAAAAGGTTAAAATGTAACAAGGCAAAGATATATAGATGAGCCTTGGTCATGTCATTGCCACTTCAAATTTCAATTTTCTCTTAAAGAGTGAAACTTTTAGCATATTCATTTAAAACAAGAAAGGTTAAGACATGAAAATATGCATACAAACATGAAATTAGGGTTTCTTTAGGAAAAATTTAAAACAATAAAAATGCATACCCTGATTACATCAATTTAACCTAAATTTTCACAATAGGATCTCAAGATTTTGAAAAGGTGAAAATGCAGGCCAACACCTGCTTGGGTGAACAAGTTGCTTAGTACGAGATTTGTCATTCTATCAAGTACATGTTTTAAGTTTTCTACACCATTCTATTATATATAGTGGGGACTAGCCAGTTTGAAATCACCTTTAGTTTTCTAGTCATGAGGTCATCTAGACTCAACCTGAAAATTGAGGATACTGAGATTTAAATAAAACCTAACTTAAATATGCCTTTTATTCAAAGTAGATTTGATCTATTTATTAACAAAATACTATTGTCATAAATAAAAGTGTTATATTTGTTAGAAATAAAGAGTAATGAGAGGGGGCATGAATCAATATTCCATAACTTTTTTCCCAACTATGGATATCATATATTAACCTTAAACTTTCATAAATGATTAAACTAAGAACCAATAGTAAGAAAACCATAAATAAACTCATAACACCATATTTTGTTAACTAGGGAAACCTTCACCAAGGGAAAACCTCTATGGGGATAGTACCCAAAAAATTACCCACTAATCAAAAGTACCTTATGAAAATTTTGACCCTATTAGCAGTCTATTACATACATATAGTGTATTTATCTATAGTGTTAGAAATGGGAATCAGGGATAAGAAAGCCCAAGTTCATCACATGACCCCACATACATAAATACAGAGGGAAGACAAGGAGATAAATCCTTTCAATCCTAGTCCAAAATAACTATATCTAAAAATACTATTGCTAACAAAATGAGAAAGGAGCACTAATACAAACTGGGTCTAGGGAAGAATAGGGAAAATGTAACCAAATCCTTGAAAACCCTAGATGAGATGATAAGTTATGTCTAGATATTTAAAATAAAAAAGTAAATATGTTGAAAGGATAAAGAAGATAGAAGACACATTTAAAACTTGATTTTATGCTTGTTGTACTAATCAAAATAGATTAAAATCATCAGATCTAAGCCTAAAATTGTGCAACAGACAAAACCCAAAACTTGTTTGGAAATTTGTCAAGGCCAAATTGGATGATCAGGGGTGACCTAGTTGACATTGCACATCAAGGGTGACTTAGTCAACCTTACAAAAATGAGTGTGACACTATTTCTAATTTTTTTGAGTTGTAGAAAGTTGAAAAGGGTACACAAATATGTTCGCTACCCCAAAATTTGCAACCTATAATAAAAAGGGTTTTTTTTTTTGATGGGGGGTTTACCTTAGTTAAACACCAATTTAAGAAATAACCTTGAATTGAAATAATTAAAATTGTATAAATGTAAAGAAAATGTATGAATTTACCTTACAATAGTAGGGTCTCTTAAATCGAATGCAACAGTGCTTTTTTCACCAATTGGCTTGACAAGAAGTTGAAGATGAACATGTGTGGAAGATGTAATAAAGGATATTGAATGAATTCAAGGATGGCTCCCTCAATTGCTTAAATTCTTGAATCCTTGATTTTCAATGGAGAAATTGCTTGAAGGATGCTTGAATACTTGATTGCTTAAATGCTTGAGTGCTAGAGTGTTTGTGCATGTATGACCTTGGATGTGAACCTAATGAATAAAAAATGGAGCAAATGGAGTGGATTATAAAGGATTCAAAATTGACTAACTCTCGTAGGCCAAACTACCTAGGAATTAACACCCCAAAGATGACTAGGCATGAGATCCAAGTAGAGGACCCAAAAGAGGACTTCTATAGGGATGCACTACATCCTTGTTTGGCCCTATAGGGATGTACTATATCCCTAATTGAGAAGGTATGCACAATGTCCCTTCCAAATAGGGTCAAGAACCTTTAGGAGTCCCTTGGGTTCTCAAATTAGATCTTGGATCCTTGAAATTGGGAGCAAACTTTGAGATATAGTCATTTTTCTACATAGAGAAAATTCCAAGTAATTAAATGAAGGGAAGGTAGAACATGGGTGGAAAGATCCTAGCTCAAGCTTTATGCCATGAAAATAGGAGCTTTTAAAGAGGATTTGTCAAGTTTTACCCAAATTCTTCATAAGAGAGGGAAAAAGGGAAGAAAGAAAGAAAGATGCAAGAGGACTAATGATCTCATGTTACATAGGTGCTAAACCTTCATTAAATTGGATTTCTTCCAACTTAAGATGGTATATTAAGCCCTAACTTTATCAAGAGTATGGACTTAATCCAAACTCTTGGTAAAGTAGAGAATAGAGCATAAGATACTCTCATTATAATCAAGGAGACAAAAAATCCATCAAACCCCTAAGGGGTCAAGTCTTTGTTGACTTCTAGATAATAGTAAGAGAGAGATCACTAACTAGAAGAGGTAGAGAGAAGAGGAGAGAGATTATCTTGGCCAATAGAGTTCCCACCCCACTATGAATCACTAAAAGAGTTGTTGCAAAATATAACATTGAATAGTCTAATAGGGTGGTAACCCACTAGTAAACCCATCAGAGGTTGCATACGTGGATCAATATTCTCTATATAATTGTGGCATGACCCTATAAGATTACATTACACATGCATAGGAATTAGAAAATTGTTATGTGTTGTACCCATAGATTTGATTTAGCATATGTGTATGCAAAGGAAAGAGAGACCTAATGTCAAGGATGCCCACTTCTTGTATTGAAGATGTATATGAAGGATCCACTCTTTATGATTATGCATAATCCATAAAAGGATTCACAAGATGTATGCAAAGAGAAGGGATGAAGTAGAAATTCATAGATTTGAGGCTTAGGAAGCATACTAAGTATTAAGGGCTAAAGTACCCCAAGCCATAGTTAGAATCTATATTCACTACCCTGTGATTGGAATGCAAAATGAGAAGAGTGTATGCAGCCATGTTAAATTCATTTCTAACACTTCAATAAGAGCAATAGATTTAATGAAATATGCATACATCCACTAAGAGATGTTTCCATTGTGAGATGCACCCAGGAGAAGACAAATCAAGAGAAATGATCACATGATATATAAAATGAAGAAAGAGATCTACTAACTTCAATGTTAGTATGATCATATGATAACATGTAAATATTATATCAATTATGATTTATCACCATCCCCCAAAGGAAGTGGAAGTGCAACATAATGGAAGAAAGACATAAGAGTTATGAAGAAGAGTATTTTTGGAATACCATCATGGAGAGCAAAAAGAATTGGTGCTACCATGTTGCAAATCTAAGAAGATAATACAAGGATACAAGTATGAACAATGTCACATGTACAACATAGCATATAACGACATATAGAAAAAGTAATATACAAATAGAAGAATGATACAACATTTCAATTTCTTTATCATCTTGTACCAACATGGAAACATGGGTCATCTAAAAAAATCTAAACATTAAGAAAAAATGATACAAGAAAACACACAAAAGGCCATTATGATAGAGAACTCACTTCAAGAGCATTACTCTCCTCCCCTATCTTGGCTAGTAGTAATAGGAGAAGGTGGATAATTGGAAAGAAAATCTATATCCAACATAGTAGGAATAATAGATAAATCTAAAGAAGGACCCTTTGGAGAGTCACTATGCTCAAGAGTAGATGTAAGCATAAGATACATAGAAATAATGTTATGTAAATCAACATCGATATTAATAATCTCATGTTCATCTGTAGTGACTGCCCCTAGTTCACATTTGTGTTTTAATTGCCAAACTCTTTTAGGCTAGTTTTATACTTGATGTTTAGTAGCATTACTTTCAGATTATCAGATATTGCTTTGTATTCAGTTTAATATATAGTGAGATTACTTGGTACTCTATATTTTATGTATGTATGATGATTATTCAGTGTTTTCAATTATTGATGATGATTAGTTAGATGGTTTATTATCACATGTGTCTTTTTATGGATACTTACCCCATACTACATGTGTATGGTGTGTGTGTTTATTTTCTTTACGTATGATGTTTCTAATGTGGTTAAGGAAGGGAGTCGTAGTCACCTGCTAGTCGGGATCTACACGATGCACCACTTCCTGCCATTGTTTGTTTAGCTTAGAATATTGTGTCTGTACATGCATGGATTTTATGCAGGTTGCAAGTACCGAGTATCGACTTCCCTGAATTGCCAAGATGAGCGTACCCTATCGCATTATCTCAATGGTAAGAGAGGGGAGATAAATTCTTAAGTCTAGATCCTAAACCTTTAAGCCATTGTCCTAATTAAAAAATTAGGACAAGTATCTTAGTCAAGTACCCTCCGAACGCATCAAATGATGTAATTTCGTGATTATAACCCTTTTAGTTTGATTTAGTATGTGTTTTTCTATGATGGATTTTTGTATGTTGCTTTATGAGTCCTTGGTGTATTTTTCTATTAATTAAGTCTAATTAAAAAGATTAATTAATGATTTAATTTAAGGGAAAATTATTATGACATTTTCATATTTAATTATATTTAATTAATTGAGAGATTAATTAAATAAAAGAATTAAATTTGGAGATAAAAGTTTAAAGATAAAATTTAGAACGTGATAATATTTATTTAATTTAATAATAATATATTTAGAGTTCATTTTTAAATAAATGCTAAATATTATTGTTATTTAAGTTAATTAAATATTCTATCAATTAAGTTTCTAAAATAAATTAAAAAGTGAAAATATATTAAATTATTAAAAAGATTCTACATTGCATGATGCGTGCATAAGTTTAAAATAAAAGAAAATTAATTAAAAGATAACATAAGTGAATATAATAATGTTATTTTAATTTCATAAAGTGTGCATGACATTAAAGTAATAAGTTAATTAAAAATAGAAGTTAAGTGAAAATTGAATAAAGTCATTCAATAATCCATTTAATGTGCATGAAAAGATAAAACAAAGATTAATAAAAAAAAAGTTAATATGGAGTTAAGGGTTGTGAGCAAGGAGTTCTCCCAGGTGAACGCACAATCAGTGCCCCGATTTAAGGAGAGAACTCTTTATCACAATTAGGGGGTTCATTTTTGAGGGGATAGCGAAATTGGGAAGAATTTTGGGAGACATCTTTTGACAGTGAATTTCAGAAGGAGAATTGAAGAAAGTTTTTCAGAGGAAAGTATTGAAGGGGAGCAAATTCCCTCATAGGTTTTCAAGGATTCCGTATTAGCATCAGGATCAGGTAGGGTCTTGTGTTTTGAGCGTTGGTTATTTACGCAATTTTCCTATTTCCTGTCTTCTTCGCGTCTGTGGATTGTAGACCCGAATTCTCTATGATGAATGTTTAAACATTTCAATATTAGAATTTATCATATGCTTGTCAATTAAACTTCTGTATACATAGGATTTAAACGAGAAGGGTTTGATTTTGAAAATGAAAATTTTAGATTAAAAAAAAATTAGAATAGTTGATAGTGTTCTCTCTATCATACTATAATTGCAAATTTTATATATATAATGAAATTTTATTTGATTAGATTTTATAAATTTTTAAATAAAATCGAATTTATTAAAATAGGTTTATAGCGGGGTGTGAGTTTTTTATATACTAAATTTTATAAACAAAAAAAAAAATTAATTTAAGAGGGGGAGGCGGGGCCACCACATCCCCACCTCCCAACACCCTAGCCGCGGCCTTTAAGGCTGCGCGCGGCAACGAACACTGCTGCGCAGTAGCAGTGGTACCTGCAGCCACAGGGTTTAGGCCGGCGGGCCTCTAAAAGCGCTTTTTAATAATTTACTTTATTTGTTGTTTATTATTTTTTTTTAAAAACGTTTATAAGATTTGTAATATAATTAATTTATAATTTAGGTTATAAAAAATAATAATAATAAATAAATAAATATAATAATAATTAATTTATCAAATTGTTATTATATTTATTTATTTATTTATTTAACTTGTTAAATTAATATTTAGTAATTTTTTTTATAATTTATTTAATAAAGTTTATGAACTTTATGTTCTATAAACATTGATTAAAGATATTAATTATAATTAAGTTTAATGAATGCGTAGGGTTATTTTGGTAAATCTTATTGAATAATAATATCGACTTTAATAAATAATTGATAATTTTATTAATTATTAATAAATAATAATGGTGGAGATATTAATATAAGTATTTAGATTAATAATTATTAATTAATTTAATTAAAATTTGTTTAATTAAAGTTAATTAATAATGGATATTATTTGATAAGATTGTAGAATTATATTATTGATTTAAAACATGATGGGAGGGTAATTCTAGTTTCTTTCGAACAAGTGAATGGGTCAACCTGTAGGGTTATCTAGAAACCTTTTGTACTTAAAATATATCTTGAAACTAAAACTGAAACGTTGCATTAATTCAATAGTATATTATCAATCAAACCAAAACTTGATACCTACGTTTTGTTTTATGTATATTGTTTTGAGTGCTATGGGGTTGGTTTAGCGTTGACCAATCTTAGGATGTTACCAGAGGCTCGGGGTTATGTGAATGTGATGGTATGATGAGTTGGTCTTGATCTTTAAAACCCAACCATGGTGATGTGTGATATGCTCTATGATGGATGTTTTTACTGGTTGTTATTGCTTTCCAGTTTCCTTATGTGAAGTTGAAGTGTATGTATTTGAGTTACCTGACTTAACCATTTTTGAGTCTCGATCAGTTATACTTGGATTACTTTTCAGTCACTTTGAGAGGACTGAAGTGTTTGTTATGTTCTTGATCATGTCATGTGGTGACATGTTTTGACTTGACCATTTTGGAGTCTTCGATCAGTGTTGTTATTTATTGTGGGATACTTTTTGATTGCTCATTGGAGAACCGATGGATATTTTGATTCATCATTGATACCTTCAGTTGCTGATAGAGAACTGTTGTAATCATATGATTATTATTTGATGCTTATCAGTTTCTCATAAAGAACTGATGTAATTATTGTGGCTTATCTTTATGATATTTTTTAGTTGCTTGTATAGGACTGAGGTGATTTTATTATGATTCTTTGTTTTGTGATTTCATGAGCCTAGGGTAGGTTATCTATATGTAGAGTCGGGAAGTGGCTTGCAATGGGGCTCGGGGCCCTAAGAGGCTGCCTGGAGAAACCCATTGTAAGTTGTTTTAATAAGTGAAAACATTTACACTAAATGAGAGAAAATGAACCTAACAAGATAATTGTATGTTCTCTCCCATGCCTTGAGTGCTAGTACAGGCTAGGATGGGGTAGAGAGAATGCTTGGTTACGACCTTGCATTTCGTAGTATGCCTCGTCAATATGAGAGGATACTAGTGGCCGCAGGGATCACTAGGGACCTGAGATTCCTAAGGGATTGCTCGGGTAACTTCTACGTGACTTTTGCGATGACACTTTCCCGCTTGCATAGTAGGTTTCCTACATGTCTATGTGGTGCCTCTCGGTCTAGATGTCGATCTATGTGTTGGAACCTTTGAGTTAGTATACTTTTAGGATTTCCCAGACTTAGAGAGTACTTGTGCTTTGTGTAATGTGATTTGTTATCCTGTTTGGGACTTGAGACTATCTCCTCAGTGCGGTGGGAGTGGGCCATTTAGGTTCCATGTGGTTGGGTGGTAGTGCTTTTCACTCTTACCATTTGAGATCCGTCTATTGCTACCATGACTGGAGCTTTTTGGGATGCTTGTTCATAATGTTTAGGTGATATTATCTACTTTGGAGGATCATCTTATGCTTTATCTTGTATGTTAGATTTCTTTATGTGTATGTGGTAGCATGTTATATTTCTTTATGCATATGATGTAGTATGTTTTAGGAGTGATGTCCCTATTACTATAGTACCGATGATCTCTTCGATGGCTTGGGATGTTACTTGTGGGGGATGGCTAGGGCCCACGATGGTCTAATGATGCTATTGATGGTTGGGAGGAACCACGCACTTAGATTAGTTGTGTTTTATGATAGATGGATAGTTGTATTTCATGTTGGATGTTTATATCTTTAATGATGGATGGATGTATCAAGTATGGTATATGGTTTCATTTATTTTACTGTACTTTGTATCATGGATTTTTGGAGGATGATGTATCTTTATTTCTACTTATGTTTATTATTTTAGCCTTTCATACCCTGTGACATGTATAGTGGATGATTGAGCATTCTGAATTAATTTGCCAAGAGGCATTCGAAAAAAATGTATATTAAATGGACATTGGACTTTCCTATTATTCTTTCATGTGGATGTGGTAGTTGTTAGACTTAGAATTAATTAATTTTAAATGTGACTCAACGTCTCGGGATCCTTAGGGAATGTAACCTGTTATGTATGTTTGTTGGTGATTACATGTTATTGCTTCCACTACTACATGTTTGATGTGTATGTTATACTTTCTTACTTCAAAAAAAAAAATGTTTAGCAAACATAGTAAAACTTTAGGTTAGTTCTTTTGGATCCCTTGGCGGGGCGTTACATCATCATTATCATCTAAAGTATCTTCTTCATCAAGATTAATAGGAATAGAATAAGAAACATGAATATTAGACTTATCTATCTCATTACTATGATTAACTACCTCTAAAAACATGGGCTGATGAGAAACATTCTTATGAGCTTTAGCATGAGCCTAGTAATTATTTTGACATTCAAAATAATGTTCGTTATGCTTAGTCTTAGTATTTATTTGTTGAGAAAAAGAAGTATCAACAACCATAGGTTCCTTACTAATGTTAACATGAGGAACAATAATATCTTGAGAAGTAGAAGGAAGAACCACACTTAGAGGAGAAATCATACAAGGAGGAGTCATACTAGAATGATTGATAGATTCAAGAGGTGGTTGACCATTAGAAATGGAAGAATTAGAAGAAATGGGTGTAGAAGGTGTAGAGAAAAGACCATGAGAGATATCCCTAGACATACTCAACTCAAGAATTTTTCAACATTTATGAGCTTGATAAGATTAAAAAATATAATCAAGATGAGTGGGGATAGAGGGCCAAAAGAAATCAAGATTAGCACATTGTTGAGGTCTAGAAGGATGATAAATACTATGTTTGATCATCTTAATCTCACCATCATAAGAAAATTTGATACACTGATGTATAGGAGAACCAATGGTTTGCATGGAAATCAACCAAGATAAACTAAGATTCACTTGGAATTGATTAGAAGTAGGAATGATGAAAAAGGTATTATTTTCCACTTTACTATAGAGCTCGATAGACAAAGAAATGGAGCCATTACAAGTTTGAATCCAAGTATCAATTGAACCATAGAAATTATGATGTTTTTTATTAGCATATAAATGTTCTCGGTAATAACATTAAGCATAGAGTTAATTATTACAATAAATAGAATAATTAAGGAGGGTGGGTGGTGAATTAGTTATCCTCAGGTCTAGATGTACCAAATCAAATTTTAATAAATTCAAACAACTTATTCACACTCATAAATCCACTCTACCAATAAAGCAGTTCATTAGTAACTTAATAGTTTTTTAGTATATGTCGAATAATATAAACATATAACAATAAATAGCATGAAATATGAAAACAACATTCACACAAGTATGACACTAGGATTTAACATGGATACCCAATTTTGGAAAAATCACCAAGTAACATGCTACCACTTTTCAATCTTTGAAAGTGAGCTCATTAAGAGCTAACCCTATTAAATATTACAAAACAAACTATTAGGTGTGACCCTATTAAGGAAATCAATCACCCTATTAGGAGTGGTCTGGTTAGGGGTCTTTATATCACTCCATTAGAATGTCACCTTGATTAAAGGATTTACAATATGATTGTTAGATCAACCTTGATTAAAGGATTTTACTACCACAATGTTAGAAAGTAACAACTAGGTTGATCTAATAAAATATAACTCACTTTGCAAATTCAAACCTCCATTCAGCTCATTCCTTGTTCATTAACTAGACTTCATCACATTCTCCATCTCTAATCTCCTTGGTAACCCTTCAAGAACTCACACTTCACCAACTTCCCACTTCTCCTCTAGAACTTTGTTCTTCACATGTTCTCAACAATTTTTCCAATCAACCATAAAACATATCTTCAGCCTCCTTAAATAGTTAGCTTTGGTATTTTTTTGTTTAAACATAACCATAGATCATAGGGTTTGATCAAATGTGTTGAATTTTTCAATCATTTTATCCTTGTACTTCTTCCTTGAAACTTGTAGAAACTTCTCAATAAATCCTCACCTTAGATCACTTAAAAAACTCAATTCATGCACTAAATACACCAACTCATCATTCCTCATCTTTCACACATTTTGAACAATCCAAGAATTCAACCATGTCAACATCAAATCTTGATTCTTTCAAAAAATGTTAATTTTTTAACACTTAGTCATCATAATGTTCTTCGGCTTGGTTATCACTTGGTAGCTCAGTCTCTATTGTTCTGTCTTGCTCAGCTTACACTGGCTCACTCAGTCTTCATTATACTCAGCCATTACTTTAGTTTTCCTTCATCTTTCTTGCCCACTACTATTACTAAATTGATATTTCTTTGCTCAACTATTACTTAAGTTCCTTAATATTCTGCTTCAACTTATTGATTGACCTAGTAAAGTGGTACTTGATCAAGCTTGTGTTTTACTCAACTTCTTGACGTTTCTTCTACAGTTCAACTCCTTTGTCTTCTCCACTTAATATAATGATCAAAAAACACATTACCTTATCAAATACTAACTAATCCAAGTTCTCATTGTAATTCCATCATAGTTACTCCTCTTTAGTCAACAACTTCACTAGTTCATCTAGTTATCTCTCCTTTCAAATCCTCTTCATCAATCAACTTATATGGAACTCTACATTATTAGCAAATATCATACTTGTAAGGTTTGACATCAATGAAAATATAATAGTTGTTCCAATTATAGTTTCCAACATTAGGATCAACAAGACACCCAAAAGAAGGATATTTCGCAATCCAAGTAGCAATATAAAGAGGACCATCAAGAGCCTTGAAAATACTAGCATTAGTAAATGAAATAGCAAGGGCTCTAGTAGGCTTATGAATAGTTTTAGGCTTAGGTTGATCACTAGATGTAGATGGAATGTCTTTTTTAGGTGGATGTGGATGTGGATGTTGAACTACACGTATCATAAGCAACATTTGTAATAGGATAAGAAGAATGATGTTTAACAATGGTATTATTAGTGTGTTGTGGTAAAGGATTGGTATAGATTTTAAAATTTTGATTAGAAGGCACCAAAAATTTATTTCCATTGTCATTAATATCAATAGACAAGGCATTGGAATCAATCAAATCTTGAATCTTATGTTTCAGATTATAGCATGCCTCAGGATCATGTTGAGGTTGATGATGATATTGAGAAAAGGCTTTAATCTATAATATATTATGATGATAACAATTGATGCAATGTTCCATCTCTCCTTAGTTTTCTTTAGATAGGGGAATGATCCCTAACTTACCTCTTAGATACACAAATTCATCCTTAGGTAATCCCTTGGTGAATATATCAACTATCTGCTCTTTTCTATTCACATACTCTAGTCTTACTTCTTTGTCTTGCACTAATTCCCTCAAGTAGTGATAATGGAAATATGCTTGGTCTTTGTGTGCATCATATGATTCTTAGATATGTTAATAGCACTTCTATTGTCACAATATATCACCATGGGTGTTTATCACTATTAGCTGGATAGGATATTTTGAGAATGCGAGACTTTTAAGGATGGTCCATATATCAAGTTTTCTTTTAAAAACTTATTGAATTTCAAATATTAGAAGGCATGATACTTTAATTAATGCACTGTTAGTTCTTTAACAATTTGTAAAGTAGGAAAAAGTTAAGCTATCACACATAGTAAGATTGCATAAATAGATATTCAAGTAAGATAAAGTCAATTTTTTTTCAAAGGTATGAATATGTAAAGTTTGTTAAACTCTTTTATTGAACAAGTAAGCTCAATTAATTTGCATAAAGGAAATAAAGAATAAGAGGGAATTTCAAATATTGAACATAGAGATATCTAAATGAATTTTTTTCATATGATTTAGCCAACGTTGATCTTGGTCAAGAAGTAGAGCATGTAGGTTCGACTTAGAATTTATGAATCTTAGAGTAGATCCCAACAAAGAAGGGGTTTAAGATTCAAGTTTTTTTTTTTTGTAATAGATTCAAGAGAAACTAAACAAATACTTTTTAAAATGAGGGTATGCCCTCAAAGCTTATACTTTTTTAAATAGGATAAGAAGAATGATGTTCAACAATGGTATTATTAGTGTGTTGAGGTAAAGGATTGGTATAGATTTTAAAATTTTGATTAGAAGGCACCAAAAATTTATTTCCATTGTCATTAATATCAATAGATAAGGCGTTAGAATCAATCAAATCTTGAATCTTATGTTTTAGATTATAGCACGCCTCAGTATCATGTTGAGGCTGATGATGATATTGAGAGAAGGCTTCAATCTATAATATATTATGATGATAACAATTGATGCAATGTTGCATCTCTCCTTAGTTTTCTTTAGATAGGGGAATGACCCCTAACTTACCTCTTAGATACACAAATTCATCCTTAGGTAATCCCTTGGTGAATATATCAACTATCTGCTCTTTTCTATTCACATACTCCAGTCTTACTTCTTTGTCTTGCACTAATTCCCTCAAGTAATGATAATGGAAATATGTTTGGTCTTTGTGTGCATCATAGGATTCTTAGATATGTTAATAGCACTTCTATTGTCATAATATATCACCATGGGTTTAGTAATCTCTTCCTTCATTCCTTCCAACAATTGCTTGATCCACACAATATTTGAACAATTAACTATAGCTACAACATATTAAACTTCTATTGTGGATTGAGAAATACAATTTTTCTTCTTACTTGTCCATGAAATAATTTTTTTTCCTAGAAAGAAAGCACCTCCACTTGTACTCTTTCTATCATCAATGTTCCCATAAACTCTCAACTCAAACTTGTTATTCTTCTTATACCATAATCCATAGTCTTATGTACCTTTTAGATACCTTAGTATCCTTTTCACATCCTTCATGTGATTCTCCTTAGGATTATCAAGAAATCTTGCAACAATTCCAACAAGTCTGCTATGAACAACATATTGCAATTTTCCAATCATTGACCTATACAATGTCTAATTTACTTTAGCAAAACCATCATTCTTTGAAATTTTATGTCTAGTGGTCACAGGTGTTCTAATTGGTCTTGAATCTTTCATTCCAAATGCTTTCAATATCTCCTTGGTGTACTTTGATTGTGTAATGTATATATCTCCTTTCATTTGATAAACTTGCAAACCAACAAAGAATGTAATCTCTCCAAACATTGACATCTCAAATTCTTTATTCATCTCATTAGAAAATTATTTGCACATAAAATCTTGCCCTCCAAATATGATTGTATATGAGCAATGTTAGTATGCTAATAGAAACCAAATTTAAATAAAGCTTCTACAAACTAAACTAAATTCATAAACTTCAAGATAGACTAAGATGAACTCTCAATTGAGAATATGAGCCATTAATGGGCTCTCTCAATGAGAAGCTCTCTTGTTGAGTAGCTTTGTCTAAATAGATAGGATGTATGCTCAATATGCTTCCAAAGGCTTCAATGGATGATTGTGGATTTTTGGTGTGGATAGATGGCTTTAGTATGGATTTGGCTCTCAAAATAGTATTATAACTTTACTTCATGGATTGTGTTATTTTGCAAAGGGGAAGGATCCAATTTATAGGCAAGAGGCTTGAGGGATTGAGGGCTAAGATGCAAGGATGGGAAAAAGCTCATGGAGGGCTTAGATTGCATGAGAGGAGAGCACATGGATTGTGCTTCCTTACAGCCAATCAAGGAGTGACACATGTCACATGGTGAGAGGATGGAGGAAAGGGGAAGGATGAGTCAACAAAAGAGGCTCAAGGGATAAAATCTTCATAAAGACCCTCATAATGACTTGTAAGAGCAATAAAAGGGCTTGGAAGAGTCATTTATGGCCTAGTGGGCTTCATAAAGTTTTATGGTCGAGATATTTTGAGGGTGATGAGAGCAATTTCGACTTGGACTTGATTAGGAAGGTTTTAAGCTTGTTTAGGCTTGTGGAAATGATTAGAGGATGGATTAGGATGGTTTAGGATTAGCTTAGGGATAGGCAAGTGGATGGCATTTAATGAGGGTGGGTGAAGGAGGAGATATTTGTTAACTTTGGCTTGGGTTAGTAAGTCTTAACCCATGTTTAGGGAATGTGACAAGGTTAGGATGGGATTAGGATTAGGTTTAAAGACATCTTCTAGAAGAGTCTAGACTTTGGATGAGGATAAAGACTTTCTAGAATAGTCTAGAATTTCCTAGGATGGGGATGAAGACTTTCTAGAAGAGTCTAGAACTTCTTAGGATGAGGATAAATTAGATTTTTAGGAAATAAATAAAGTTTTATTTATTTCAAGGGTTTGGGTTGAGGAGATATTTATTAAAACATTTTTAATAAACATGAGGATTAATATTTAATCTTAATTAAATATTTTGAGTTGGGATTAGGGGTAGGAAATGATGGGATTAGCCTTTAATCGAAATTAAAGAAGGATTAGAAGATTTTGGAAGAGGTTATTGGTCATAAGGAAATTGGCCAAGTTTTGGGCAAAAAATAAATTTTTTATTTATTTTAGGATTTTTGGTCAATTTATTAATTAAATAATTAATAAATAAGGAAATAATGTTTAAATAAGATTTAAACATTTTAGGGAGGGATTCCTTAATTAAATATTTTTAATTAAGATAAAGGGATTTAATGGCATAAAAATTAATTAATTAATTAATTAATTAATTAATTAATAAATGATGATGTCATCAGAGATTTTTTCAGAAAATAAAAATACTTTATTTTCTAAAGGTTTTTAGGTGTCTACAATGATATCATCAAGAAATATTTTAGGTAACAATATCCTATCTCCATATTCATTTTTCAGATATAGATTTCTACTGTCATTTGTTCTTGCAAAACCAATTTTTACCAAATATAGATGTAAGTTTGTATACCATGCCCTATGAGCTTGTTTCAAGCCATACAATGCTTTTTAAAATTTACATACCATGTTCTTATTTCTAGGATCAACAAATCCTTCAAGTTGTTCAATGTAGACTTCTTCTTCCCAGATTCTATTCAAAAATATAGATTTGACATCCATTTTATATACCTTAAATCCTTCGTAAGTAGTATATGCAGGTAATGTTCTTACTCCTTCCAATCTTGCAACTGGGGAAAATGTCTCAATTCTTTCCTCTTTTCCATATCCCTTACAAACCAATCTCTCCTTGTTCCTTCTGACTTCACCTTTCTCATTCAACTTGTTTCTGAATACCCACTTGGTTATAATCACATTATTATCCTTAGGTCTAGATATCAATGTCCATGTCTTTTTCTTCTCTATTTGATCAATCTCCTCTTTAATTTATTTAATACAATCTTCATTCTCCAAAGCATCTTTAACTATTCTTAGCTCAAACTCATATAGTAAACATGTATTATTCTTTAATTTGTTTCTTTTCATGATTCATGAATCTTTGTCTCCAATGATTTGATCTGTTGTATGGTGTTGCCTCACACATTTTGCTAAGATGGTTTCATGTCTTCTTTCTCCTTGTAGTAATTTACTTGGTTCAACTTTCTCATCTCCTCCAGATATCTCTTATTGTAACTCAACTTCTTTTGTTTGGTGTTTGGTCTCCTCTCTATATGACTCGGCTCCTACAACCTGATGCTTGATAGCTTGCTAAGGCTTGGCAGAGCTTGTCTACTAATGATTGGTAGTATTATTCTTCTAATGCTTGATAGTTTCTTTTTCAAGTTCAGGTAAGGTATTAGGTTCTCCTTCATATATGTGTAAAAAATTTATGTAATCTTCAAGTTCTTTCTTGCATTCTTCTTCATTATTTTATGCAAATACATCAACTTTAACATTTGCACTTTCCACAATTTTGTTAGTGTTAGAATTCAAACACTTATATGCCTTGCTTTTAGTGAAATATCCTAAGAATATACCTTCATCACTTTTTGCATCAAGTTTTCCTTTCCTTACATCTTTCAATATATAACACTTGCTTCCAAAAACTTTGAAATATTTGACATTAGGTGCATAACCATACCACAATTTAAAAGGGGTTTTAGTTGTATCTTTCTTGACTTGAACTCAGTTTAGTGTATAAAAAATAGTATTTACAACTCCTCTCTAGTACTTTTGTGAAATGTTATTGTCCATCATCTATGTTCTTGCACACTCCATGATTGATCTATTTTTTCTTTCAACTATCCCATTTTGTGGTGTAGTCCTTGGTGTTGATGTTTGTCTTTTGATGCCTTTGTCATTGCAGAATGTATTGAACTCCTCAGATACAAATTCACCTCCTTTATGTGATCTCAAGTATTTTAGAGTTTTACATGTTTATGAAGGATCTGAGAAATACAAATCCACAAAACCTAAAGAAGACCTGCATGCAAGAACCTGTCACAGAGAAGAAAAGAAAAAGAAGAGAGAAGATTTATCTCTGAGAATATATAAATTATATTATCAGACTAAAAGAATGTGAGATATTTACAAAAGATCAATCCTTATAGAAGGAGATCAAAAAATCTAAAAGGGAAAGATTAAGAGGTAAATAACATTTAATAATTACTAACTAATTATTAAATGGAAATGCAAGTGCATAAAGTGAAATCTTAAGAAGGGAGTAAAGGTAATTTAATAAATTAAATTAAATTAATGCTTTACTCTAACACCCCCCTTAAGATGAGCAACAATGCAGCTACAAATAATGCATGAAAAAGAAAGGAACTACAATGTTCAAAGTAAACTTGGGTCCCAAAAACATGGCCTGATGAGATACCCAATCACAACCAAATATCTATGAAATAGAGAAACGAGGAAAACCACGTGAGAAAAACCCCACTCCAAAAATAGATAGCAAAAAAAAAAAAGTACAAATGATATGCCTTAAGAAACTCTCTCAAAACCATAAGTACAATAAACCCCCCATGATAGAGGCTTGAGACTCTATAGCCCCCCTAGAATGGTAGAACTCCTATGTTGATGAACATACCAATGTGGCTCCAATCTAAAAGAAATAAAGGCAATGGACAAGGAGGGTGAAACCTCTAAATTTAAGGTGAAGCTGGAAGTCCTAGTTGAAGCTTAAAGGAGAAAGCATGAGAATCCCGAAATAGATTCATTAATGGAGGTGGGATAATAGGTGTGTTGAATCTGTCATCCGAGAGGATATGTGTATCCTCTGATATATCCTCAACAACTATAGTAGTGGCTCGATGACTAGAGATACAATGGTAGGCAATGTTGAAGAGTAATCATGTGCAATAGATGGAATTTTAATAGGAGGTGGATGTGTAGAAGTCACAATACTAGTCTCAAGAACAACTCATAAGTTCAAGTGACATGAATTCACCTTACTAGACTCTTGTGAAGAAGGAGACTCAGTCTTTGATAGTGAAGATGGTGGACTAAAATGAGAGAAAGAGTATAAGTAGGAAGAATTATTAGTCCTTGTAGCAATAATATTGCATATCTCACTCTCTCTTATGTGCACTAAATCTTGTGCAAACTCAATTGTCTTCTTTATCCCACTGTGTGTAATCTAATAAATAGAGAGAAGGTTGAAGGAAAAAGATGGAACACATAGTACATCATGAAATGTAACATCATCAATGTCAATATAACCTTCTCCACATACATTCATGTAATAGTGTTGTTCCCCATAAAAATGTGCGGAGTAGGAGAAGCCTCAAAGGAAGAGAACAAATCCTAAGAAGATGTCATATGGTGTGAAGCACCTGAATCTAGTAACCATCTAGAAGAATGTGGAGTAGTAGTTGCACATAGTGCATGAACCTTTCCTATATCTTTACCATCTAATTAAAATGATGATGATGATGATGATCTATGAGAAGTAGAAGGAATATCAATGTTTCTCTTCTAAAGGAGAGTTGTCAAATCTAAAACCTATTTGGCATAGCCATCTAACTTCTTCTCATAGCAATTTGACTCATCATGATTGGAATTATTACAATAATCACACATCTGTCTTTCTAGCTTTGAATTTATCTCCCTTAGGAGGAGGTGGGTCTGATGTGATGTGAGGGCTAGAATAAATCTAAGACTTTGTAGGATGTACCTATATTTCTTCTCCTCCGTCCTAGAAGATGGCCGAGCTACCAATGCATAAGTTTGTGAGCCTATGAGAGAATCCAACTGAGAGAGCTTAGCTTTCTCTTGAGTCAAATGATCATAAAAACCCTCAAAGTTGGGCATGGTAAATCTGGGATCCAAAGCATCCATAGTGGAATGGAAGTTAGAAGAGAAAATATGAAAGTTTCCTCAATGCTTTGATAGAATCAGATAGATGCACTCCTTATCCATCTTCTCTTTCCCACATCCTTGTAACAAAGTCCTCTATTGTTTTAACCTCATGAGAAAATACTCAATAGAGGGAAAAGCATCTGGTATAAGAGAAGTAAGCTTTGCCTCAATCTGAAGTGCTCTGAACTCATTGATGGTACCAAAAAAGTCCTTGAACTTGTCCCACATTTCTTAAGGAGTGGAACACTAATCAAGATGAAACTATAAGTTGTCTAAAACATTCAAAGAAATCAAACCCATGGCTTCATCCATCTTATTCCTATGTTGCAAAGTTTGTTATTGAGTCTAATATACTTGCTACATTGTATCTAAACAAGATCACAAACCCTTTGAATGGAGAAGTCATTACATATCAGATTTCCATGTGTGATAGTTATGTGGGTTTAGAAGTACAAGACAAGAAGAGGCTTGACCATTTTTTTAAGAAAGTGTTTTAAAGTTTTCTAACATACTAATATTGTAACAAAAAATAATAATAAAACACCCCCCACAATGCAAAAAATTGAACCCCAACTTGCAAAAGGAATGCATATATAAGAATAGAGAAAAAAGACTTTAGTTGAGTATCACAAATACCTATTAAAAATACTGGTGAAATGACATAGAATCTATAAATTTCTCGAGAAGAGCTTTCTGATATTTTTTTTAGATTGAAAAATGGAGCTAAAATTAACAAGTTACACCCCTCGAAAGATAGAAGGCATCATCTGACTTCAATCAAAAAAATAGGTACTAAACATGAAAAATACCCAAAAAAATACCTTCACCATCATCTCCATCTCTGAATCATTTTTCCAGTGCTTCTTTCAAATCCAAAAAAAAAACCTCTGTATGCTCAAGTTAGAGCAAAAAGATTGTCAGGACCTCCAAAAGGCTAGAATTTTTTTATTTCTTTTAATAAAAAAATTTGCAAACACTAAAAATGGCATGGTGGCAACACTTGGGTGGCATTTGGGCTATGTACTAGTGATGGAGTGGTGTGCTGGTGCATTGTTGGTGGCCAGCGGACTACAGTGGTGCACTAACCATGGGCGGGGCTGTTGCAATGTGCTGACCACAATTGTCAAAAATGTTATTTCTAAAAAAACAAAAATTGCAATTTTTCTAATTTCTTTGCCTTGAAGTGCATGCCAGAAGTTGTACGACCCTGGTATGCAGAAAAATTTGCCTCCCCAACCAATTTTGTCCAAAATTGATAAATTTTCTATGAAAATGGGGGTTTTGACACCTTCTAAATCCAACTGTGAGGTTTGTTTGGCCTCAAAGTGCTCAAAAAATAGAGACCCCCTATTTTCATAGAAAATACCCATAAATTCAATTTTTTTATGTCAAGCCCTTGTTCTTCTTTTTCTCTAAATAAGACCAAGCTACAGTAGGTCAGGCTCTAATACTATGAAGGATTTGAGTAATACAAATCCACAAAACTCAAAGAACACTTGCATGCAAGAACCTACAACAGAGAAGAAAAGACAAAGAAGAGGCAAGATTTTTTCTCTAATAATATGCAAATTATATTATTGTACTAAAAGAATGAAAGATATTTAGAAAAGATCAATCCTTATAGAAGGAGATCAAAAAACCTAAAAGGGAAAACCTAAGAGGTAAATGACATTTAATAATTATTAATTAATTATTAAATAGATATGAAAGTGCATAAAGTGAAATCTTAAGAAGGGAGTAAAGGAAATTTAA
Source organism: Cupressus sempervirens (assembly GCA_028749045.1). Lineage (NCBI taxonomy): Eukaryota > Viridiplantae > Streptophyta > Pinopsida > Cupressales > Cupressaceae > Cupressus > Cupressus sempervirens. Next base: position 749,724,650 of record CM053789.1, on the reverse strand, counting down.
TAAATTAAATTAAATTAACACTTTAGCAATTTCCTTATCAACTCTATCTGAATACCACTTAAACATTAAAAAAGCATCAGATTTTTATTTGAGAAACATCGCAATCATCACTCAAGAGAAATAATCAACAAATAGAATAAAGTAGGTGTCCTCATAATAAATTTTCACTCAAATAGGACTACATAAGTCAATAGGAACCAACTCCAAAATATCATCAAAAGAATAGATCTTGCTCTTGAAACTAGACTTTGTCATTATTCCCATTTGACATTGTCTATGCATCACTTTATCAAGTTTTCTCAATCTTTCTAATCCTCTTACTCTTTCCATCTTATTAATGCTTACCAAATTATTAAAGATCACATAACACAACCTCTTATACCATAGTCAAACATCTTCAAATTGTGCAAATAGACATGTATCTCTAGATAGGTCTAGATAGAACAAGTTAACTCTTGTTTTCTCTCCACTTCTAATCAATTCACTAGTAGCATCATAGATTTTTGCCTTCTTGTTTTCAAATTTGACTCATTAGCCTGAACTATTCGATTGTGCCACCCTCAACATATTATAATTTAGTCCATCAACCCAATATGCACTATCACGTCTGATCTTATCATTCAAAATAATTGATCATTTACCTTTCATATAACATGGTACATCATTTCCAAACTTAACACAACTACCATTATAGTGTTCTACATTTTCAAACTTACTTGTATCACTAGTTATATCATGTGAACAACCACTATCAATTATAAATTTTTCATTCTTACTCACATGTGAGATTAGAACAGTTCTCTCAAACATATCATTTTCGTTAGATTCATCTTTCATTGCAACATAAACAAATTTTTCATCACATTTATCATAATCACTATCAAAACCATCTTCTTCAATAATATAATAAAATTTATTACCTTTTCTCTTGTAGTATTTGTCACTTTAGTTGTCTCTATTGTCTCTCATTCCTCGATATTTGTTGTTTTTCCTTTCCTCCTCATCTTTGTTGGAACACCTTGCAGCAATATGACCAAATTTGTTACATGTAAAACAAATAGAGAGTTTGTCTTTGTGTTTTTCTTTTCCTCTCAATAACCTTCTTGCCAATAATGCTCCAAGATCATCATCTAATTGACTATCATTGTCCACAAGCTTACTCTTTGAACCTTTTCTTCTTTTAGATCCATCAAAGGTTAGTTGATACTTGAAAGTACATTTAACACTAGAATGTGTATAGTTATCAAAATTTAACAATTTAGATGTTGTAATTCTACCAATTAGACTATCTAAGGTCATATCCTAACCTAGTGCACATCTTAGTTTTTTTATTATGGATACTCTAATTGCATAGATAGGAAGTAAGGTCTTCAACATCTTGTTGATCACAATCTCATCGAATATGTCTACTCTAGTGCCTATAATTGCATTCACCACCTCTTTGACTAGGCCACAATACTGAGCAACAATTTCTCCTTCTTTCATTCTCATGTCATCAAACTCGCCTCTCAAACTTTCAACTTTAGCTCTTAAAACATTTTTTTCTCTTCCATGAATTTGTGTCAACTTATCCCACTTTTTTTTTGCAATAGTGCAATCCTTTACATCATCAAACTTAGCATAACTTAGGGAAGATGCCCAATCTATCATCATTTGATTGTGCTCATGCTTCTCCTTTATTTTTTCAATTGTCATGTGTCTAGGCACTTCAATGTACTCATTTTCCAAGTAGTATAGTACGAAATCTTGAATGCAATATAGATGTAATCTCATCAGATGATGTCATGCTAGGAAGTTCTCTTTGTTCAGATTGGGTACCTCTCTCTTGTATATCTTGATCTTTAGCCTAAGTCCCTTCAAACTTTCCCTACAAGAATCAAAGATCTAATGCTAGTTGTTAGAATGAATAAAATAACTAGGAGGGACGGGTGAATCAGTTATCCTTAGGTCTAGATATTTCAATTCAACTTTTAACAACTTCAATCAACTTATTCAAACTCATAAATCCACTCGACCAATATACCAATTCATCAATAACTTAATTTATTTGTCTCATCACTAGCCCTTTGTTTAGTATATGTCAAATAATAGAAACATAACAAAAAATAGCATGAAACATGAAAGCAACATTCAAACAAGTGTGACACTAGGATTTAACATGGAAACCCAATTTGGAAAAAATCACCAAATAACAAGATACCACTTTTCACTCTTCTAAACTGAACTCGGTTAAGATCCAACCTTATTAAAGGTTACAAAACAAACTATTAGGTGTGACCCTATTAAAATATTTTATCACCTTGTTAGGAGTGGCTTGGTTAGGGGTCTTTAGATCATTCCATTAGAATGTCACCTCAATTAAAGGATTTACAATATGACTATTAGGTCAACCTTGATTAAAGGAGTTTACTGTCATAATGGTTAGAAGTAATAACTAAGTCTATTTGGTAAAATATAACTCACTTTGTGAATTTAGATCTTCATTCAGCTCATTCCTAGTTCATTGACTAGACTTCATCACATTCTCCATCTCTAATCTTCTTAGCATCCTTTTAAGCAATTAGTCTTCACCAACTTCACACTTTTCCTTTGCAAGTCTATTCTACACTTATTGTTCACAATTTCACTAATCAACAAACATTAGACATCTCTTGTGCCTCATTAAATACGTAGCTTTGATATTTTTTCACTTAAATATAACTATAGATCTTAGGGTTTGATCAGATTCATTGAATATGTCCATTATTTTGTCCTTCTACTTGTTCCTTGAAACTTCTCAATAAATGCTCACTTTATATTTCTTAACAAACTCAATTCATGCATTAAATATACCATCTCATCAATCCTCATCTTTCATGTGTTTTGACCAATCCAAAAATTCAATTATGTCAACCTCGAATATTGATTCTTTCACAAATTGTTAATTTGATGACACTCGGACAGGTCATCACTATGTTTTTTAGATCGGTCATCACTAGGTAGCTTGGTCTCTATTGTTTTGTCTTGCTTAGCTTATACTAGATCCCTTAGTCTTCACTGCACTCAATTGCTACTTTAGTTTCCTTTCATCTTTCTTGGTCGCTACTATCACTCAGATGATATTTCTTTTCTTAGAGCCTATTACTTAAATTCCTTAATCTGCTTCTTCAACTTCCTCATTGACCTAGTAAACTAGTACTTGATTAAGCTTGTATTTTACTCAACTTCTTGACATATCTTCTACACTTTAACTCATCTATCTTCTCCACTTAATACAATTATCAAACAACACGCTATCTTGCCAAATACTACCTAATCCAAGCTCCTATTATAATTCCATCGTACTTACTTCTCTTTACTCAACAACTTCACTAGTTCATCTATTTATCGCTTCTTTCAAATCCTTGTCATCAATCAATTGATATGACACTCTACACTATTAGTAAATGTCTCACCAGTAAGGTTTGACATCAATGAAAACATAACAATTGTTCTAATTGTAGTTTCTAACATTATGATTAGCAAGGCACCCAAAATAAGGATATGTAGCAATATTAGTAGAAATGTAAAGAGGACCATCATAAGCCTTGAAAATATCAATGTCAGTAAATGAATTAGCAAGGGCTCTAGTACACTTACAATTAGTTTTAGGCTTAGGTTAATCACTAAATATAGAGGGAATTTCTTTTTTAGGTGGACATGGAGGTTGAACTACACTTTCCACACCATTAAAAGTATTATCATTCTCTTGGCATAAGGTTTCATAAGCAACATTCATAGTAAGATAAGAAGAAGAAGGATGTTGAACAATGGTATTATTAGTGTGTTGAGGTAAATTATTTGTATAGATTTGAAGATTTTGATTAGAAGGTACCAAAAAATTATTTCTAATGTCATGACTATCAATAGATAAGGCATTAGAATCAATCAAAGCTTTGATCTTATGTTTCAGAGTATAACACGTCTCAGTATCATGTCTAGGCTGATGATGATATTGAGAAAAGACTATAGGATTAAAGCGAAAACTTGGTGTGGTAAAGGGAAGAAATGATTTAATCAAAGGAAAGGTAATCATAGCAGCACTAACCTACCTACCCAGATAGGATATAAAGACTAAAAAAGAGGAGTAAACTTATGAGTCATCCAAAAAATAGAGGAAGAATCAACATCACCTCGAGATGCAACAACTACTTGTTCATCTATTATATTCATGGATTTTTAAATCTTGACATAGTTGTTAGGTTTCTGGAATTTGTTATGATTAGGCACGTAATGTCACTATTATTAATAGGTCTATGAACCATTAGTGGTTCTCTCAAATTGACTCACTTGTAGTTGATAATGATTAAGCATTGCACAAAGTTGTGAAAAAGAAGTAAACTCATTAAGCATAATCTTATCTCTAATGCCTTTTTGTAAATTCATAATAAACACATGTTTAATATCAATATTAGGTACATGATAAGAAATTTGAGCATGCAAATGCTTGAATCTACCAATAAAATCAGTCACTTTCTCCTTTGGACCTTATTTTCAATGCATCAAATCAATGAGAGATACAAAAGGACCAATGTTATTATGAAATTGTTAGATAAAGGTATGAACAAGTTTGTGAAAAAAAAAATAGAATAAGTTTGAAAAATGGAATACCATTGTAAATATTTGTTACAAAAGGTGTGAGAAAATAACTTAGACAAAATCCCATGATCATGAGCATAATCACTACATAAAACTTGGAAAGTCTAAAGATGAGTTACATATTCACCTTTACCATTATAAGTGTCAAGGTGAGGCATATCAACTTGTTCAGGAGTAGTGGTACAAATAATATCAAAAGACAAAGGACTACCCATATCACTTGTAGGAACATTAAACTTAGATTGAGTAAAGGAAGCAAGTTGTTGTTGGAAAGAAGAAACAGTTTGAGAAATGCTAAGGATAGTAGAATCATTAGATTAAATAGGTGGCACATGTACTTTTGATACACTAAGAAGAGTGTATGAATTAGCTAGAATAGAAGAAACTGCGAGTGGAGCACTAGGAACCATAGTAGAAGTATTAGGATAAGTGAAAGGGACACTATTATATGAAGGTTGTGAAGTTGACAAAAAAAAAGGCAGAACACTCACAAGAAAAGAATGAATAAGAAGACTACTTACAAGATTAGATGATTGAACATAAGTAGGAATGCTAGAGATTGGGGCAAAAATAGGCAAGGTAGGTTTAAGTGTAGTAATAGATGAGTCATTCCTATTTCAGAGGCATCTTGAGCTAAAGGATTAACATGAGTATGGACAAGGTCAATAAGAGTACACACAATATTAACACTATGTTCATCATTAAAATTTACTTTCTTAAGAACATCAAACACAACAATAGTCTCAATATTGTGATTCTCTTAAAGAATCCAATCGTGCATTTTGTCAATCTTAGTAGCAATCTTATCAACTTGTTTAGGATGAACCCTTGAAGCCATATCCTCATCACGAGATGAATGGGAAGAGTCATGTTCCATAGAAGGGTTAAGATCATAAGAAACCATAGAGTCACTAAGGTTCCTAAGGTGAGGAGAAGAGGAATCTGGATCAAAGAGAGTCATGAATCTATGACTTCTCCTAATTTGGAATACTATAGGTAGGGCTAAAAGCAATAAATATCATACACCAAATAAGGTAAGAAGACAAAAAATAAATATAACATTATGATATGAACTAAATTACAAAGCACACAATATGATCTAATGAAAGTAAGGATGCAAAACCTGGAAATATATATCACAACATAAGGAAATGAAATAATCTCTAAGAAAGAAGATATAATAGCATGCAAAGATTCAATCCCAAAATTAAAGAGAAACTTTAGGGGAATCTAACAACACAAAAGAAAAAGTTGATGCATTCAGGCTCATCAATTTATGTAGTGTTGGAAATGTTAATTAAGGATAAGAAATCCTAAGTTCATCACATGA